>BOPP01000084.1:4517527-4544479 GCA_017312745.1 Gryllus bimaculatus | reverse complement strand
TAGGCATTCGTGAGAGGGCTTGTGTGGGTGTCTTCGTGGGCGGGCGGGCGTGGGCGAGCGTGTTCGCTTCCGAGAGCGTCCGTGGAACGCGGAACTGCGGCGGCGCAGGGGCGGTCGGCTCCTGCGCAACGCACTCGGGGCGCGCGTGAAAGGTTGCGTGTAAGCGAAGTGGGTCAAAAGGACGGCGCGGCAGGTTCAGGGGCGAAAGTTCGCGGCGTGAATGCGCTCCGTGAAGGGCTTGATGCGGCGGGCGGGGAGACAAATGTTAAGGGGATTCCCTTGCATGGTATTTTTCACCAGGATCGGAACTAATTGATCTAAATGGTTGGGCCCTAGAATTAAGAAAGCACAAAGCTCATTAGCTCAAAGCTCATTATCTCTTTAGATCAAACTCAATAGAAACGCATCATTTCAATAGGAAATCAAAATTTTGCGGAAGTGAAATGTGCACAATGATTTCTCGTGAAAGAAAACCATAGTTCAAAATATCTCAACACATTTATATTAAGAATCTATTTACATACTTAAAGTCAATACAAACACATATTCAATACTCTATTTAACCTTTACTTTTATAGATTTACCAGGATTTATTAATACTTTTGGCTACCACAATGTAACTCGCTACAAAATACAATGTTACTATAATAGCCATGTCCTTTGTGATCTTAACCAATAATGAGAGTCTTGAAAATTGCAATGACATTTACGTATTCGGACAAAACTCATTATCTACTTCAATAAATTTGAACGACTTATCAGAAGTTCCATATGTTATGGTGTTTCCATTTCAATATATGAAACAAAGCTTTCAAAATAAAATACATAATTTTTTCAGAGGAATTAATTTTTTTAAATCAGCTTTCGATCTTAATGAAAAATATTTTTTTCAAATTGTAATTACATTTTTTTGAATTTTAACAAAACATTTTATTAAAGTTATGCAAGCAAAAATTTGAAAATTATTGCAATGTATGTCCTGAAAATGTGACCATATACACGCATATGAATTCTTAATTGACGTTACTTAGTTTGTTTATGAAATTTAAATAAATTAACATGGAGAAAAAATTTTCAAAATTTTAGAATTGAGAGAATGTGTCTGTAGCAAATCAAAAAATATTGGAATATGGCCTTTCGTTTAGATCGAAAAATAATGCTACAAACAGGACCATGAATTTTTTCTCACTTTCCTGTGACGTCGTGAGAAATTCAAATTTTTGGGAACTTGCAGCGAATTGAGGCGTCAAAAGGTAGGAGCGGTTGGCAACGCGTGTTTACATTCGCAGCAAAGACGATTTTGCTAAAAGTGGTCAACACAAGTGGCATAAAATCCTAACATTCAGTGATAAAAATTTTCTTGAAGCAGCAAGAGAATTTTTGATGAGAGAAACTTACAAATAAAAATATAATGTATTTGCAGTAGATTTCTTTTGGGTGAGGCAAAAGTCGTAGTTTCGAAAATGTATGTCATAGACGCGTTTAATATTTCTCGGGTAAATATCTATTGATCTTCACATCATATCACTGATATGAAAATTAGTTAAAGAGAAATAAATTCATATTGTAATATGAATTAATATGCAAAATTATTCGGCGTATTAGTTTTTAATTTTGTATTTTTACTTTGCAACAAAAGTGTTTACCAAAAATGTATTAACATATTTCGAGTAATAAAGAGTTATTATTATTTACCAAATAGTACTTCATACAAAATAGACTCTTAGAAACGCCAAATCATTGGAACAATAAACAACAGTTATACTGTTTTTGCAAAATGAAATTAAGGCAACCGCATTAGAATGTTAAAGCGTTCTAAGGCACATTTACTCAATTTAATAATGTCAGTTTAATGTACTTAAACTGCTTTTATTCTCACAAACACAGTCACTGGTTCGTTACACATCCACACAATTCTTTTTAATTAAACTCTTTCATGACAGGACCGTCTCATTAATCCTAAAAGTATTAACCATTGACATTTATGGAAAACAATCATAAAATAGAGGCTGGTAAGCAAAAGGAAAGTGAGTTTTAAACCTGCACACATCAAAAGAGTAAAATCGTAAATGATCCGAAATTTGGTTTGCCCAAAACTAAGCCAATGCCATCACTTTTTGACAGGATGGTGATTTATAACCCATCCCAACAAGCGGCTCTAATATTCAGGCGCGGCGCCGAATTGTCCCAACCTATACCCAACGTCCCGCAATGTCCTCTACTTTCCCCGACGTCCCCCGAAACGACGCGACTCCACCCGCGGACGCAGCTAACAAGAGAAGTTTTACGAGCGACATAAAATTTTTATGAGATCCCATAAACTAGAGTCAAATTTCGTACAAAAGAGCATCAATAAATAATATTCTGGTGTGAAAAACACCCTCGGAGACGTATACTTAGTTCCACATTAATGTGTTCATTTTCCGAAGAATCGTCTATAAGAACTATAATATTTCCTACCGCTGATTGCAAGAGAGTTCTGATACCTGTTATAGGGGAGAGAAGCGAACATCGCGGGTTGCATTCCAGGTCACAATGACTACGTAGTATTAAGAGAACGCTCTATAAAAAGTTAATGGTCAATTCGCCTTTTTTGTGTGCTGGGGCGTAATGATTTTCGGAAGGCTGCATTGTAAGATGCATCCCGAGCCATTCCAAACGGCAATTAGATGCGCGTTTATCTCCCGGGCCCTGCACTGCGGTCGAATGCTGCAGTTGCACGCGACGATGTAAAGTACGTGGTCGTGTCCCATTATATCAACGTCGGGCGCATGGGTCTGCCCCTCGTTACAGGGTGCGCTCTGCTTGTCGGAGGCGGAGCACAGGCGTTGCTTCAGACGCCGTCTTTTCTAGTCGTTTTGGGTTGTGGAAGTGTTTCATGTCACGGGCCGAGAACATATACCTACCCTTCCATGTAACGTCGAAAGAAAGATATACGTAATTCCTTTCCAAAGTGCTTTATCATATGCAGTCATTTGCAGCGGGGTCACGTAAATAGGTGAGATGAATGCAATTGAAGATATTTTATCCAAAATGACATATCTCAATGAATTTTTTTTCAGGAAAAGAAAGTATTCACAATCAAGATTGGATTCAATGGATTCCGAATACCGTTTACATAAGGGAAACCGAATTTTTTAACACCAAATTTGGCAGTATAATGGAGAAGCGTCTTAAAAATATATAATTCTAGAACTAGGAAAGAAACAGAAATGGAGTCACGTAACTTCGGAAATTATTTTGATTCTTCAATTACAAATTTATGAATGAGAATTATGTTGAATGTCTGTTTGTGTGTTTATGTCAAATATCCTATTATCGGAAGGTTTCTATATACAATTCTATTGATCTATGTAGAAACTAAATCACTTACAATTTTGCTAAAACATTTCTTTTTCATCTGATTGGAAAATTTATTTTTCATACTCTGACCTGCAAGCATTAGTAATTTATTAGTAAAACCAGGTGAATGATGGACTCACCGGTCATTTACCTCAGAACGCCTTGCTTTGGTCAAGCTGTCCTGGATTTAGTCGTACATTTTCCATAGTACGAGTTTAAGAATTGTTATAAAGTTTGTTTTTTCTTAAAGCAACCCATTGGTTATCATATAATACCTGACTGATTTTGTTCATCAAAAATACTTTTACAGATAGATATTGCACCAAAAATTGAATTAAGATAAATTGATGTGAATGGAGAGAGTAAGAATCATTATTTTTAAAGTACGTTAACTCGTAACATTAACCGTTAAGTGCATGGGCTCCTGATTGGTGCTTGAATATTTGTCTTGCGCCTTTAATATGTTACGCCTTGCTTTCCCTTCTTGATACACCCCTCTGTTCGTTAATCCAATTACGTTTTTGTTCTATAAACTGTGTCATTTTTCGTACTTGGTGTTTACCGGGTGTAATTACCGGTAATGGCGGCATTTATGAACATGCTCTTGGATGGGCGGTGAGATTAAACAAAGTGTTAGCAGACAGAAATGATCCCATACAGGATTGTTCTAAGAACCGTGTAGAACTACATGTAGCACAACTGTTCATCTACCGAACTCATTAACAAACAATATGTTTAGTTATCGTTGATCTGTCTAGTGCGGATTTATTTTTAAACAGCTCAAACTTTCTTTTTTTGTAGATGGAATATTTGAGTCCCCTTTGTCTATTCTTATCAATTCCGTGTTGTTTAGTTTTTTAGGGCAGTCGTCCTTAATATTGTTTAATTTTTTTCAATTATCGTGAAACAAAGACAAATATTTTGAGGTAAATATTCATGATTAGTTATTCCATTTAAGAATCACAAGCCCTGTTTCCACTCCCTGGAGACATTTTCGACTTTAAAATTGTCCACCTTTAAATTATATGATAGTACGGCAATCACGATCGTTGTTCTCGAGGGAGACAATATGGATTAGTTCTCCTGAGTAAGTTGAATTTGCTCCGACAGTCATCAGTAGCCTGAGACCTGGAAGGCAGAAATCAGTTACGAGAAATGCCAATCGAACAACGTCTGCACAGTCAGAACAAAACACGGCCCAAGTGGCGAAGCATGTTCCAATGCATTATTTAACGAGATACAAAAGACAAAAGGGTGCAAGGCAGGTCCTACATGATGGAAGCCATGAAATATCAATGGCTCCGTTCGCTCGCTTTGTCACTCCTAGATCCCCTCCAGGCGTCTCCAGGAGTCCGGGCGAACCCGAACCTTATTACTCTGTCAGCTCTACAAGATTAGTGGAATAGAAACAATTAACTGTCGGTCGGCATATAACGAACGAACGATGCGGATCAATTAACATATATATAGAAACGATTTAAGAGAACAAGTTTAATTCAATTACCTTTATAGTTACCATACGGGATCCGAATCTCATGATCACATTTTCTTAATACATGGAGGATTCCGAAACTAAAAAAACATTTAATTAAAAAACAAATGGGTGAGGGAAATTTACCAAAATAAAAAATAAGGTTCATTGTTTTGGATTATAAATATTGCTTCAAAACTTCACACCAAATACTATTGTGAATTTACAGTAAACCATTTAAAAATTTGGCCTGCAGCAAAAACAATTCTGCTGAAAAATCACACACATTTTTTGTTCAGGAAGGAGTACGCGCACTGCTCAAGAACAAATATAACGAACCACTATTGAATAACACAACAACAAATTAAATATGGTAGCACAGTCTTCCCAAACACTGCATAGTGTGTAGGCACAATCAGTTTTTTTCTGTTTTTTACATACTAAGAATTTCTATAAAAAAGTTTCTGTTGAATAATACATCACATGAATAGCAAATATTTAGTGGTTGACAGCCTATTCGGAGCCTTGCTGTCGCATCAGGTGTGTTGTTAGACGTGACGCACTGAGTATGAGAATTTAATTGGTAAATGCATTGTGAGAAAAGGCAGAGTGACACAATTAATTATTTGCATTTTTCAGTCAAAATTTAAGCTGTTTCATTGTTTATATTTTCCGAGTTATTTTAATAGGTATCTTGCATTTCCCGGGACTGCTTATATTTCTTTCAAATCCTGCGCTCATTGGAAGTTAGTAATATATATTATTCGTAGTGTATTAGAAGTCAAAGCGCTTAGTGTGAAAGAATAGTATCAAGTGCGAGTAGAAAAACGGCACAAGAACATTCCACAACATTTTTCAGTTACTCAAATTAAGGAATAAATTGGTTAGGAAAGTAAAATATCACTGACCAAACGAAATGTCTATTTTCAAAACGATTGGCAAAGACAAAAACTTTTGAAAATTTTATAACGCTGTCTGTTGAGAGATACCTTTGGCACAAATTTTACAGCGTGCACTTATTGTTTAAAATTAATTTCTATTGCGTGGCAGCCATTCTCACAACTTGCTTGGAGTTCTTTTAGGGAAAACATTTGCTGAAATTTTAGGAAAAGAAAATGATAAAAAAATAACACATAGGAAGTAAAATGTTAAATAAAAAAAGTAGTTTCATTGAACGTCACAATGGCCTTATTTAACAAGGAAAAATTGTAGCAGCAGTATGCACTCATGATACGTTGTACAACATCATATAGAAAAAACCCGAGAAATGGAGTGTAACAAAGAATGGCAATGCGTAGAGAAGTGTGGTGAAGAACATTGATGCTTTGACCTTTCTAATATCCTTGGTAATTCCAGTGTCTGATTTGTTTATTATTTCATGTTTACGAGCACGTCAACTGCTATGGTAATTATTCAAATAAATGTAATGCTAGTACTAACGCACGAGACGGCGTGTTCTTCCATGCTGAACGGGGAGATCCGGCGGGGACCTAGAAGTGTGCATGCCGGAATTTTCCCCGTTTCGGTATAACCCACCAGCATGGCTCCGACCCAGCAGGGATTAGTTCTACGCGGTCACCCAACATACGTAGTAGAGTAGTTTGTGTAAGTGTACGTGTGTGGAAGTGGTGAGGCTAGGAGAAGGAAAGGAAAGAAAAATTGTGCGCGGTTCACTGCCCGTGTTAGTGTCCTGTTCCAGCTTTCGTTACCGATCAGAGCAGCCCGACGCTAGATTTATCCTCCACACTGAATTCAACGCTGAATTCAACCCAGCTATCTACCTACAATCGAAACTTTTGCAACCGTCGGGACTGACCCTAGGACCTGTGTGTCAATAGCACTGTAGTGATATTAGTTCATGTCCTGAGCCATCTCAGCCCCACCTGACTGAAAAAAGGTCTTAGGACTCAAACCCTAGGACTTCCCAGTCAGAGTCGTTTCAGGGTAAAACGGTAGTGCTGCCTCTAAGCTAACTCATCCGGTAATAAAACAGTGTCCCCGTTAGTGTATTTCCCCCGTACCCGACGCAGAGCTCTTCATCCCCTTTGGCCTCCGCCCTCGCACTCCCCCGTTCGCCCTCTTCCTCCTGCTGCTTCGTCTCCGGCGCGGCGTCTGCCAACGGCGCGGAAAGCTGCAGCCTCGTGTTCCAGTCCCGTGCGCGGCGAAATTGCCTGACGGCAGTGGTGGCGGAGGTGGAGGGGCAGAAAAAAAGGCGAGGGGCGCCCTGCGCGCATGTCCGTCGCCAGGCAGGGGCAGGTTGGCTGAGTCAGCGCGTGACAACTTGCTACACGAGCGATAGACACCGTGTACTTACTTGCTCACATTAATGATACCTATGTGGAAATTTAAAAATATTTAATCTTCCGGTTATCCCAACTCGAGCCACAATTTCCCATGGGTTTTTGCAGCATTTTTGTTGAATTTCGGATCTCGGACACAAGTCGGACGCTCTGTAGACCCGCAGGATGCATCAATACGTGTTCACTGTTCAATGTAGCGCAGCACGGAACGAAGGAGCTGGGGGTCAGTAGGGGGCGGAAGAGGTTTGCACGCGAAAGGTATCCTGGAGTTCTGTAGAATGAATGAAAAAACGGACACTACCGATCAGAGCAGTTGTTCTACGAATTCAATTGCACCAGACATCACAAACCAGCCAAGCGATGTTAAAGAACTGGCAAAGTTACCGATACACTTGATCTGGAAGGCGTTACCTTAACACACTATAATAATAATAATAATAATAATAATAATAATAATAATAATAATAATAATAATAATAATAATTTCTTTGTATTGTTCTTGGTTGTGGTTTTCTGTTCCCTACTTTATCAAGAACATTAATGACATACCACGATATAGAAAATTGTGACATGATGTACGGACAGTAGCGCTCGACAAGCTTGGAATGAACAAGTAATAATTGCAAGAAACTTCCTCGATTTACCAATTCCAGTTTCATAAAGTAAAAGCTAGGCGGGATGTCCAGGTGAACGGAAATCTTTGTTACATTGATAACCGTAAACCATGAATGCTTCAACAAAAAGCCTTTAGTTTAATGCTCTTTTTTTGTGTAATTTGCAACATGAAAACTTTGGAATTTACTTGAATTTAGGAAGAGGATTCATTATTTATTTAAAAATTGATACCAAAATAATTTAACAAAGTGTATTGTCAATTTGTGGGGAAAATTTTGCAAAAATTGAGGAGAAAAATAATTTGTTTTAATATTTAGAAGATACTTTTATCGTATGTCGTGACCTTGCAAACTTATGCCCCATACCCTGTGTGAATAATTAGTAAGGACACATCGAGTCTGCGGAACGATATCGGAATGTCATGATACACCATTGTAAAATTCAACCATTGTAATTTACGCTCTATTGGGTGAAATTTTGTGTGTGAATTAGTCTCTACAAAATATAATGCATTTTCATAATAAATATTCCCAGTAAACGACTAAAACTTTACATGCAAGAAAATAGTTTTTCACTATCGACCAAATTATAAATATGAAATGAAACACCTTTACAAATAAAAAATGACGTAATATCTATCGAGCGTCTCAAACAATTAATTAATTTCTCAAATCATCTAGAATATTACCAATAGTTTAATGACTTAGGAACCAACACCTAGTTGACCCTAGTTTGAGAGATACATTGAACCAGGGCGGCAAAAAATTAGAATACTTAATTAGAACTCTGAATGAAACCAAACAACATTTGTAATACATGTCAAAGAGCAATACACTTTTATCCGCGTGACATAATTAAATGCTTAGAAGTACAACCATATCAAAAATTTAACATTTCACCTGCCATATGAAATAATACACAATAGTTTATACATTTTTCACAAACCGAATAAAAGTCATGCATTTTAGATTACTCTAAAATTTAATGAATGTGTTATTTTCAAAACATTAATCTTCTTCATTTTAAGTGCACATAATTTTCCCCACACAAAGTATGACAATATTATAATTTTATGAATGATAGCGAAAATAATACAGCTCTTTAAAATTGTACGATGCAGTAATTTAATTTTACTAGAGGTATTAGTAATTTTCGCATTGGCCAAACGAACAATATTCAAAACGGAAACTTAAAAAATGAGTACTGCGCAACAATACCAATTTCATGGACATTATGATGTTGCCTTATTTCACAACACGTTTTCACACTATTCAGACAAGGATGTTTTGATTATTATGTACTATCATTGTATAGATCTCATTAATAAAAGTTTCCAATAATACTCTTTTATAACTTGGCACATAATAATTGTGTAAATAATTCATATAAACTTGACTCTTGTACCTTTATCATTCCTTCCCTGGCCACGTGACCTAATCACCCTAATTGTATATTTTATATTAATCAAAGATATTATTTATTATTTAATAAATCAATCTATAATAATACTCCAATAAATACTATTTAAACAATTAAACTTTTCTACTATTAAATGTAAATATAGTATTGCTTTTGAAACCGTCAATATCTACTTGCACCAGGGCTACAAATCAGTGAGCGAAGGCCCTGTTTTGGTACCATTACTTCATTAGCTCGAGCGTAAATCTCGTGGCGTTCGAAACAACACCCAATAGGAGGACCCATTGTGGCAACGGGATTTTGGCTTCCGAGGGGCCACTGGTCGCGGAGAAGCGAAGCGAATCGAATCGATCTCGGAGGAAGCAGATGGGCGGAGAAGCTGACGGAGGCTCCGCGGAAGACACGAGCGACGGAAGCTGATCCTGCCGGGGGAGGGGCGTGGGCGGGGCGGTTTTTTCCTGTCCGTCGCTGCCCTCCGGCCGCTTGATCCGCCGGCCCTCGCCCTGCCCCGGGCGCACGTCCGCTCGCAAGGAGGCCAGCGCCACAGTGGGCGGCTGCGCGTGCACGGCTCGCGGTTCTTGCGCATTCACTATTTCGTGTTTACTTCAACTGCTATGGGTATTGGTCTTGTAGGTGTTGTGCGTGTTTTTATCACAGAAGATGGCGGTATTCTTCCTATGCAGGAGGGTGAGATCCGGCACCGATCTACACGTCGGCTCTCAGAGATTTCGCTCTCCATTCCAGATATGTCTCACGACTGGGGCACCGCCCTGCCAGGGAAAGCTTCAAACTTTGGTCTAGTCACCCAAAGTAGTGTAGTGCATGTAAGTGTAATTGGGTGCAAGTAAGGGGTGAAACGGAACAAGAAAGGGGAAGAAAAGATCACGCGCGATTCGCGGCGCGCTTGTTCGGGTAGTGCTTCAGCACTCGCCTGGTGTTGACATGAAAAAATACGGAAAGCTACCGATCGGAGCAGCTGGTCGATAGAATTCGCCTCCAGAGAGAGGCTTAATTCGACGTAGAGACGAAAAGTCTACCACTGATACTCGAACCCTAGATCGTCTCGGTGAGAGGCAATGCAGAACCATCTCTACCGCTAGAACATAGACAAAATCTCAAAAATGGCGAAAAATGTAGCTCAGTTGAGTCATTATATGGGTGAATTGGCTTCTAATAATATTTTTCCCGTCCGATTCCAAACGTATCCCAAGCCCTAGAGTACATACACCAATAACACGTCACAATTATTTTGCTTCTTTTGCTTACTTATTTTCGAATTTGACTGCTTTAAAAGACGTAGACTTCGTAAACGGAACACGTAAACAAGTTCAGACATTCCCGCAAGTTAGATACCGATTATGCCGAGATCTTATAGCTCCTGGTCACTGGCCACATCAGTCAGCGTTCATGACTGATGTAGATTTGAATCTTCTTCTAAAACCGTGGTTAGCTGCAATACGCATGTAGTTAAGTCTGAGGTACAGGCCGACAAGCAAATCGAGGTTGGCCCGCAATTAAGATGTCAGAACATATGCAGCTAAGATATAACGGTTTTGAGTCTTCTTCTAGAATATCCGTATAACCAGTGGCGATGTGGAGCGCTGTAGTAGCGTAAAGTAGAAATATAACAATAGTGTGGCACTAAAGGATGCGACATGCCTTCAACAATTACTATGCGTACATTGATGCCACGACAACGCTTTGAGTACAAAAGAATGTTGGCCCGATGTTCTAGTGTAACACCCTAGTTCAATGGGTTAAACAGAGAGAGGTAGCTCAGGGAATTAACTGATGTCACTTCAGTACCTCTGATCGAGAGGCTCAAGTTTCTATCTTAGACGGTGACAGAATTTTCGAAACTTCCTTGTCAGCTAGGCCGGATTCATTCGCTGTCCGGAGGAGAAATGTAGCAACCCGCTGTTCTGATCGGTAATTTTCGATAGTTTCTTGAATCAACACCAGGCGATTGCTGGAGCAGTACTCTAACAAATAGGCCACGGACCGCGTGCGATTTTATCTTTCTTTTACTTGTCCTATCATCACTCCTTACTTACGAACACTTACAGTAACAGGTATTACACTACCACACATGCCTGGAGACCAGTCGGGAACTTAGAGCTTTTTCAGGCTGGAGGGGGGGGGTCCGCTGACGAGAGATACCTGGTTGGGAGAAAAACCCGCTAGTCGACGGTAGGTCGGCCCCGGATCTCGACATCCAGCAATGGAAGATCACCGCCACCTTAAAAAACGCTTGCACTACACTTACGGGATAGACGCCATTAACAAAGCGGCCGGAATCATAAACAATATAACAACTAATGGGGTTATATTTTCCACGCTCGAAGGTATCGCCTCCCGCCGGGAACCGCCAAAAACCCGTCTTGCGGCGAGCGTGGGCCGCAAAGCGCGTCCCGTCATCCGCGCAGGCGCCTAAAAAGCCGCTCCTTTCGTACATGCTCCATCGGCCGCTTCTGTTTTTGCCGGGTTCTGCCCCACCTGCTTAGCTTTGAGCGGCTGCATCGCGGCGAGCGCTGCGCCGTAATTGCGATTTCTTGCCCAATTTCCGCAGCGGCGGCGCACAGTGGGCTGAAAAAGACCGTAGAGGAACCCGTCCCTGTTTAGCCCTTAACTGGCAATATCCTCTTCTCAGTCTGTTACTATAAACGTTTTTTGCTATTTTTGCTGCACTGAGCAGCACTTTAGCTTGAATTCGGGGTCATGCGATATCGAAGAGTCCCGAGTAGCGGAGTACCACACGTATCGGGAGACCTGACGGAAGCTTAGAGCTTGTCCTCGCTGGGGGAGCCCTACTCTGGAGGGAGATACATGGATGGGGAAAACACCGCATGCCAATGTGTAAGTCGGCGCAGGATCCCACCATCCATCGGGGGGAAAAACCCCCCACGGGGTAAAAATACGTGCACTACTCTTATGGGAATAGTGACAGTAGCTGTTGGCGTGTCCAGAAACACGAAATAATCAATCTACCTTCTTGTACCTTTCAAGAGTTAGGCTTCAATATCTGTTCTGTCTTCAATTTGCACGTCAAAACTATGTATTTATGAATATTCAGACATATTTTCAATGCTTCGGTTGGTACTGCACCACTAGTCCTGGAATTATTTCATCATCCTTTCTTTCAATACTGTTCCTCCATAATCACTTGCATTCTATTTTTTCATCCAGATCTTTTCCGGTCTTCTCTGTTTTTACGCAGCCAGAGAAATCTTATTTCTGCTACTTGAATTTTACTTTGATTTTTCTGTTTCATTGTCTATCATTCACTTCCATATAGGAGAATGATAGTGGCCATTATCTTATATTTAATTTTTGTGACTTTTCTTGATTTTTTATGAAGCGCTCTCTCTATTTATCCATATCATGACTGAGGTGTATAAGTTTTATTTTCTGTCATTTTTGTGTCATGAGTGATTTCATAACCAAGAGAATTGAAATTACAACTCTGGTCGATCACTGTGATGTCAATGACTATTTTTGAACGTACCAGGTATTTAGGGTAATGGCATTTTAGTCTTCTAATATATGTTTTATTTCCCGGAAAATGGAGGAAAATGGAATTTCCCGGAGTTGGTTATGGCACGTTTAAGACAATGGAATATTAGAATTTTTACCCTTTTTATTTAGTAAGAGTCTTATAATTTTTTAAATAAAAAAGTCGTTAAATAAAGTGAATTTGCTACATATTATTTATATGAGTATAAGACCAAGGTTGAATGTTTTTGAATATTTTCACATTGTGATCAATAAATGTTAGTGAACACAATAACAGATTTTTCTCCATGCAATACAGTGAATAGAAATTGCAAATGTCAATTTCTTGACGTGACAACAAAACGTACAAATAAATAGAAATAATGTGAAATGATTTTAACTTTCATTTGAATAATTCAACTTAGAAAGTATTGTTTTGCTAGCATGTAAACTTGCAACCATTTCTCATTTTATTTCTGTTCATATTTCCCACGTGAGATATATATGTCACCTGTGCATAATATAAACAAGTTTATGCGCACTAGAACGCAAGTAAAGTAGTTATGAAGTACGTATCTTACTTCGGATTTCATTTCGTAACATTAAACTACAAAGAACAATAACATTCGTACTTCAGTGGCGATAAAATGTAATATACAAATGTCGTAAAATAAGATGTAGCTTGCCAGTACTTTCAATAATAACAGTGTTTCCATATTCTTTATGTTTCATCTGGCACAAATACCGTGGCTTACTAAGTAAAGACTATTGCATTTTATTATCTGCAATGTTGCCAAACCGAGTTTAGTATAAACTTAATAATCGTAAAATAGAACAAATACGAGCTAGCCACTAAAAACATATCCACTACGTAACTACATAAATTGATTGCATGGGCATTGACAAAACAATTTATTGTTTAATTTTTTGTATCAAAATTGAGGAAATATATTAAGATCATTAAAATGAAAACCTTAAATGTTCAATAGATTTTTATTGTAACAAGGACGAACAACTTACACATCGTTTTAGACGTAGTCTCCTAAACATGCAATACAAGTGTTCCAACGCTTCGGAAGTGCATAGATACAACGTTCAGGAAAATATTTGGGTTGTATCTTTAATCAGTCGTGCAGAATGGTTTTCATCTCTTTGTCACTTCTGATATGCGTGCCTTCCATTGCTTATTGAGTCCACTGAAGACATGAAAGTCACTAGGAGCGAAGTCTGTTGAATAATGTGGATAAATCAGAAATTCATTATTCGATATCCTGGATAGTCAGAACTGTCAAACGGGCTGTAGGCAGCCGGGCGCTGGTATACTGTAACAATTCTCCGAAAATCAGAAGTTCTCTTCGTTTTCTACTCTTTGCAGGTCGAGACGTATGTAAGCACATCTAAATATGAATGACACCTGTCACTTTGTCACGCCCTTTTCCATGTAATGTTCCAAAATTACTCTTTTTGCATTCCAGAAAAGAATGAGCATGACTTTCCCTACAGACTGTTGAATTTCTTTGGTTTCGGCGATGAGCTGTGGTGCCATTCTGTGCTTGATCTCTTCGTGTCCAGTTGGAGATAGTGGAGTTTTTTTAAAGTTTTTATTTGAATATCTTATTAACTAGTAATGATTTGATTGAAAAATAATTAAAAGCTGTTTTGAATTTACAAGATGCATATTCCACTAATCCACTTCTTATGTGTTTGTACGTTTGTCAAGTTTTACACAGGCTGAATTGTTTTTCTAACATGCAGGTCATTAGTGTACCGTTTCTCTGCTTGTGATGTTATTAATAGTTCTTGAAATTGTTACTATTTATATGTAATTTTGTGCTTATTTTTTCTTGTTTCAAAAAGAGTTCCGTATGATAATGAAATGCAATTCAAAACTGAATAAACTGTATAATATTTATTTTTTTATTCTTCAGATAGACTTGAACCGATTGGTTCAGGTATGATTTTAGAGATTACTTGTCTTCACAAAACATTTAAACTGTAAATTGTAATTTTAAATTATAATAGTATTGCAGAACTTGATAATAATGAAATCTAAGCAATTATTTTTTACTTTCTCGTTCTTACGAAGGTATTTCGTAAGAATAGAAAGTTATGTAATTGTTCTCCGGAAAACGTCCGTCTGTGATCAACCCTAGCGCCTAAACCGTTCCACCGATTTTCTTCAACACTAATATTTCCCAATTAATTTGATTGAATTTGAGGCTTGGAGAGTTTGAAACAGATATATTAATTTTTGAGTGCACTTTATATGAAGCGAGCACTTACATTTTCAAGCATCAGTCCGAGTTTAACTCATTTGGCGCTTATGCGTGACGTAGTGGCGCTTATGAGTGAAAGCAAGTTATCTCAAAGTGTGAGGCTTTGAGAGGGAAAAAACATTTTACTGGTTGAAAACACTTTTGCAGGTTTATTTAATAGTAGAATAGAGCGTAGTAGTTAGAAGTAATGCGAGAAAATGTATGCTTACGTAGCACCACTAGTCTGTGATGTAACGCGTGAGTAATACCTTTCGATTGAATGGAGGAAATAACTTATTGTGAAATCTAAGTTTTGCAAAAAAGTAGCAATTTCACTGGAGCTTTCACTGGTTATTTTAAACATGTTATTTTTAGGTCTATTGACACAAGTATAAATCGCGAAATCAGTTTGTGGGAAGATCAACATAAATCATTTAGTTGAGTGACATTTACGAATAAGTTTAGTATTTATGATTTTGACTATTTAGTATTTATTATTACTTATTTTAACATGAAAGAAGAAGAGGAAAAGCTTGAGACTTCTCTCTTACTTATATAAAGTTTTACGCTCGAAGTACATAAAAAAGAATAGTAATGAATTTGTATTGGCATTATCATTATACTTCTGTTACCTTTTGTATAAAATTGTTTTTTGTTCAATTCTAAGCATAATTTAGAATGAAAAAATAGAATCTTCTTTGAACTGGCCGCCGCGATCGATGACACAAAAACGACTTTCGCCGCTTCAGCTACATGGCTTTCCCGAATTCTTTCGGGGATACTGCTGAGTATTACTTCTAGGCTGTCCGGGTGACGCCGCGTCGTTGGCAGATAGGCCGACGTTTCGCCTGTCATGTCGCAGGCTTCTTCAGGGTAGTCACCCGGACAGCCTAGAAGTAATGAACTCGAGCCACGGAAGCCTTCGTGTACATTTACTGCTCATTATTTCTAAGGCTTGTTTGTTTTTGTAAAAGCTGTCCTAAGCAAGTCACACATAGCTTTCGTAATTGGTCGGAATAGTTTGATTGCACAATTTGTTGTTATTTTCAAATTTTCACCCGGCAATACTTTGCACTTTATTATATTCAGGTGTTTTGATTTATCCATGTTTACGAATTTCTTTAAGATCTACAGGGCGATGTACAAATCAATCGTCCTTTTCTTTTGGAGACTTATATTCATGAACTTCGGGATCCCTAATTGAACCCATCTTCTATTTGAAGAGTAAGCTCACGAACATGCAACTGGGGCATGATCGTCAATCAGCGATAGTTTAGACTCATAAATGGAGCTTTTCGGTGCTATCGACCGTGAATCGCAAATCATTCACGGGAAAGTAATTACTTTTCATCGCTAACACGGGTTGCGACCTTATGATTGTCCTTTTAAAGATGTTTTCACATGAAAATATTTACATATTCATGAATCTCATTTAAGTTCCTTAATCACACACAACACAATCATCAGGGTTTCTGTAACAAAGTGAAGCATTAGATTTAATTTTAAAGCAATAAAATAACGACTCTATAAGCCTTACAATGCGCAAACTATACCCTTCGCAGCTTGCAAATACCAAGTACTGATAAAATCTTTTTAAAATACCACTCCGCGTCAAAGGAGCGACAATGTAGAGACTTTCCATTCGCCGCAGAAAAAAGTCCCCTTGAGGACATGCTACGCACATCTCCCACAAACGACCTCCCATTGTATCGGCTCTAATTTCATCCTTCGCGCCTTTAATTATATTCATCGCACGCGATCGTTGAAATGTCAAGACCCACGCGGCCGACCTTGTCGCCCCGCCATGTATCACTCCGCGTCGCCCCGCGCCGCGTGGCCGCGACGAGATAATTTACGACTACATTATGCGCTAAATCTCGATTGTCAACCATGGCGATAGTGCGAACTTTAATGGATAGAATGGACAGGGCTGCAATGGCATTGTTTAAGTGATGAGCAATAGGGTGATAACCTCTAATTTCACTCTTTTAGGGATTGAACGCAAAATAGTTCTGGTGTGTACAGATGACACTGCATCTAGGTCTGGTTATCTGATGTTTTGGGTAGCTTACTGTGACATTCTTCGGAACTGAGAAGCATTAAGATTGGTTGGAACTCAGATTCAAATGGCGTCTGTGGCCGGTCATGATCTGCTTGACTATCGCGGAAGCCTACAACATCGAAAGTAACAGTTGAAGGCGTCTTTCTACAACGGTGTGTAATAATTGCCACAATATTATGTTGTCGCCGGCCGCGAGTATTATTGTGATAAATAGCTAAAGCGTTTGGATAAATGTAACACTATGCAAGAGCGTATTTAATTCAGTAGAACTACAAGTATTTAGTACGAGAAGGAAGTGAGTCAAGAACCGTATTTCTATTTTAGTCTCCTAATATGATTATGTGTAAATTCAAGAATTAATAAGGTAATGTGATAAATTGCAATATTCGACGTAAGATTGAAGATAAGTGCATTGTCACTATTAGTATAATGGAAGGCAAGCATAAAAAGCGACGTACAACTGTTTATATGCCTATAATCTTTTCTTAAAACACTATTTATTGTCAATTATTTGAACATCAAAGTACACAATTTAATTACAGAAAACTATGGTTTATAGTTTTGTGACTGTAATAAAGAATTTGTGTATGAACACAAAAAATCATTTTCAAAACCAACTCTTGATAGGGGACATGAAATAATTATTGATGTTCATCTACAATCACTGTAGATGGATACAATTGTTCCAAGATATTTTGTGCAACTACCATTCCTGAAAAGTTTGCATCTGTTCACCATGAAACTGTCAGCTTACACAAGGGATGCCTTTACTCGGGCGGCGGTGAAACACACATCTTGATTCCATTCACTGAGTTATTGATACTGGACGCGGCAACTGCTGGGGTTCCATAAGTGTAGTAAATGTTGTATCCCGGGAGGTGGTTGTGTTCTTCCTGCGCTCGCTGGTAAGATACGGCGCCGATCTAAACGTCGGATTGGGAGTTGTCCTCCAGATTTTGCCCCTTAGTGATCAACAGTTCCAGCCGGCACAAGCTCCGAATTCTCCTCATGTGTAGTAAAGCAATGTATGTAAGCGTAAATTAGAGTGCAAGGGGAGAGGAGAAAGTAAGGAAGAGGAAGGTAAGATTACGGATGGTCCCATGCTGCCTCAGTATCCGCCTGATTCTATTAGGTCATACCACGGAAAAAAATATGCAAGGCGGCAACTTGAATTCGACCAAGCCATCCAGCTAGCGTCGAAAATCGACCCCGTGCCTCTAACCCTAGGACCTTCTGTCCCCTGCAGAGACAGCGGTAGTTCTGCCTCTGAGCCTATTTAGCTGGTCCCGTGAGTCGGCAAACAGAACTGGATGCTCCCCGCTGCGCCGGGTCGCCAATTTATAAACCTGTAGACCTGTAGACTCCGTCACACAGGCCACTCCCTGCGTTGTCGTCCATGTTTAATCGTTTGAAACTACCTCGGTCTGAACCGGGCTCTGGAATGCCAATCTTATTCACAATGAGAGACTCCGGGAACACATCTGGATGAGATCTTAATTCGCAAATTTGCTGCAAGATATGTCGATATTTCGAAAAAGAAATGTGGTTCAAGATGTTAATAAACATTTTGAACTAGTGAATAATGATCGGAAGAATTTTGTAACGACTGCGTCTTGGTAATAATAATCGCTGACATTTTCTATCCTCTTCATTCCATTGACAAAGAATTAACTTATCTAATCTTTAGTGCATGACATAGCAATTAAAGAGAATGGTATTCTGCCATTCAAAAATCCATAAAACTCTTCAAAAAAACTGATTAAACCAGATTTTTTTAAATCTACCTAATTATGTTGAGTTCCAAAGAGCACAAACAGGTTTCGTTGCAATCAAGCCTGCTGCACTTGAACCAGCTAATTTCATCACGATAATTACTAGTAAAAGCACTCGGGGCAAACAATGTACATTAACTTAGAACGATACCTTATTGAATCCATTACCTCTACATTTGCTTACAATCTTCCTGTCGAGCGCTAATGGACACGATCAATTTTATGTTCAACTACACTTGTTATCACGTTCATTAGAGGACACTATAATTTACGAGAGGTAAATTGTCATATGAACTACGAACAATGGGTTGCATACTGTCTATCAGGACAAATTCATACATCAAGAAAATTAAAAGTATGTTCCTGAGTTATTCGTGCCAATTGCAATATATTTATCGATATTATATGAAAAATATAGATATATAGTTTTGATTTCAACAGAATATCTCTATCAACACAACCTCACTAGTCAGTCTCGCAGACTAAGAGCCCTCAGAAAGAACGCTCTTACGTGCGGTCTACTAGCCCGTAGAGCAATAACTTCTCGGTTGCTCGTTTTACGGAATTTACTCTTGGCCAATTTGTTCTTACCTCATAACCGTGAAAGGGGCATCCAATAAAATAAACCGCAGCTCAGCTCGCCTTGGGCGACCCCTGTGACCCGCGATAGCGCGGCCCTGCGCCGCCGCGCCGCTGCCCCTGCGCAGGCGGTGCCGAAAGAGCGCGGGACTGCCCGCGCAGCGAGAGCAGCGCGGCGCGCCGAATCGCACGCG
Source organism: Gryllus bimaculatus (assembly GCA_017312745.1). Lineage (NCBI taxonomy): Eukaryota > Metazoa > Arthropoda > Insecta > Orthoptera > Gryllidae > Gryllus > Gryllus bimaculatus. Next base: position 4,524,978 of record BOPP01000084.1, on the reverse strand, counting down.
ACGTTGTGGCGTGCAACATCCCTTTTTTTACTAATATAATAGGCCAACTAGGCGCTGTCTACGATTACGTTAACCTCTTCATTTCAGAATTGCCCAAATGTGCATCTTCGTTTCGAAATTTATTTTCAGTGACATAGTGCAAATATTTTTATTTTGAGACGAGGACTTTATTTACGTTTTCTTACTCTAAGTTGTCTAATGTAGCCACCAGCGTTGCTCATGTATTTTTACATAAGAATTGGGCGAGAAATATGTTAGTCTTTGTGAACAAATATTTTACTCTTGGGTGTGAAAAGAATATACATTGGGATGAGTTATTCGCAGGTAATTTAAAACGATCAGTAGTATTTAAATAAATAATATATTTATGTATAGCACTAGGAAAGTCTGTCCGCCGTAGCACTTTGCTGATGAAGATGAAAGTGTGTTCATCAGAAATTATTTTGATAGCACGAGCTGCAGCATGACAATTGAGTACTCAAGACATTCAAAATAGATTCTGGAAGTGTTGTCTCCTTTACTTGTTTTCTAGCAATCTGGTTGCTACCACCATAAATGCTATTTTTTGTTTTAAGATGACCTAATTTGTCTTGGTACGGAGAGATGTTTCTGGCGCACAATAACATAATAACACTCTCATTTTGTTTTATGGTCAGAATGGCCACATCTTCAGATATGAGTCCTTCCAGTAAATGAAACTAAAATTATTTGAAAAATAAAAAAAAACGCATATTAAAGATTGATGTAACAATTCACTATTTCAAAAAACAGATATAAACGTATCTTATGTTTATTATTTCAGCGAGATCGCTTGCTAAAACTGCATGTAAAGAAAACGTACTACATCATTGCGTATATCTCTGCAAACACAATGCCTGTGAGTCTGTTTTTGCAATCGTGTCGAGAATAGAAGTCATAACGTATTGATCGTATGGCACCATCGTTTCGTCCCAAACGGTGCAATCGAAGCTAAATGTAGCTTCGCGCGAGACGGTAAAGCGTTTTTAATCCGAGTAGCAGTTGTTATCTTTGAAACAACGTATTCTGCCGTATTAATTAATTATACACAACAGAACAGAAAACGGTGCTTTATACCTCCACATGTATATAACTATATTTGCTATAATTATAATGATTACACACATTTAATTTGTTGCATAAATTTTACTATTGCCCAGCCAAAGTACTTTTGGGCGCAATTCTTAGCTTTAAGAAGGAACTGAGATAGAAGAAGTGGGGAATATCAATACTCGCCTAAATCTATTTTAATGTGAAATATCTTTCATTTCAATCAGCAAAGATTTCTTTCCAAAAATGTAATAAAAATATGTAGCACGAATACCGTTTATATACATTTAACCATATGCCTACATTCCTATCGCCGGTTAGAGAAAAGAAGTCATAACTTTATCACATATAATACTATAATGCACATATTTTTCGATCCAACCCCGCCCCAAAACATAAGCAAACATCCACGCCTGGGTCGGAATTAAAAACCACCACAGAAGCTACTTGCTTGTCGTCTTAGGCACAGATGCCATTTTTCGGCTGCGATTCTGCGACCTTTCTCTGTGCGAATACCTAAAAACTGCGACCTTTCAAACAGCAACTACTAAGGAACATCAAAGCTAGCGAGCTTTTACCACTCGTAACCCGCACACACCTATTGAGTACCGCAACTGCATGAGCAACATGTTACGATCAGACGCGCCGTAATCGTAGCGGCGCGACCGGTATCCGCTGCGCCGCGGCGCTCCGCCTTCCTTTTGCTCTGTTCCGCTCTGGTCGCTGACGTCACAGGCGCGGGATGCGCTCGCCGCGGAGGCCTTCGGGAGTTTCCGGGTCGCTCGCGCGCGCGCTCCGGGCCGAGGTCCGGGACCGCAGGGGTCCCGGGGCGCTGCCCTCGCGGCGAGCGGTCGGCGCTGCCGCCGCTGCTCTTGCTGGACCCCGCCCTCAGGAAGCACGCGGGGCGGAAGGGGGGATGTTAGGGGAGAAAAAACGGTGGAAATAGATCAGGGCAAGAGTGCGGTGTCTGACCCAAAGGTCCTAGGGTTAGAGTCCCGACAGAAGCTGATTTTAGCACACTTTTTTTTGGTCCTATCTACCATATACGGCAGTTAGGTGCCCCATAGTGGGTTTTATTGGGATGATGAATTATTCAGGGTGGTTTCCCGTTGCCTTCCCCGAAATGATGGTAATAGGTGGTGAAAGGACGAACACAACACAACCATGCCCGAGGCGGGACTTGAACCCGCGATCCTTAGGTCCGAGATCGCTACGGCACTACTGCCTTAGCTATCTCGGCCACCGGATCGGCTTTAGCACTCTAGCATTATCGAATTCAGCAGTGGTCTAGGAGGAGTCCCGAAAGAGGCTATGCCTCGTGGACGGAGATATCTGGTAGAGGGAACGCCGCAAGCCGATGTGAAGGATGAAGCTACATCTGACTCTCCAGCGGGGAAGGAGCACTGCCACCTCCCGTAACATGTACTCCAATTACATGAACAATGACTATAGCATTTGTCGCATACGAAAATACAAAATAATAAATTGAGTAAATTGTTCATCACTTTGGAATGAGAAAAGTATAATAGGTAGGGTGTAACCTTGTTGGCCATACCAGAGACAAACGATTTTGATAGATGATGGTGATGATAATGAAAATGCTAGTGACTAGGGAGCAATGGCAGAATTGCAGACAGCTGAACACACAGAAAACCTTGAGGGTGGGCGGTCTGACTTGTACACCCAGGATAATGAGGACAGTGCATTTTTCGTCCAGGACAGCTTGCGAGACTTTAACGAGATAGTAATCGAAAGGCACTTTACCTGTTGGGTAGTATCGTACATACCCTGAGAGTGATACCACCGACAGTTATATTTTTCATGAAAATGTTTAAAGTTTTATTCATACAGCAAATGGAGAATATTTTGCGGTCTACAAAAACCAATGTCGTGTGTGAAATTTTAAATGGCTAATATAGCGTCGGGTTGCTACATTGTTACGAAAAGCTTCTTTCTTTCAAAGTCAAAAGTGTAAGGTAACCGTAATCGCTATTAGAAAGATTTTTTCCGTAATCGAATATATTTATATAGTTATCAGTTTGGAATTGATAATGTAAGAGTAATTACAGAGATTTTTCTAAAGACCTGTTAACATTTTCTGCTATATAACAGATGGGTGTTCCTTCTGCGTGCATGTACATTGAAAATATGAAATGAAACAATTGCAAAATATTTTTAATGAATATAACACTAAATCATCAATTTTCAGCATCTAAACACTTATATAAAATGTAAAAAAATAGTCATTACAGTACTCAATAAAAACAGATCTTTTTCATCTATTACACTAAAAGAAGTTCATTTTTTATACAGATTTAGATATAGTAATTAGTAGTATATTAGTAGTATAGTAATAAGTATATATGTGATGTATAAAAAGAATCTAAATAATTCCCCCTTTCAACTTAAGTATAAATGCAGGCGAACAGAAAACATTAACACGAGAACTTTAAGTCTTTCGACGAAGTATGAAATCACCATTTGATAGATTTAAAAACACAACCACCACCTCCACCACTCAAGCGCATTATTAGCTCCAAGATGCTGTACTACCTTTCGCTCAAAAAGTGTTCGTGAAAGAAGGCCAAGATGCCATTTTCGCCTTCCATGCCCCGGCGGCGAGGGGGGAGACGGTGGCGTCGGACTCGGTTCCGCCGGAGAGCGGCGACGCTATCCGTGAACCCGAGACCCCAGCGCGGGAAGAAAAGGAATTCCGCGAGTGGCCCAGTCCGTTCACCGCTGGACCCTCCCCTTCGCCCTCCCCTCCGCCCTCCCCTCCACCCACCCCTCCACCTACCCGCGGGGTTACTTCATTCCCGGCCGCGCCGCGACCCAGCCTCTGCCGTAATACACCTGCGCGCCGTGACGGCCGCAGATGGACGGGACACGTGTGGTGCGGCGAGCGCTCATCTCTCCCGTGCACATGAAAGGCAGTTTCCTAACTCTGGCGGCGGCGGCGGTTCCGCTTGATTATCCAGGCGGAAATGTTCGCTCTTTCCACAGGAGTTTGAAGTTTCTCGTCCGTATTGTGAGATAGATCTTGAATATAATATAGCATGGACAAGATTTTTTGAATAATAATTATTTCGGCATTTTCAATAGAATTTTAATAGATTTTAAAATATGTTTTAAAATTTGTTTTGTGTTAGTTAATTATGTAGTCTAATAGTCGGGTAAAAAATTAATTACGTTATCATTAACTATTCATGAAATGACAAGTCAATTAAAATTGAATTGAAATTTTGTGGGAATAATTTAAAGAATTAGTATTACGACGAATAAATGATGAATTAGCTTAATTCAAAAATGTACTTCGTGAAAGAATGATAACTATTTATTTACCTGATTGGACACAACTTTGAGTGTTTTTTTTGTGAAGTTTCAGCAAAAAATATAAGATTTGAATGAACTCTTTCTCTTTAAAAATAAAAGAATTTGACCGAAAATATGTCACAATTCTGCAAATAATTGAATATACATAGGAATTCATATTGGCGTGGCCCCAACGGATCAAACAATTAATCACGTACAACATGCTCGTTTTATTAATATAAATACGGTATGCACATCAAAATCACTCAACAACATGCAACCGCGGTTTAAGTAGATACAGCGAAAGCATTGTACGAATCGCGCACGTTCTAGTCGATACTGTTCAGTCGTGGGGTGACGCTCGTAAGCACGCCGAGAACGTAGAATCGCTTTCGTGTTTTGGTGTTGGGAGAAAGGAGGTTACTACTTGCAGCTTAGTTATGGAGAAGAGACTCGTGGGAAATCGGGGCTAACGCCCACGCTGCGAGGATGGCATTATGCAAACCGCACGATCCGACGTTCTTTTGCATTTCCATTCATTGCCAGAGGGAACGTGGACCTTGACTCCCGCCGCTGTCACGAGTCCAAGATTCCGCCATTCTCTCGTAATATGGATTGTTTGACGTCGTTAGCGGAATAATTTAGACGTATTTCCGAAACTCGTTAATCCGCAGTTACGATGTTGAAACGAATTGTTAGTGTGTAATGTATTCGAATCGAGATTTTCTGTTTTTCTGAATCCGAAGAAATTGTAAGAAAACTGGTCACGAACTGTACGCGCACCTCTCTATTAACATACTTTCCAAGTAGAGCTGTGTGTAAAAGGCAGTAACCTCACTCTTTAGCCTGTGTGGCCGCTTCATATCTCTCACAGTACGGTGTGTGCTGTAACATAAGGCAGTGAATGCGAATCCATGATGCTGTTAAGCATCAAATTAATGTAATAAATAAAATTTTTGCTGCGTGATATATCAATTCTTCCACGAACCAAACATCTGTACTAGGTATTAAGTGTTACTTATTTTTATGTCAAATATGGTACATTAAACGAGTTGTTTGGTATCAAAAATTTTATTTTGCTAATGATCGTTTCGATCTGCAGAACTTTGTTTTCGGCCCGGAAGCTGATTGCTACGCAGTCGAAACGATCATCAGCAAACTAAAATTTTTGATACCAGACACGACCTTTAATTTACCATATTTAATTAATAGAAGGTATCTACATCAGCGATCTAATTAATTAATTGTATGTACAATGTGGTCAAAGATATAGTGTTGGTGTCTCTTTATCAAAAAAATGTATTGACTATTGTAGTAACTTCAATAATATTTTGTACTTAATCTTGTCGAAGGTTTTACAGCAATAATCGTTTCCTTCGTAGCCTAAAGCTCTCTCTCTCTTTCTCTCTCTCACTCTCTCTAACTCTCTCTTTTCCTTTTCTCCCTTTTCTCTCTTTCTCTCTGTTTCTCTCTTTTCTCTATCTCATTTTCTCTCTCTGTCTCTCTCTTTCTCTCTCTTTATTTCTCTCTTCTTCTCTCTTTCTCTCTCTGTCTCTCTCTCCCTCTCTCTATCTTTCTCTTTTCTCTCTCTTTCTCTCTCTTCCTCTCTCTTTCTCTCTCTCCTTCTCTCTCCTCTCTCTCTCTCTTTCTCTTTCCCTCTCTCTCCTCTCTCGCTCGCTCGCTCACGCGCGGGAGCACGTGAGGATGCACCGCCCGCAGCAACGCGACCGCGAAGAGCCCGCCTCGAAGGGCGAGTCGTTTGTATGCTGATTAGACTTGAAAAGCGAGAGGGAATTTTTACGCCGCGCTTCAGACCGACCCCGAACGGTTGTTTTACGTTCTCCCGACGAGAACAAAACTGCCGGTTTAATGAGGCATTGCTGATTCCAGTCCTGTTACTGTAATCCCACCTTTGTTTCCGGGGTGTTTGCGGCGTGACTCTCCGCGGTGCTTTACCGATGAATCTCCACGGTGAAGAGGGTGACGGAGGTGACGGTGACCATTACGGATAGAAAGACGAGCTTGACTACAACGCGAAACCACGATGAAGGAGATCATCATTGACAATAAAAACGTTGACGACTATGTCTAATGACTTGATAACGAATATGATAACCACTGTTATGACGTACACGAAGACAATGTCTATATCCACGTCCAGGATGACGGTATCCATCGACATGTCCACAACGGGTCACTAAATGTCCATCTAAGTACAAATTTCAATGGCGACCACGCAGATAATAATATAATAATAATAATAATAATAATAATAATAATAATAATAATAATAATAATAATAATAATAATGTTATAATACCAACAACCGGGTGATGAACATTAGCTACATCCATAACTCCACCAGCAAATCCACGACCATAAAGTCCACGATCACAATGTTGACGACCAGAATACTAATGTGCGCAATATTGACGACCGCTTTGTTGATGACCACATTGTTGACGATAACAATGTTTACTACTTCAATGTTGGCAAAAAACAATTTTGACGTTCACACTGTTTACGACCTCGTTGTTCAGGATGACAACTACGACGTAGTCTACAAGGACTTTAATGTTAATATTCTACGACAATGACCACAATGTTGACGATAACAATGTTTCCCACTTCAATGATGGTAAAAACAATTTTGACGTCCACAGTGTTCAAGACCTCGTTGTTCAAGATGACAACTACGACGTAGTCTACAAGGTCTTTAATGTTAATATTCTACGACAACGAATGCTACTACGACGACGATGACAAGGGTGGCCGCGGCGGGCGCGGCTGCGACGGGGTCGACGGAGGCGGCGTCGGCGTCGGCGGGAGATCTGACCCTGGCATTTGCGCCCAAGCGGGATTCGAGGGGAGCATTAAGAGACGTTCTTTTTGCGGCGCGCGCGCGCGCGCGGCTCGGTCACCGCGTTGCGGCAGCCGCCACCGCGTTGCAAGACACGTGCCTCGGCGGGCGCGGCGGCGGCGGTGGTGGAGGCCAATGGGCACCGCAGAGGAGCGCCGCGGATTGGCGCGCGCCGGCGGCGGCGGAGGCGGCGCCACGCCCCCCGAGGGCC
>BOPP01000084.1:4460825-4515439 GCA_017312745.1 Gryllus bimaculatus | reverse complement strand
GGGCAGGGTGCGGGGGTAGTATAGGCAGTGGGGGCGGCGGGGGCGGATGTGGGGAAGCTGTGGCTGCGCAGCGCAAGGACTGGCGGCTAATTCTCCGCCAGGGATCAGCGCGCGCCGCCTCGCTTCATTCCTCATTCAAAGCCCGACGCTGCGCTGCGCCTCTCCGCTCGGGAGACGTCCAGGGTGGATAGAACGGTTACATCAAGTTTAGCACCAGCAATTAATACTGTGTCTATTGCTAAAAGAAGTAAAACGAAATAACAGAAAAAAGTTAAATCAATAAGAATTAGACCTTTAAAGACGTATTGCAACACGATATGACACGAATTCTAATCACATTGTAAAGGAAGTTAGATTTTCAAAATCACAAAAGAGTATAATGGTTAAATATTTTCAGTTGGCAACATACTTATATTCACTCATAACTTATATTGTGTTCTTGAACGATGACGAATCAAATATTGTTCTTATTTATTTATATTCCACAAAACTAAATTTCATAAGACAACGATTGTTCAGTTGAATTAAGGGACGTATGACCAATTCTACTCATATATACATAAACCAATTTTTGATAAATGTTTTTTAACTTAGTTTAGTGCATTGTGCAAAGTTTGAACAATGTAGCTGAATTCAATTTTTTGTTATTAATATTGTTAGATTATGTGAAGCTTAGTATAAAAAGCTCATTGATGAAAAAGTTTTACATTTTGATACAAAAATGATTTTACTACATCTCAACTTATATTTAATCATTTGTACTAAATAATTTTGTTTCGTGTTATGTGATATTAACGGCAGAATTTTTTAGATGTCCATTTATATAATTTTCTAAGTTTGAAATGTGTTCTTGAGTTGAACCAAGAAGAAGAAGAAGAAGTTTATTTGCACACCACTGACAAAATCATTCTGCAATATTTGTACTTGTTTCTCTACAATTCCTTAAAGTTAAATTGTAATCTAGTAAGAATTGTTCTGCAGAGAGATTTTACAAGAGAGATATATAAATATTTCAAAACACATACGTAATACCTTTCATGTGGTAAATTGACTATATGTCAGTGCGGCCTTTGAAGATGGCAGAACACTATCATTTAACTAATTTTTAATAGAAAATTGGATGCTTTTTACAACAAAAATAAAAAAAATCACTCTTCACAAAAAAAATAGAAAAATTTCAGTCATATGGTCCTTTAAATGTAGCATTATTTTTGTTAGTGAACCTTTCCTGTTACCTCGTCAATCATTTATCATGCTTTAAGAAATTATTTAAAATTTCGAATTCAACATAAATCCGCAAAATGTTTTGGATAGCTTCATTCAAAGAAACTTTGTATTCATACAATCTCGGATTTGTATTCATTAGAAAAACTATCATCCACATTAGGAAAGTCTTGTAGACATGTATTTTGAGTCGTGCAAAGATCTAATGCATGCAAATGTTACCGTACTCTAGTAATTAGTAACTAACGTAATTAGAACCTTGCATACTTGCATTTATGCTTTTAGAAAGATAAAATTTAGATTTTGCATTTTAGATTAGAATATAGAATTTAGGCTTGGCCGTTTTTAAATCAAAGATCTGGGAATAGTAAGGGTAAATACAAGATATATTTGCAGTCAATCTATTTCAAATAATTTTAGGAATACTTAATTTGTACGTGTTCTATGGTTAAAAGGTAAAGAATAAGTTTAACAATTCTTGAACTTAGGTAAGCCATTTTTATGAGAAATTGACATCTAAAATAAATAACTTGAATATGAAATTTAAACTAAATATTGTGTCTGTAAAAAGTATTATGCTACACTTTCTGAAAACAAATATGCTAATAAATATGTTTTAAAAAATTAACACAACAAATGTGTTATACAAAGGAATAAATATTTTTGTTGTATTTATGAGAGACACTAATATCTCCACAAGGAGTGTTTGGTGGAAGGCTTTATCAGATTGTGGCATGGTACAGAGAAAAGGATTGCTGAGAGAAAATGAACTTATGAAGTACAAATATCCCACATCAAACCATTCCATCAAACAAAACCATGCTAATCATGATGATAATAAAGATGCAGAAAGAGATCAAATTCATTCATAATACGTCTATAGAACTTGTAAGAAAAAACTTCATCTGTTCAATTGAAGATATTAATTTGTCTTGGATATTCTTTGAATGGCGGTTCGCAACGTACATTGATGACATCTGCAAATGAAAAGTGATTTCAAGTAGAAATTCCATTTCTTGAAATACCTCACCATTATTTTTCATGCTTCATGAAAGACTGGCAACGCTGCCGGAGACGGAGAAAAGAATAACCACGTGTAGAGGAAACCCCTGAGGCCAACCTGATTCGAATTAATAACACATTTGAAACGAAAAACATCATTTTCATTAGAGCACAATGCAAATTCTATTTTAGCTCCCAAAAGACCTTCAAAAATACATATTAATGAAGTGTAAATAATGAGAAAGAACGAATGCTAGGAAAAGTATCATAATCGCATCTCATCAAACATTTTTAAAAAAGTAGACCAAAGTGTAGTGTAATTTCGAATTGATATGAACCCCGAAAATAAAAAACATGAACAAATTTCATTCCACTAAAACTAAAAAAATACGACTAGGGCAGTATCGAGAGTAAAATACGGGTGAATATCCCCACAAAGGGTGGGAGCAGGCAAAGGGATCGAGTCGCAAGTGCCGAGCCTAGGGCTCCACTGGAGGTGAAGAAGCCATTAGGCATTGAGGCGAGGGGGTGTGGCCGACTGACAGTGAAGCAAGGTGATGTGGGAGGGGAGTGTCTCACGAATGGTTGCGGAAACAGCGGAGATCAAAGAGATGTCGAGGGTGATATGGAGTAAGTGCCGGAACGCCAAAAACAACAAAATCGAAATAAAGAGGGAGTTGAAAGCAACAGTATGGCTGTTAAGTTTGCACTGATATCTATCGTGTCTCAAGATTATAGAAATCTTTCTAATGATGAAGATGATCATTTTCATGGGTCAGACGTTTTGAGAGGATTTAAAAATTATAACATTGTAAAACATAATATTCGATATTCAAAATTATGGTTCAGGTTCATTGAAGGAATAAATCCAAATTTTCAAGGTGCTAATTACGTTCTGAGATACAACTTGGAGTACGGTAACACTTGCATGCATTAGGTCTTTGCACGGCTAAAAATATATGACTATTAGATTTACTTTTCCTAATGTGAATAAAAATTTTTAACATTCTGCTTCTTCAAAAGATAAATTATTTTGTGTAGGCGGAAAATTGTTCGGAAAACCATCAAAATATTTAAACGTATTGGTAGAAATACCATAAAATGTAATTGATTACTTAAGTTTCACGAAAACCAAACGCGATCAATTTGAATCCGTTAGTGACAGCCGTTGAAGTAACTTTACCCCGAGTAGTTCTTTTACGAGGAAAATGCTTAACTCCTGAAAGATAGATTGCGCCCAGGAGTATCGAATACCCAGGACAACAGTCCCGTAAGTATACTGCATTTTGTATCGCGAGAAGCTGCGATGTTTCTCTCCGATGGAACGTGAGATCCTCCATTCCTCTCACGACATATGTGATAATGTTCTGAATGCAAGTGTAATTGGGTATGTAAGGGGAGGAGAAGGAATAAGAATGAAGAAGGAAATACCATGCGCGATTCCTGGTCCACTTGTTAAGGTATCGGCACGTATGACATTGGCTCGCCTGGTACTGATTGACACAATTACGAAAAACTATTAACCAGAGCTCCCATATGCTAGATTTCCTCCACATAGCAGTGAAATTCAACCAGCTACGACTAAATGGCTAGTGTTCAGTCACTAATGGGACTCGAGTCCCAAGCCCTTCTGATCCACGAAACAGGTAAGAAACACAGCTAGTGACGTAACTAAAATATGTCTTTTTGAAAGGCTGTAAATTGCTTCAAAAGGCATGAGGGCGTGTAGAAACTCAAAATTCGATGGCGACACCCATTACTGACATTCCTTTCTTCAGACGCATATCAAAACGGAATATAGTGAGGGAAGCTGGGTATTTTTGTATTCTGTAGACTATTTCCTACAAAAGTAAAATATTTTATATGAGACTGCGTCGCTAGATCAAAGGAATTACAACTCAAAAACCCTATCATGTTCTAGAATTTTTGTCCAGATAGATTCTCGATGGTATCAATGATGCAAGCAGCTAAACCATGGCAATCAGTGATGTTATCACGTTAGAAAATTCGCTGAATGTGGGAAAACATTCAATCAGAAAAGGAATGTATACTAACGTACTGAATTATTCTTTAATTTGTTTAAAACCAATCGTGGGCATTACTTAATCTCTTCTTTGAGTCATCGATGAACGTCTAGCGTCTAAATCCAGTCAACACCACAGAAAATCGTTCCCAGCTGAGAACTTACGGATCACTTACCAGGTACACACGGAAATTTACAGCATAACGCAATTACTTAGCTGCTAGCAGATGCAGGTTCTGTTCTACTTTCAACTAACCAGTGCTATGGAAACAAAATATTATTGTTAATTACTCTTTTTATTAACTTACAAAAAAATAACTTTAATTTTACGTGATTTAAACACTTTGTTTTTAAATCATTTCGGAAAATGTTTTTACTCTTAAATTGATTTGTTTCTGATTTTACTCAGTGAAGACATGTAAAAGAAGCCAAATTAGACTGAAAGCGTTGTCCCTTTGCACAATGTAAATGGCATTTGAAAATTATTTTGTCAGGTAATAAAAAGGTCACCAAAAGTAATAAATTTAATTTATTTGTAGTGTTACAATAGGCCCTAAACCTTAGGAGTTAAATGTACAAACTGTTCTGTTTTAATGATATTCCTTTATTTAAAATGCTGTAATAAAACTATATACAATTTCAATAATAAAATCTAGACACAATCTAACGATTATAAGTATGTTCTATTAATACAACATACTTTAACCTCCAACAATCATAGGATACTCTTCCCCCATTGATTTAATACTTCCTTTAATACGCAGAAAATTTTCTAAACCTGTTCCTAATTCTTCCATAAAATGAAGCGGAATATCAGCATTTCTGAAAGCATACCACTTTGTGAGCAACAGCACGTGCAACTCAGAGCGGGGCAGAGGGCGCGCAGGCGGCGAGCCTGGCAAAGGCGGCTGCCCGCTTGTGTGTCTGCCTGTGGCGCCCCCTAGGTAGACGAAAGCCGTCAGCCTTTGGCCGCAGCCGCGCCCTTTCAGCCCAAAGGGCTTCCACCTGCGCCTCTCGCGAGACGCGAGGGCTGCGGCGCGCGTTGGCCGGCTGCGGGACGGCGGTGAGGGAGTATTGATTTCGGGACGCATCAAGTACTTACGTCGTAAGTCCCGTAAGTGTAGTGCTCTCTGTATCTCAGTGAGAGGAGGATGTGATGATGTTCGATTCACCCCGGAAAATAAAGATATGGCTTGAACTTCACGACTGCTTGAGGGAATTTACCTCTTTAGATATTTCCCCTTGTGGAGCACTACTAGCTGAGACAACCTAGAAGCCTCCTCTTGGTATCCGGCTTGTGTCCTGGTCGTAAGTGTGTATGTGTGTGCGTAATGGGAGAAGTGAAGACACGAACTAGAAAGAAAGAAAAGCATATTGTTAGTGGCCCGTTTGTTGGAGCTCTGTTTCTTAGAGTACTGCTCTGGTATTCGCCTACCTATCACAGGAGAAACCACCCAAAAGTATTTAACAGAACAGCTGGCTGCTCTCCATTACACAATAGTGGTTGAAATCGATCCAGCTATGAAGCGTTAGTCGAAAATTCTCCATCGTCGGAATGGAACCAAAGACCTCTCTCTAACGGACGATGCTGAGAAGCAACGTTGTTGTTTCTGCGCTGAACAGCTGGATGTGGATGAGCATTAAGGTGACAATAGGAACATGAGAACGAAATGGAGATGCACACCACGATAAGGATGGTGACAGTGACGCTGATGTAATTTATGGTGTTGCGAAGGCGAAGGTTGTGCCGAAAATGATGAAGGAAATGAAGATGACGGTAACAGATAACCAATGATGGGTCATCGGATGACAGGAAAAATAGTAATGATATTTTCAAAATGTTCAAATGATTGTTTATCCGTCTATATGTTATTATTCCCTCTGCTTTTATTCAGTTATATTCTTTCTAGATCGCAGAAATTTGATTTCAGAATATTAAGTGATATTCAAGAACAAAATCAAATGCATTATTCAAATATCACTAGAAAATTTTGAATATTCACTGTCACTTGCAGCAAAGAACTTTTCATTCTACTCTTGCTTATTAACACCATCTACACGATCAAAAAGTGTAATCTAATGCCACTTCTGATAATACTCTATCAATTTCTGTCTTCCTATTTTCAGTTGATGTAGGATTTTACATTTTCTTCCTTTTGATATCCATTAATTAACGTGGTCAACGTATAGAATTTAAATAAAACTTCAAATATTGCATAACATATTTAATATGCTTATTGCTGGTGAGACGCAAAAACCATTTTCTCGCTGGTAGTTTCATTTACACATATTGAACATGAGAACTTACTGCCACATTCGCAACTAAGCTATAATTTTTGGAGAATGTGGTTTTAAAACCTTCAGCTGATAGAGTTAATGTAAATAAGAAAGTAGACAATTGAGAGATTGTTTTTATGGCCAAAATAATGTTAACACGCGTATGTAGGTGTCTAAGTTAATTTTTTTCATTAATAGGTACGACTACTGTGATAAAAACCCGGAAAAATACTGAGACAATAAGGAATGCAATTTTTATGCGTAAATAAGTGAAGACATAATATGAACGTAGCTGAAGAGTGAATTCTGAGGGTAAACAAAGTGGCGACGATGCTATTAATTGACGCATTCCACGACAAGGACCGTTTACATCATAAAGTAATTGATATTGTGATAATATCGAGGAAATATGAGGAAATAATAACAAATGCATGTTATTATTGCCAATGCAGCGTCTCTGATCGGGAGATCCTAGGGCTCAATTCCCTATGTTTCTGGATTTTTTTACATTTTTATAGTTGGTTGAATTCAGCCACTGCCTGGAGCATAATCCGGCTTTTCTAATAGTGGCCGGCTGCTCTAATGCATGGGTTTCCCTCGTTTACCAACCAATCCGTACCGATACTGTTTCCGTTTGAATACCAGAAGAATGTCGGAGCAATACAGTAACAAAAGAGCAACAAACTGCGCGCGATCATCCCTTCCTGATTCTTGTGCCTTACTTCCCCCACACACAACATTCACTTACATACTCTACACTAAGAGAAATATCGGAGATGAGAAGTTCTCTCAGGAAGGGCAGCGCTCCGCTAGTGGAGATACCTGGAAAAGGAACTTCCGCCAAGACGTGAAGGTCAGCGCCGCAACTCACTTCCAAAGGGGCAGATTATAATCTCTCAGCTATAATATACCCTACACATTTGAGAGCAATAACAACAAAAATTGATACATCCGAATGTACGAAAAATGAAATCAATCGAACCAAACTCATCATATAAAAAAGGGAATTTTCATATTGAGATTAAAAAAATCTTAATAAAAGATTAAAAGCTAAAAGACCTTTGCCACCATTAAACCACACAATCTCAGCAATCACACAACATATTTAGGGGCCCATTCAAAAGTGCTGGCACATAAAGGAGCACGCGTAGCAATTTCCACGTGCCTCGCTCCCCAGTTCGCATTCCCGTCCCCTCCCCTCCACTTCTCCTCCCCGCCCCCTGCGTCCCGTGCGTGCAGCGCGAACCGCTGGTTTCGCAATCGGCCACCGCCACCGCCGCCGCCGAACAATTATCGACGAGATTTGTGGGTCCCTAGCCATTGTGGCAGAGCGAATAATGGGCGTCTGTTTAAATTGTTTCTTCTCGCTTTTACTTGTAAATTATAGGTGCGTGCCGCCCTATTAACCCTCCACGTAAACGGGTCCGTATTTCATCTGTAGGCTACACTGTCTGCAGGATTCGCGAACGCAGGACTTCCGAAAGGAAGGAGGCGCTGGGAATGGCAACATGAGAACGATATTATGTAAACTAGTTCTGAGGATTGCAAAAACATGTTTGGATTATATTTGCAGAACTTGTGCAAAATAAAGGTCTGTTATTTTTCATTAGAGCAGTAAAAAATTAAATTACTCACATGACAGTTTCTCGTCTTGGACCCGTAACCACACTGTTACTTGGCAAACAATTGTGATTAAGAACAATTTTACACTTGTCGAAGTTAAGGTTTGATTTGCACGGGTTCAGTATTATTGGTTATATTTAAGTTTGGTTTCAGTAAATATCAAATATCTCTATTATTTGCTGTGTAGCACAATTGTATTTACATATGATTAACGTTGTTTCACCTACTGGAGCAGGACCAAGGACCTGAGCCTTGCATTTGAAAGTAAGTCATCGTTGGATTAAATTGAATTGAAGTAATAAGTTCCAAATCATTTCGGAATATATTTAGAGGTGCAAGAAAGCAATATAGTCAAAGAATAAACAGAAAAAATAGAAAACACCTAAAAATGCCTCCTAAAACGCATAATGAGTGCGCCATTTCAAATTTCTTTAGAAGACAAACGTTCCTTTCCATTAGCTTATCATACTTGCAATTTCTCTCAACTCGAACTGCGACTCGTTCCGGGAGAACGATTATTTTTTGCTTCCCAATCCGCTCCCGCCGAGAGAAACGAACTGCATTATAAAATGTCGTGGCTTGAGGCTACTAAATGAAAGAATTTACTAGCAAATACAAAATGTTTTAAATATCTACATTTTCACAAGCGATTCGTGAAAACAACAAATTCTCAAACACAATAAACAAAAAAGATATTTCTCGAAATACTAGAAGTCTTTTCGTCCTCTTGAACACTATTTTATTCCCGCATACCTAGACCGCTTGGATCCTCTTGTGCCAGGTCTGACGTTCCTCTTGGCTTTCAGCTGTCCGCGTCAAGTCATCAAAAACATAATTAGTTCAAGGGGGCAGGGGGTGCGGTAGCCCGCGTGTTATCTAAAAGAGAGGTTCAAGTAGTTGTCCCTTTCTGATTTCCTATATCTTCCTTTTATTCGAAAGTTAAAAATCTTTCTAAATAATATAACAGAGTGTAAACAATAAACTTTTTAATTTTCGTATGTGTGCGTGTGTGTGTGTGTGTATGTAATTATATGTATGTGTATGTGTGTGTGAGAGAGAGAGGGCGGGAGAGAGGGATGCTCAATTCAATTCAATGAAAATACCAATTTTCCTCCTCTTGAAGCCTATTTCATTCCCGAATGACTCGACCGCCCATTCTTCAATCTTCTTCTTCCTCCCGGCTTTAACCACGCTTGAATCCACTTGTACCAGCTCCGTCGTTTCTCTCCGCTTGCGGCTGAGCGCGTCGCGTTGTCACGTTCACCCAAGAGTGAGAGAGAGAGCGCGCAATCGTCGGAGAGGGGCGCCCAGCTTTGCTACGTAACGCGGTGGTGGCGCGGGCGGAGCAGCCCCACGGTTTCGGTTTCTGAGGTTGCACGCACCGCACGGGCTGGTGAAAGCCGGTGATTTATCGGTCCGGCGTGGGCGCTCGCCGCCGCCGCCGCCGCTGCCGCGGGCGCTTTCGTAAAATCAATTCGTTCGTATTAAGCCGGCCCCGGCCCCGCCCCTGCCCTCTCACGAGGAGCGTCGCCCGCCCCGGGCTGCAGACGCTGCCGTCCTCGCTGGCCCCACCCACTCCCCCTTGCCTGTCCGCGGAGGACCGCAACCGCTGTCGCACTCGGCTGTGCTACGCTCCGCGCCACGGCTAGATCGCGCACTCGAGACGTCGCCATTTCTGCCTCTGCTTCGATTTACGCAGATGAACTAATCAAAATTATTGATATTGATAATCAGTACTTTTCATTCGAACACTATAGAAGGTATTTTTATTGATGCTGTTTTGATCAACTTAAATGTACTTGTTGATTGATTGACTGATTATTGTTTCCAATTCCCATTTTGCAAATAACTTTGCTCCCGTAAATGTAGTGCATGCTTTTGGTCGGGAGATGGCGGTTGTCTTACCCCGTTGTATGGCAAGATCCGGTCGGCGCCGACCTACCGTCGTCTAGCGGAGGTTTCCTCAACCAGGTATCTCCCACCAGTGGGGCACCGCCCCAGCCGGGACAAGCTCTAAGCTCCCGACCGATCTCCCAGCTTGTGCGGTAGTGTAGTGCAAAATGTGCTTGTTGATGCCCGACTTCTTACCGTTTTATCATCATCAGCCTAAAAATATTAAAACAAACCACTCAATAAATCATGGTGGTCGGAAGGGAATAGGCCAAGATGTTATTCATCATGAAAAGGAGTTTGGTTCGAAAACAAACAAAAGTTGTCCTGCTTCCTCCTGCTTTTCACACCTCACGGTCTGAGGTGCGCAAAAGCCCCTTCGATGGATTTTTTTGTGGCTTACGAGTGTCATACTTAAAATAAGAATTGTAGATAATAGAAGTTACAGTCCAACTTTTGAATTCTACCATTCCTCAGAGAACGCGTGAAATGTCTGACGGTGCGTTATGAAAGAAACGTTAAAATGTAAAGGAACCGCCCAGGTAGGTGTGTGTTGATGGGATTTTGCGGGCGCGTGAGCGACTGCAATGTTTTCCAAATGCTCAATGGGAATGTAAGTCGAAAAGCAACCATGGTCGACCATATTTAAGGACAGACCAGGTAGTGCAAGCTGTCAAATGATTGCTCTAAAGAAAAATGCTTGAGTGGAGAACTAGTTTCAGATCGTTAGTAAAATAGTAATACTGTGGTTGTTATTTAGTGTGCATGGCAGTGGTTAAACATGGCGTGTAGGAAAAAAGCTGACATTTCTGAGAAACGCCCCATTTAAGAATAAATTGAGAACATTATCTTTTTACAAAAATTCGCGCTAAATCTTCTAATGAGATATTCCACAACTCGCAACAAACTCAAGTACAACACATATCGTAGTCTGAATAACATTATTTTTAACAATATAGTCCCCTTCTTGCGACAATATACCGTTACTGGGACTCCCCGTTAGGTGATTTGTACATTTTCTTCCCTCAGTCTTAGTAAGGTTGTGAGCCCCTGGCTTTCAGAACAAGGGGAGGCGAGAGATAGATTCTGTGTGCAGGTACAGGAGATCGGATAGAGGGAAGCGTCTTGTCCGGATAGGTGGTAAAATGAGGTTTACTCTTGAGGGGAGGGTTATGTTCTTTGAAACCACAATACATTTCTTCATTTAGAAGCATTTCAAACTGTTTTTTTTTCTGATTTTAAGTGTCAAGAATATCGGCTTCAAAATTGGTTTCATAATCTGATTTGGAAGAGCGTCCAATATTTATAAAACGTTTGGCGTTTAGTTGTTGTTTTTTTAGAATTTTTCAGTGTTACGTTTTAGAGTTTTCAATGTCAAGCATGTACTAGTATGTGCTCTTTCATTTTGACTAAAACATCAGCCACCCTGACCTATGTATACGCAGAAATCTAGAACATATTTTCTAGAAGTTGTTAAGAGCTTATTGTAAACAGGATGGCTTTTCTTTTTAGGATTCAATCAATTCTAGTATGCGAGAAATACTTAGGTTTTTATATTACAATAAGGTGTTCAGAATTTCGAAATCTTTCTTAGATCTTGCGAGTCTTTGAGATCTTTTCTGTCCCGTTTCCTCTGTCTGCCTGAGTACCGCATCTTTTTGACACTATTTCATGTTCGTTTTCTGCTCTGAACCAAGATATGTAACAAGAGTAACTAATTATGTTATTGGATAGAATCAGTTTATCGTTTCATCTGGAAATCTTGAAGGGCATCAATCGAATTACTTCATTGTAGAAGTTAAATGTCACTTGCTTGAAATGTAATATTAACTTCCGCCGTCGGTTGTAACTGTTATTTTTATTATGTATTCTCTTGTAAGCTACAGTTGCTGTTTCAGTTCGAATATGTTGCGATGTCTGTATCGGTCTCGTTTACCACCGTTGTTCTTCCTAGTTTTTACAATTTATTGTATGTTTGAGTCATATCCCAATGGATGTGTCTACTAAAAATGGGTTATCTATCGTGTACTTTTTTTTCAGCCCTGATATGTTGCTTTTTATTTCAATTCATCTGAAAAGAAAATATTTGAATTTATTAAAATGTATTTAAATAATACGTTTTGAAATTTAGGGGTCCCTAAAAAAGAAAAAATTCTAGAATATGCTATTGAAAATAGGTGTGAATAGTAATGTATATAAACGTGTATTATACATACCATACCATCCAAATAATAGTTTGGTAAAATATTATGCATTCAGCTTGAATGTCTTAAAGCGAACAAGAATTAACAAATTTAAAAAAAATATCCATTAGTAAAATTCCTTCCGTATACACAGCTCTTTTGAATATACTTTTCTCGTTCTGCAGTAACGGCATTTGTTCATTAAAGTCCATTGATGTAGAATATTCCTGACCAATTTTTTACTTTTGATTCATAATACAAAATGTCCTTTGTGTTAGTTGATTGATTTTAATTTGTATTCCAGGAAGTTCTCCTCGTCATCGCTCTTCTATTTTTATATTTTCCCGTTTTACCTTCTGTACCTTTTGCATCTTTGATTAATACAGAGCCGTTTCTAGGAAGGTAATGATCACATATAGAGCGCAATCAAGTCGCGCAATATTATTTCAGTTTGAAGTTTATTTCAATTCCAATCTAATACCAATTTCTTTCTTCTTGGAGAACTTGAGTAAACTTTTATACGCGGTAAATCTCCACCCCGAAAACGACGGTCACTCCTGCATGAAAAACGACCTGCTAATCCTGCAACGACCCCTTCCCTTGACCACAATTCGCGGATTCTCAGAAAATCCGTCCTCTCCCTCCCTTCACCCTCAACCTCACCCTCAAGCACTCACCTCAACCCTTTCCCCCTCCCTCCCCCTCCCTCCCCCTCGTCCACCGAGCGGATTTCTTCCGCGTCCCCCCGTCGCGCCGCACCGCGCCACGCCGCGCCGCGCCGCTCGGAGCTTATCCAGGATTAGCGGCTGATTTGCGGGTTGCGTCCCGTAATTGCCCCTCGGCGGGATTTGATTGCTTCGAGGAATATTTTCGGAAAAGAGAGCGCCGCGTCGTCGTCCGAGCCCCTGCCGAGTCTTCGCCCCGCCCCCCGCCAGCCGGGGTCGTTCCTCTGGCGAGCCGGGAGCGTTCCTCTCGCGAGGAGCCCGCGCGGCCGCGCGCGCGTGCGAAAACGATTTGGCACAGCGTTTCTCCCAACTTTCTGCAACTTCCTTTCGTGTATAAGGCGCCCTCTGTGCCGAAATTGCATGAACTGCGAGTGGCTCGTTAATTCTAAAGAACTTTCGTGCCTCCGTAAATATCGTGCCGCGCCGGGATTTCGACGCCCGGACGCCAGGCGGGTGGATGCTAAAGCGCGCCTTCCGAGTTAATTCCCACTAGATAAAATCGCGCTGGCAAATCACTCTTAATGTAATAAGTAACCGGTTTTTAAAACTTTATCGTAATTGAAATAATATATTTAAAGGACTGAATTCGATTTTCTTTCGAAAACTTTTCCCCTCCTCCAGTTATCTGCAATCTTATGTATTCATTACCGCCTTATCTGACCGGAATTATAATTTGAGGAAAAGTCTAATTATTCGAGCGGGCTAAGAATCGTTTTAACATCGAAAATACCTAGCGCGAGGAAAATTAAAATTCGAGTCAAGTCTTGGTGCAGGGGCGTCGAGTTCCACCCTACCGACTGCTGAAGAGGGAGCTTTCAGTTTTTAGCCCTTCAGATGACAGGAATTTCTTGGCGACGGTTTTTGATTCCGGAAAATTCACGCTGCTGGTAAGTTAATTAAGGTTACCAGTATTATCATATTTAATTATTAGTCGCGGCACTCCTTGCGAATACAAAGCGAGGGGTGTTCCATTAAGATTCTGAGCTCACAAGGGGAAGCCAATGAAGGGTGAGACACAATAGTGCAAAGACAGCATTAGGGACGTTATTATGGCCGCAGATCGGATGCCATCTACAGGAGAAATAAATCCAAAATAATTTCAAATTGATATTTACATTTATTTAGTCAATTTTTTTTATTCGCCAAGAAGTAAGTCAAATTGTACACGCAATGTGAATAATTGCATGAATTTTAAGCCAAATGATTGGAGTGTTAAACTTAATTCTAAAAGTAAAAATTTTGCTTGTGTTAGCAATTACTGCTAACAAACATTGATTTTTTTGCAACATGTGGAACCTCATTAATTAGATAACAATATATCTTTGCTGTACTACATTTACGGGCAAAACCGGCTGAGGTGGCTCCGGGCAACAAACTGATGTGAATGCAATGCCTCTGACAGGGAGGTCATAGTGTTTACGACTCTATGGAGTCGTGGAAGGATTTTCAACCCCTAACTACATAGTAAGGTGGAAAGCAGCCACTCTGTGGAGGAAAATCCTAGCTGCCGGTTGCTCGGATTGGTAGTTTTCAGTATTTTTCTTCGATCAGTACCTGGTGAATGCTGAAGCAGTACCGTAACAAATGAGGCATGGTCGTTCTTCCGTTACTCCTTGCCCGTTCTTCTGCCGTTATACATTTACTTACATGTCCAACATTACAACACATATCGGTAGGCAGAGACGGTAGCTTTGAAATTGTTCCGACAGAGGTGATGTCCTGCGGGTGGGAAATACATGGATGGGGAAAACATCGCAAGCCCACGTGTTAGTCGTCGTCTGATCTCACCAAGCCGAGGAAAAAACGTCACTACCACCCATGATAAAAAAACATGCACCACATTTAATGGTCAAACGACCGCAGCCGTTGTCGCGCACGAAAATTCCGAATTATTAATCATTCAATCATTTACGATCAAAATGTGATAATGCGTTTATCTTTAGTTCATTGTTCATGTTTAGGTACAGTGGTATAAACTAATAGATATCTGATGTCTCCAATGATTTCTAAAATAATACTGTTAGAAATAAAAATAAAAATTAAACGCCATATTGAAAAGTTCCTTGGAAGAATGCAATCATGAGATGAATATTTGAATTCCTCTGGAATCGATGAAGGGAAAGGTAGGCCAAGAAGATTTACTAAAATTTTTTAAAATGAAATTCAAACTTTAGACATGTCATTAAATCGTCACGACCATTTCTATGTGAACTTTACGAGTTCATTTTCCTCTTCCTCAGCCTTTGGATAGATCTTGAAAGCGATTAGTCGACCTGCAAGGCACATTATTCGTTGATTGTTTCTCATCCTCCTTGCCATGTTCCCAACTCACCGACGCACAGTACCTCTCCGTTCAGGCGTGCCCGCTGCAGCACCTCAATTACAGGAACATTCCACACACCTGCGTGCACAATTACGCATACAGCGCAGAGGGACATAAGGAAACAAGTGCGCCTCCAGCTGGCACGCTCGAGATGGGCGGCGCGCTGGCAGCCTGTCAACAGGGCGGAATGGCGGCGGCCCGCGCAGTGGGCCGAGGGGACGCACATCTAACAGCCACTTGTGAATTGAGGGCTCATTAAGCTTTCGTGGCCAGAACATAGGCTGTCCTGAGTTGATTGATTTATATTGGTAATTATTTCTGTATGTGTAGAACAAGATTTTATCATTGATTGTGGCAATGTTTACCCCTTCCACTGGAGGGTAAGTTCCAGCGCCGATCTACACTATGGCTTGCAGGAATTTCCCCAACCAGGTATCGCCCACTAGCAGAGCAGCACTCAAACGTATCTACAAGCTACTGACATGTGTACTAGTGTAGTGCATGTAACTGTAGAACGAAAGGAGTAAAGATGGGACAAGGAAGGGGAAAGAAAGTTCACCAGCTGACAGCGGCCTATTTGCAATGGTAATCCTCCAACTTTTGCAAGGATTACACAGGAGACGAACGGAAAACTACCGCTAGATTTCCCTCAGATATAAAAGTCGACGCCGCTGTGAAGTTAATATCCCCCCCCCATCTGGTTTTGAAAATGTCCTCTTTTAAACAGATCATGAGCGATCTTGATGACGTAATAGTGCCTTCTTCTTTCTTATCTTCGCGGCGGATCGCCCACCTGTAGAGGTTGCTTCACCTGCCGCCACACATTCACTGTCTGCACATCAGAGTCTCTGATCGGGATGTCCTAGGGTTCAAGTCCATACGGTGGCAGAATTTTTGACACTAGCTAGATAGCTTGGTTGAATTCAGTCGCTGTCTGGAGGAGAATTCTAGCAGCCGGCTGCTCTCATCGGTAGTTCTCCGTGGTTTCTCCGATTAACATCAGACGAATGTCGGAGAAGTACAAACTGGCCATGGATCGCGCGTGATCTTTTATTCCCCTTCCTGCTTTTACCCGCACCCCTTACTTACTGTGGCGTCGTTAACACGAGGGCCAGAACCGTTAGGTTGGTGAAAGTACGCTGCGGGGGAGGAAGGTGTTAAGCCTGAACATCCGGGAGTTTGCGCTCGGGCGGTTGACTCAGGTAGTGCCGCAGAGCCAAAAATACCGGAGGCTGTAAACTCCGAGGATGCTGCCGGCGAGCCTCGTTTACGGAAGCAGGCAGCCAACCCTAAGAATCCTGTGTGTGGGCGTAAACCAAAGGCTGGCCTGCGAGCCTCGCGCCAGTGCGAGTCTATCTATGGAACAGTGGTGGGGGTGTCAGCCTCAACTATTTAACGCGGCGCCATCTGCGCCCGCGTTCTCATTCAGTTTGCATCGGGTAGCTTGTACGTGTATGTACAAGGAGGGTGTAGGAGTGAGGGCGAGATGTCCGGAGAGTAAGGGCCAGACAATCTCACGTGCTGTAGGCACACGGTCGCCACGACCGGGTTAACTTTTGGCGTCAGGCCATGTGACGGTAATTGTCACGGGACAGAGGTCCGACGGCGCGCATCACGCGTGGCTTGTATTTTCTGCGGTAAAGCAGTGTTCTGAAAGGAAAAGGTTGCCGGAGTGTTTTAATATTAGCAATTCATTGTAACTTGTACATAATCTTTGAATATATTATTTTTATTTTGTTATTGAAATTTATTTCTTATTTCACTACGTCACATTACATTTACATGCACTACAGTACCACGCGTTCCGGGAAACAGATCGACAGCTTAGAACTTGTCCCGGATGGGGCGGTGCCACACTGGTGGGAGATATCTGATAGGGGAAACCTAGACGAAACTAAAGACTTCTTTTTCTGTTATTATTTCTAGAGACCGAAATTTATTCCTCTCCCCTCAGAGGGTTTTGACCTTTTCTAGATATTGCCCTCATAGAACACATCCACTATTCCGAATCTTTTGCAAGTTATTTAGTCGCTTGAGAAATGTTTTTTCATCTTCACAGAGTCCAATACCTCAAACTTTCGTATTTTAGGTTTTATGATGAGGATGAACAACAGACCTCTCGGTCTGACCACGTATATCCTGGTGAAGTCTTTCATTTACATTATCTGTATTTCATAACATACCAAATAAACATATTTTTTCTCTTTCTTTCTTTTGTGTGTGACAATTGTTTCGTTTCGGCCCAGTGTGTGTCGCGTTGCGTCGCGTCTCGTTGCGCGCGACTGGATGAGCTCCCGCCCCCTTCCCCCCCCTCGCGCAGAGGGTGCGCCGACCGACCACCCACCCGTCCACGTAAATCTGTAATGTAAATGCAATTCAATGGGGTGTCCTTGGGCGGACGCGCAGCCGCGACGTCGCCGGGACAATTAACTGAGCGGGCCGGGATCGATGCCTGCGGGCGGCGGCGCGAGCGCTGCGCGAAATGGAGCGCGCGCCATCTGCATAAGTCCATAACGCTGCGCACCGCACGGCGCCCTCCGTAAACAGACGTCGCTGGTGCCACCGTCACCGTCGTCGACGTATTCAGCATCGTAATCGTTGGTGTATTCATCACAGTCGTTGTAGCCGTATTCGCCATGCCGTCACCGTAGCAGCATTCATCACAATCACGATCTCTTTCATCGGAAACATATTCTCATCCATCTTAATCACAATTGTATCCATCACCAGAATCATTATCATTGTCGTGTCTGTTGCTATGATTATCTTCTTTAGTGTCATCGTTATCTACATCGTCACCGTCCTTGTCACTCCCATATACATCGTCGTCATTGCCACTTGCGTCATTGTCGACATGATTTAGATCATAATCAACAACATGTGCATCGTAACTGTCATTACCGCCCCCAACTGCACCGTCATCTTCGGCATCCGCTTCGTCGTCCGTAGTCATCTTAGCTAGTGTCATTGCCGTCATAGTTATTGGCGTTATGGTTTACGTCGTCGTTGTCATCGTATTTTTGACCCCGAGAGATGAATGATGATGATGAATATTCCAGGGTTGTTCAACAATTACGGTCATTAGAGTCCCAACCAACTTATTTTACGGCGTTCGTCATTTATGGCAATGTTAAGCTATAATTCTTTGAAATAAGAAAAAGGCATAAAAAACCACAAGAATGCATGTATAACCATGTCTAACTGATATCGAAATGAAGGACCTAGCAGAATAATGTCATACGATAATAAAAAATATAAGAATTAATAATTCTTTCACATAAAATTATTTATTTACATTTTACGAAGAAAGCTCGAACGTTTCCAGGAGGGGAATTTGTCGTCAAGAATAAATTTAACAGAGTCATGTGGTAGTAGCGTAGCTTAAGGTAGATCACGAAAGCATGTTCAATGGTAAGAACTGTTCTGCATCTATCGCAGATAGGGTAGTCACTGGCCAAGATACCTATGCGAGAAGTGGCAGTGTATGTATTTATCTACTTGGTGCGACAGTCCGTGAACGGACTGAGGCCTACCGGCGACGTCCCTGCCTCGCGACCATGAATTAAAGGCGTACGTGTGGTTAGCACGTAGACATCCCCACGCCGTATTCCGGTCTTCTTAATCTCAGAAGTGGATTTTCTCATCGTCCCACAGAAACATATACTGGGACATTGCAAGTAAAACGCACACTATATTCTTGCCTGAGCGGGAATCGAACCCGTCGTGGAATGCAAGCACGCTGACCAACAGCTAGCCACGAGGCTATTTGAGAAATGGCAGGGAGCCATCCGAATTCAAGAACTATTAAGAATTATCTCCTCACGAATAGGTCTACTAGAAGTTCGCTCAAGACATCGTTGTGCACGTTATCTTTTTCTTTTATCAGATGCTATTAATATTGCATTCATTATAGTTGTGAACACCGCTGCGAAAGAATCTCCAAAAAATCTAGTCACAACACATTCCCTCTTAGAGCACTCAATTTTCTCACACAAAAAGAACTTAAATTGTGCAACTTAAATGATCTGTTTCATTCAACAAGTGTGTTTCGTTTTTATGTACGTGAACTATTGCAGTGCCTGTGTTCCACAAACGTCCTAGCTTAGATGCGAGATTCAAATTCAGCGCTGTCTGGAGGAGAAATTGTGAGCAGTGAGCTTGTTCGGATAATAGTTTTTCTAAATTTGGTTTCTCCGTAAGAGTAAAAAAAGTGGCTAGAGACCACACCCGATCTTCCTTTCTATTCCTGGACCTATCTCACCCCCCTACTTAAAACCTACACTTACCTGCACTGCACTACCACATATGTCGGAAATCAGACGAGGTCTTAAGTTTGCCCTAGCTGTGCCAGTGCACCGCTGGTGGGATATTGTGGTTTGGGATACTCAGAAGGTGACGTGTAACTCAGCGTCGGATCTCACCATCCAGTAGAAAAAGATCAACGCAACTAAACGTACGGGACTAAGACCATAGCGGAGACGGGTCAAAAAACCCTAATCAATCGAGCATGTAAAGAGTCTATGTACATGTAAAGAGTCGTTAGCGCCAAAATTCTGTCGACGTCGATCGCTCTCCACGCGCAGCGTAAGAATAAAATCACATTCTCGTGTTTGCTGTTCGTGGTTCAATTGTTCAAACTATAATTAGAGAAACAATCTTAGGCACACACTTTCTTTAACTCATCGAGATTAATTTACGTTTTTTTCGTCTGATGTTGAAAAGAAAACTATGACGAATCTGGGCCAAGAGTCGAAACATTAGCTAAAAATAAAATCTCTGTAGCCGGCGAAATTCTAAATTCTGTCTGTAGTATACATTTAAAACTAGTATTGCTAGCAATAGATACACTAACCATTCACGCACTTTGCACAGAATTTGCAGTACGTTTGTCAAACACATGACTTCGGAGAATTGTACATTGTCAATAACATATCAAGAGCTATCTGAACAGAGTAGTATTCATACTTTAATGTTCATATCATAATAGAGATGGCGTTTATATTATGCTTTGAGTCAGATGTATTCTAGTATACGTAAAAAGCGATAAAATTTCAATGAAAAATATTTCGTATGAAACAGTGAAAGTTGGTATGCATTGAAGTTATTCTATAGTTAAGCAATTCTACAGTCGTTTCTTTTCCAATACATAATTTCATACGTATGCATAGTTGTGTTTAAATAAAACACAATAATGTAAGGAATTTGTAGTTAGACTTAAGTAAATAATCTTTTACACAATTCGTTCGTTTGCAGTGCTTTAAATTTTAGAATGTCGGCCAAACAGCTACGAACCATAATCGTGCAATTGAATACAATACAACAACAAACATTTCTAGATATATATTCACATGTTCCTCCAGAGATGTACACAAAACACAGTTTTCGTTTGTAGAAATATTATAAACACATCATACCTACATACAAAATAAAAACACGTGCTCATTCGTGAAGACAATGTAATCACAACTTTGTATAATTTTGGCTAAAATAAAAACCTCCTATAATGTGAATGATATACTCGAAACATGAATTTCCTTCTCCTTTTTTATCTCAGCAAATATTTAAAATAATTCCTTCGACCAGCTATATTGATCGTTATCAGCTTCAAAACTTAAACCATGGTAATATTAAATCCATAAAATGGAACTTCCTTACAAAAAATAAAAAGACTTTCGTTTAACGCCTATTGAAATCGATTTTGTAAATGGTTATTTCATAAGTGACATGATGTTAACTTCTAGTGATAATATAGATTTTGAATAAATTTTGTAAATGGCTATTAAGTATTTGTCTTCGTTCCAATAATTCCTACATTCTGTAACAGAGGTATTTGCTGGCGTTGCTCTTCAAACACCTGAATACCAGGTTGGCTGCACTGCCCCGCTCTCATCTCACGCCACGCGCCACATTTCCCAGAGAAATTTAATGGGATGTGCCTCGCTTCGAGCGGCGCCCGCGGGTAGCGCCACTGCGCCGCCACGGGCAGCCGCCTGGGGCCGCCACCAGCAGCGCTGCTTTCATCTCGAGTACCACGTGATTAGAGAGCCGCGCATTTATCGCTGTATTGTTCGGAGAAACACCGACATTTCAGGATAAAAGTATGTAATCAGCGCTCTGGATTTTTTCTACGCAAATTGCTCTCTCGGTAAAGGTGATTGAATACCGTCGAAAGATCGATAAGAATTATCCCTCGCCTTGCGGCCACCGCCGTGGCTGCGTGCTGCCGTGAGTCGGCGAGAAGTGGTGAAGGAGGGGAAAGAGTAAGAAACGATTAGGGAGAATGTGGAGTAGGAAGGGGGTGGAGCTGCGAGAAAATGAGGAGCGTATTTCCGAAAGGTACCAAATCCATAGTTTGGGAAAAATAAACAATAATTTGCAGCACACAATTGCTGAGCGTCACAATCTAAATATTATTTATTCAAAGCATTCAAAATTCGTTCATAGTGTCAAACATCAAGTTTCACAGCAAAAAGAACGAAATTTGCCTCATCTTTCACTGCCAAAAACACTAGTTTATGAAGTTGTATAAAAATATATTTTTAATGTAGACGTACATTCTGATAACATTGGTGTAAATTTTTCTGGATGAAAATGAAACCCAGATATTGTTTTTTTCCGCTGGGAGATTAATTATAAATATTAGTAAAAACATTAATCTCGATAGTTATTAGATCATTATTTACACATATTGTTTGCCTTTTTGTGCCAATCCTTATAACTTTGGATTTATATATGAAATAACTTAAAACTTGCCATGAAATAAAATATTGATCATTTAATGCTATAAGTATTTTAGTTGCAATGTTTTTGATCTACTGTAAATTGTTTCCAGTAGGATACGGTACCTTTCGGAAACAAGCCACTCAAATGAAAGTGAGGGAAAGGGGATAATGAAGAGGTAAGGGGGAATGGAGTGGATAGGGGAAATGGTGAGGAGAGGTGGAATGGAGGGGAGGGGAGATGATGGTGGTGGCTTGGGAGAGGTGGACGTGGGGGAGGACGGCGTGTGGAGGTGGTGAGGAAATGGTAATGAGGGAGGAGCGCAGGGCGGTGGGGGCGAACG
Source organism: Gryllus bimaculatus (assembly GCA_017312745.1). Classification (NCBI taxonomy): domain Eukaryota; kingdom Metazoa; phylum Arthropoda; class Insecta; order Orthoptera; family Gryllidae; genus Gryllus; species Gryllus bimaculatus. The sequence goes on along the minus strand of BOPP01000084.1, from coordinate 4,493,106 downwards.
CCGGGTAATACCAGTGTGCGCGGCGTCCAAGGGGGTAATCTTCCCTGGGGCGAGATGCGGCCGACACGGCTCGCTGGGGGCCCTCGGCCTTGTTAGGAGAAATTCCTTGAATGGGGAGAGGGTTGGAGATAGTGGTGACCAGAGGGGGTGGTCGTCGTGCGTGCACGTCGACGACATGCTAAATACTGATCGCGTTGTCGACTTAAATTTTTAAGGGTTCGTGGATAACAGGGATACTGATAAATGTGTCATTGTAGATTATTTGAATTAAAAAATCAAGTTATTGGGCATTTCAGTAAGGTTTTCGCGCTTGTACGAGTGATATACTCCTGTTACAATAGAAAGTATTGTATGTGGTCATACCCACATGCTATGATTATAAGGCCATCAGTTTCTTGAGAACATTATGCTGACACACATTTTCTGAATTAAAAAATGACACCACATGACGAAGACCATTCTGTACAAATTTCGGAATGTGTAGCCTGCACCAATGTCTCTTTATTCCACTGATGTTCCTACGGCAAATGAAACAAATAATACTTATAATTGAGTACTAAATATATGAAGCAAATTTACCTTTCTTACTTGATTTTGCTATCCAAGTTATGGCGTCATCTCCTTTAACATAGGCGCTTTAATTAATGTAGCATCAATTAATTGTGGCCTAATTGTTATTTTAAATAGTTATTTCATAATTTTAAAAACACGCACATTCAAAACATTACAGAGACACACGCGCAATTTTATTAAAATAACTTATTTCTAAAATAAATTTCAAATAATAACTTAACTTATTAATTCATAGAAGAAGTTAAGTCAATCCATAGAGCAAAGAGTGAGCAATGATATCTTGTTCAAAGATTCTCGCAAGGAACTTGAAATTGTATGTGCCCGACACAGAAGCAACCAATGGGTCCGGAGTTATTAATTATGATAAAGTATGAAATACCCTTCAGTAATTTATAACGCTTTGAATAAACTAACCACTATTTACATTGATAATATAAGCTAAGGAAACCCTATAACTCTAATATCTAACACTAAAACTCCCTGACACCTCGACTTTATTTCATTCTTTCTGGACTACATCGTATAAACTCATTTACGTAATTTAATCGTATATTCCAAAATTCAAATACCACTTGCGTGTATTTTTGGCGTGATCTGATTGATGAGTACACAAGGTCCTATTCTCGGCGACGAAGTGAATCAAACTTGATCACAATCGTCGTTCCTTTGTTTCTTTGTCTCTTTGCCTTATTGTTTAGTCAGAATTCCTTGTCATCAATTCACCGAAAACTGATTTGGTTTACTTTAAATACACTTCGACAATCTGTTCACAAATATTCAGACTTTTTACGTTTAGATTTTGCAGGTCACACAGTACCATACGTCTACAGAACCGAGGGGAATCTCTACACTGAGTGACTATCTTTTCCCACTTCCTCCAAAGACCAAAAAAAATATCCAATATAAAATATACATATGGTAAATTAAAGCTGTTGTCTGATAACAAAAAATATATTTAGGTAAAGATCATTTCGATCGCGTAACGATTATCCTCAGAGCTTGCAGCTTCTGGGTCGAAAACAAAGTTCCGTTGAACTACGAGACATCTTTAATTTACAGTATTTAATTATTACCAAGTATCTACCTCAACAGCAATCTAGTTAATAAAATATAGAATTTTAGAAGACATGATCTTGGTAGTAGATGCAACAATTTCATATTATTTCTTTCAGTAATTCTTCTCAGAGAACTTTGTTTTTACAATTATGTGAATTATATTAATTATTAAAAATATTCTCTATTAAACTCCACGATTCAAATGAAAATAGAACCTTAAAATTGTAAAAAATATTTAATTTCATTTCAGAAACAATAAAACACTTATATAGTCGTAGTAAGATATTGAAATTGATACTAACTAAAGAAAACTCGAAACAATCAAGGCTCGTTCTCACAAAACGATTGCACTTCACAGTTTAAAGTACAAAAATATTAAATGAAAGGTAAATACTTTATTTTGAACAATTATTTTAATAATAATTCTGATTGACAACATTTCTAAAGATTTTCTTTACTTCATCGCCGATATTTTGTGCAATGTCATGACAGTTTGTAAGGATCTTGGATAGAGCTAAACCGTAGTTAGATGCATTTCTTGCAACTAATTAACACAGAACACTTCAGTGGTAGTTTTGTTACAAAACTCGACACCTAAAGACAAAACTTGTTCACGATAATGAACTCGTAAACATTCGATGTTTCGCGAAGTTGCATATCTCTTAACTAACCTAGTATCTTCTTACAAGGTAGCAAAGTAGACAAGTAATCTCTTCTTCTAAAACCCTTACGTACAACAATACAGAGCCTTCTTCATTTTAATTGAAACAAAATTATTTTAACTTGAAATCAGTAACACGAAAAAAGTATAGTCTCGGTTTTTTTTGTTGTTGTTTTCGAGGTACTTATTTTCCTAGTCTTCAAGACCGCTCTCTTCACAAAACATCTTACGCAACCGGAGAGTCAACGATAGCGCACTGGACGGGCCGCAGCCCAACTAACCGCCAGCCAACCTACTTGTTAGGCTGCGAGCATCCCTCGCCAAGCCTACTGCGTAGTGGACTCGTGTCTCCCTAATAACAATCGACGAACCGAGCAGCCTCGCATCCCGTTCACCGCGTCCCCAAATATTAACATAAACAAATGGTTCGTCCCCCGTATTTGTTGAGAGTATTCTTAGCGTGGTCATTATGCTAATTTAATCGTGCCCAGGGTAAAATATGGCCGCCGGCTTCACATGCATTAACTGTAGGGGGTCCTCCCTCGCGTTGCGTGCCGGCAGGAACGTTCGCTGCTTTCTCCGATCGATTTCTGTTCCGATCTCCTCGCCCGGGTTGCGCGGATTACCCAACGGAGAGCGCTGCTAAACCAACATACGCCAGCAACGAAGGAAGCGGATGTCACGTGGGGAATAGATTGAAATAATAATATGTCAGTGAACAGCAGATTGCGTTGCGTCCGTATCTCGCAGGAGTACAACGTACCGCTGAATGTGTATGTGATTTCTTTTTTTTGTTTATTTTTCGCTTCTTCTTCGTTCTCCTTTAACCTCAAACGAGGCAAAATTTTATAAATGTGAGAACAATACGTGGAGTAGAGACATTATGAAATGTTTGTAAGTATTACGCCAGTCTTTGTTTCATAAGTTACTGATTACTTAGGATTTTTTTATGGGGCCATTCGTTTCAAGTGTTCATGGCTTCTAAGCATCAAATGTACGTAATAGTCTCCTTTTGCCGGAGAAATCGTCTACTTCGATGGAGACATGGGAAACATTAGGGTGCGTAAGAAAATTACATTTTTTTAAATGCTTCCTTATGTATATATATGAAATCAACTATGAAAATTGGAAGAAAAAATCAGGGATTAAACTGTTACTTTACACTACTATAGAGAAATAAAGTTTATTTAATTTTATTTCTTTTGTCAAAAGACAGTAAAAAGTGTACGTTACATATGAGGGAAAAGTACCATTGTATTTCAGTTTCACATTTTATTAGATTATTGTGGTGTATTTTTGTGGAATTTTATTGTATTATTCTGGCATTTTCGATCAGATATTTTATCAGTAAAATCATATTTATAATAAAGCAAATGTTGTATTAACATTTCATTTCATGAAGATAATTTCATTCAATCTGATATTCCTGCGATATATTGTCAAATTGCAAACAGCTTTATAATTTCATGCAAGGCAAGCAAACCTAGACCCTTACATTTTAAAAACGGGCAATTATATTTGCCTACCTTTGGCTTCAACTGACAGTGCCAAGTTCAGAGACCTGCCAATCCTTGTATAGTAATCCAGTAACCTCCGTCCGTCCGTCCCTCACAGTTAGAACCCTTAGGGCTATCAATCGAGACAAATGTCACTCGACGCGTTTCGATCTCCTGATGAGGAATTCATAATTTTTTTGCCCATCCAACCAGACGATTGTGAGAAATTCCCCTAAAAACCTGTGTTTTTGCGTGTTTAAGGCAACGAAAAGGTGGGTAGGGAGACTTATAGCCCGTACTGTGGTGATCAATAGCTGAATAGACTCCTCCGGACAAGACAGAGCGATTGGCACAATTCTTAAATGGCATATCTATCTAGCACACTCTGAAGGAATTCTATAAAAACACGCATTTCTTATGATTTGAAAGTATACAGCCACATGTTGTCATTGAATCGTATAAAATATTATATTCGGAAGAAATAAACAAGAAAGAGAGTTGTTTCATTGTGACGAATATTATACATGCTTCAAAGAACACGAGTGAAATTGTTAGAATTCATCATATTGTTGAAATGAAAATGAAGTAAGTATTAATACGTATACACCAAAAATTGATAGCATGGAGGAACGTGAGCATGACAAGTATAATAGATATTTATGAAATCAGATTTCAATGCTACTACGAGTACATGAGTGAAACCCTGTGAATTACTTAACTATCTTTCAGGCAGTTGCATGATTCGTAACGATCTCCGGTAGATAATAATGAAACCTAATGTTTTCGTGAAAAAACAAATATTTTAATCGACACTTTTTAGTGTAACTTTTTCTCCATGACAATGGCCAGGCGTTAAATAGGTGTAAAATATATTTTTATTATGAACTTGGTAAGCCCAAATAGAGAGACTTCAACATGAAAATACCCTCTGAACGTGTTCTACATAGGAAGGAATATCCCCTCCCTCCTCACATTCACCAAAACGTGCAGAGGCAGTAACAATGAAAGAGTTCTTCATCACCCTTTGGGAAGTTCTCAATACAGATATGTGCAATACGTACACGATATAGGAGAATATTCTCTCGAATCTGGGAAAGAAAATAAAGTTTCTACATTTCCGTTTTCAATTGCACCAGATACTTCCGTATTACGACATCTTTGATTAGAGTTGTTTCATCAGTACATAATGTTTATCATTATTAAAAATGTTTCATCAATATTTTATTTATTTATTTCAAGATTATTTCAGATTATTAGTAATCTATACTATATTTATTTTCAAAACGCAAACATCCTAAGGACTTCCAGCAGGCTAAGCAAACCCAAACACAACTCGAAAAATATGTTTCCATATGCCGTCAACTGTCAGAACCGAGTTCAGAGACCTCCCCAACAGGAAGTAATAGTCCATTCCTTCCCACATTCATCGATACGCGGAGTGACAGTAGCAATGAAAGTGCCTGCCGTTACGCTTTGCGAAGCCCTCTCAAAGGCGCGAGAGTTCTCCGCAGACTCTTTCAGACGAGAACTGCGCTGCGCCGCGCCGCGCCGGGAGAGGAGAGGAGAGAGGGGAGGGGAGGGGAGCGTGAAAAGTGACAGGACAACGTTGGGGCGTATAATCGAGCGAGCCGTTGGGAGGGGGAGGGGGAGGCTCCATTTCCAAAGAAGCACTTGCTAGCAAGCGTCTGTGCGTCCCGTCCTCATTCGGCGCGAAGCGTAGAAAAGCGATTCACGCGGCGTTCTGGGCAAAGAGTTTCGCTCGCTTGCTCCCGATGTGTATCGTTGGTAAACCACGGATGCGGTCTCGAAACTGAGTAACTGCAATAAAGAACTGTTTGTGTGTTGCGGCATTACACACGACAAAGTATGTGACACAGTAGTTACGTGTTTCGTCGACCGTTAAATGTTAGCCATTTCTAGACGTTTCGGGTTGCAGTAAACCTTGCATAATTGTAGACAATATGTAGCTTTCAAGTACCCAAAGTAGATTTCTACTTCTTTCTGTTTAACTGAAATTGTTTTCCAATCGTTAAGGAATTGCGAATTGTGTGAAAAACAACCTCTTATTACAAGAGACTGTTTCTGCAAGAAGAGAGCGTGTATTGGCATGTACAACATTTTAAACAATTATTTCGTTAAAGTAGTTTTGTTTTGTTCACATGTTCTTTACGGAATTTTTACTACGCTTTCCATAAAAAACGTGAATATAGGTACAATTTTTGTGTGGTTAAATTTTGTCAACATTGAAATTATAAAATGAGTTCTAAGTAATCCATTCACAAACAAATTTTAGAAAACAGTAAACGAATTCTCACTTTACTACCAAGCGTCTTACAAGTTTTCTACATATTAGCCATTCATGAAGGTGTGAAAGCCTTTATAGTTTACTTTAATATTTGAACGCTCTTACGCAACCAGGAAAGTTGTAGAATTCTTTTCCTCGACCATCTACTCACGTGAAATCTGAGATCTTATATCTTCACTAATGTGACGCGTGGCTGGACGTTACAATCGTTTGAGCTGACAACGTTGGAAAATCGGCTTCAGCCAGCAAGTAGCAGTGGCGAAAGCATCTAGCCATCAATATGTTCGATAAATGATCGGATGGAACAATTAGAATAGACAGTGACATGTTATGAGAAATCTTGGTTCGTAACCACCTGACAGTTTTTGTTACTTTCGTTGGAGGGGAGGGGAAGGGGCAAAGAGAAAAGCTAGTACACATAGCCAGAGGAAGACGAAATAGTATTAAAAGACGAGGAAAATAAAAGTGCAAATATGAAGGGAAAGGAAAGAGAAAGGAGAATGGAGGAAGAGAACAGATGATGAGGAAGGGACTGAAGATGAAGGTTGAGGAACGCATAATGAGGAAAAGAAAGAGTAATAAAGGGAAAAGACAGTGTAATGAATGTTTTATTCCTGAAAGTGACGCTTTTCCTTCCTCACTGGATTGTGAGATCAGGAGCCGACCTACACGGCGACTATTTTGGAGGGGAATTTGTTCCTTCCAAGTATCTTCCCTCAGAAAGGCGCCCTCATACAAAAAGGGACAACCTCTATGCTTTTAACTGGTCTGACGATTTGTGTGGTAGCAGTGCATGTAAGTGTGTGTATTTGAAAGAGAAGAGGATAATACCAGGAAGACGTGAGGTCCGTGGCCCGTTTGTTAGAGTACTGCTTCGGAATTCATCTGGTATTGATCGGAGATACCAATGCAAACAACTGATCATAACAGCCGTTCACTAAAATTCTTCTTCAGACACCTGCTTAATTCAACCTAGCTGTGTAGGTAATTACGAAAATTCTCAAACGTGGGGACGCAAACCCTAGAACCCCTCAGTAAGAGTCACTGCAGATTCAGCATCTAAATTCAGCTCATGGGGCGAGGGTGGTGAAGTAAACAAGAATGAAGTGGAACAAGAGATGGGGAGGTAGTAAGAGAAGAAGAGATACAAACAGAAGAGAGGTGGACAAATATTTGGAGGTTGAGGTGAGCAAGAGAAGAAGTGAGCAGGGAGAGAAGAGGATGGGGATGAAGCAGTGAATGAAGAACTGTAATACGAGAAGTGATTGGGATAGGCGGGAGTGTAGAAGTAGGAAAGGGTGTGGGTAGGAAAGAGGGAGAAAGGGCGCTGGTTCCGGCAGAACAACGCCTCTCTGAGGCGTTCAAAAGACGTCTCCATCTGCAGATGGCGGCACAATGGAGATGCTAATCGGAAGCATAAGACCAGGCGGCGAGTCTCTTTCACGGCTTCGACCAGGTCAGGGGTTGGCATCCGAGTTCATCTCAGGGGCCCCTGGCTGTGACAGATCAGTTAGAGGAAAGCTGTTGCAGCAACTCGGCATACCTACAATTCATTGGAGAGAAAGTGAAAAACGGGTTCTTCAATGGACTGCTTGAATAACCGTATTACAAATTTAAACTATCGAGAATGACCGGAAATAAAACTGCGTAACAAGCATAAGCTACATTCTGTGAAATGTATAAAAAACATTTATTGTAGGCGGATCAACATTCTAATAGAGAATCACGTAATGTACCGTAATAAAATCAGGCCATTTAAAATATGTTTAACATTTGGCGGTCTCTTTCGCGGTAGCTTTTAATGTCAGTTCGTCTAACGGATACGTACGAATTGTCTACTCATAAGTACCCATTGTGAACTGTAGTAGTAGAACTGGAGAATACAAAAATAAGTGAAGATAATTGAGAATTATAATTACAAACACCTTACAAAATCTGCCAGAGAGTGTAATTCATTTGCGGTTAAATCATCAGTGAGGATAAATGCCAGTTCATCTTTTTAAGACTTAGCAGACCGCGAATACTATTACTTCAATTAAACAAATTTCAGTTCAGTTGCAAGGTTTTGATGTTCTTCAATTCTTTAATGTGTGACTTATTGCTTTTATTACATGGTATTAATGCATATAGAACTCACACATCGTATTCATGGACTCATTTTATCACATCCTGAACAAACTATATGTCTAATTTTAAATCTTTTATTCCCATCACCATTTTTAATGGCAATTGTGTATTTCCTTTTATCGCCAAGCAATTAATCTCGCATACTTGAGGCCATTAAACTTGTATTAATTTTCAACTCTGAAAGTTGAATTTTGTATCCACTCTATTACATTTTTAAAACAAAAACAATTAAACTCAATGTACGAGTACGTACACACTTTGTAGTTGCAACTTTTACAATAACAATGCATTTTGTCTTTTTTATCTTTCATGTGATCCGACTTCTACAAAAAATAAAAGTAATTACATTCAATGTATGTTCACTTTTTACAGTCACAACTTTTACATTAAGAGTGAACTTTATGTCATTTTTTATCTCACATGTGATCCAACGGCAGCATTGTGTTTTACGAGAACCGAAAGCCGATAAAAGGACGTGCTTCTGGCGCCTCATTGGCCACCCCTGATCTAGTCAGAAGCCGGTGGCGCTCGGCGAATCCCACTTTATATCCAGGGGAAAAGAGGTAAAGGAAACTGTTTGTGCGTTACATAAGCGTAATAGGGTTGTAGGAACGTCTGTTTTCGATCATTACCGCGTGCTAGTGGAAGAAAACGACGTTTTAAGTGGAGAAAATGGACGAAAAGAGTTGGGTAATTCACCTGCGATGGGATACCTATCGTCAACATAATTGACTTTCGTCAGGATCAGATTTCCCTGGGATCATTTTGGAGCGTATTACGCGGATGGTCGACTTTTAGAAGGCGAATTTCAATTTTGCCCTGCTCAAACAAAGGAAGCATAGGCGATCGATCCAGTGAAACAGCGGTAGTCAGCTTATACGCCCTCTATAGCCTCACGAGTTAAAGATGCTGCTGCATTTCTGTAACCATAATGTCTTGAATGTTTATCTTTGGCTTGCATTAACCAGATGTTATAGAAGTCATTCCCCTCAATCTTCAATGTTAGAAAAAATGGATGATAACATTCGTGTGTATCAGGTGTTCGTATGCCATCAGGAGTGACATTCAGAAATACTTAAACAAAATAGAACCGAGAATTGGTAAAAAATTAAGATATTGCATTTTATAAACGCTATTCAGAAAATAATTAAAAGACGACATTTTATTAAAGCAAGTGTAAGTGTTAGAGTTTTTATTAACCCTTGGTCTTCTGATGCGACTCTTAAATATATATATTAAATTACCTTTATTAATGTAACGTTTGTCAGTGGATAAGCTACCACAGATATTTCTCTCAAAACAAGTTAATATTTTCTCTGAGAAAGTTCAAATGTTTATTATCCAAAATAGCAATGCAGAATTCCCAACACATTTTTGTTGGAAATCCACTCCAATTCACTCTTGTATAAAACAGCTGTTAAATATATGCAAATTTAATACGGAGGCCATTCTCTGTTGGGTTGAAAAATTCGCTACCCTTCTAATTATTTGAAGAGAACAATTGTGTAATCAACAAATGTAGTATAATTGTTTTTAAAATTAACACTAACAATTTCTAAAATTAACACTAACTTACATTTTCATATTATTTTATATTTTTGTAGTTACTTAAAACTGTTTATTATGTTGTTTTTATCCTCAGTCATCAGTACTGAGGGATGGAATTCAAGGATTAATGTAACTCACCAAACTTTTGCACAGGAAATGCAGATAGGAGAGTCTCTTGGAGTCCGATTAACCCATTGATTCAATTTTCTTAAAAAATATGACTCGTATTTTTTGCAATAACCGATTTAATTAACACCAGTCACCATTATTTCGAAATGTTTAAACTTCATACAACAATAAAATATATTTGGCATGGTTGATATACTCTTCTGGATATCCAGTGATTTGGCATACCACAAGAAGATCAAGACTTCAGAATTCAACAAAAAGATTTGCATCGGGCTTTGACCATGACAAGTATAAGGTAAATAGTCAAAAGGCAAACAATTTATTTCATCCACCTTTCTTTGCGCATACCAATCTAACGTCAGAGATAGTACTCTTATGATTCAGCATCCTCCCCTTCATTTGCGAGGCCATTTCTAAAACGGAACGAGCGAGGCGGCGAGGCGCGGAAGTATCCTAGCGACAGGCAAATGAAGCATAAATTAGAACGTCTCATTGGGCATAAACAAGCCATTAGTGATGCAGTAAATTATCCGCGCCGAAATGAGTGTTGTAATTTGATTTAGAATGTAATTTCAGTCGCTTTAACGACACTTCTAGTCGTCTTTACGATTCATTTGGAACGCGTGTGATCATCCACTTTCAGAAATTACGGGGATTCAATTACCAAGAGCGCGCTGGGGACTTGCTACGAGTTTTTATCTGAAGCAATGTAGGTGTTGAGCTGATGGCTTCAGAGGTATATATAGAAACGTAACTCGGCTCAACAACGTGAATAGTTTTAGGAAAGAAAACTTAGTGTGCATACGTGCGTAGGTGGTTGAAAATCCAAACATTCTGCACAGATCGGAAGTCAAATAAAGAATTTTTCTGCTAAAATATTTGGAAGTCTGTCAAAATGGGTTAATGCAAATTGAATAATGAAGATAATATGCAAGACGTATTACGAACTGTAACATAAAATAAAAAATACAATTGTAGTTGTAATATGTGTTATGTTTATAAACATTTAAAAGAAATGTGAAACTGATTCTGAAATATAAAAGTGTACTTAAATATAATATTTTCGTACATACCGTTAGCCTTCATATTCGGAAATTATATTACCTTGCATTATATTTGTCAAAATAGATTGCCGAATCGAAAGTTTGAATGTATTGTTAAAATTATTTGTTACATTTTTAGTGTGCTTTTATACTTTAAATTCTGTTTCTCAATTTTTAATTTTAAATATAGTTTTAACTTTGATGTCAGCAGAAAAAGAAATATATTGTTCCCTGCTTGCAACGTATCTCTATACCCTCTAGAAGCAAGATGAGGTACACTTTAATTTTGGAAAATTTAAATGGTTTGAAAGAAATTAACGATATTGTGTTTAGGTAGCATTAAGAATGAAATATGTAGCTTCAATAATGGAGATTTAGGAGAGGTAGCAACAAAATTTGAAATTTTGCAATTTCTCAAAATTCAGAAACTTTAAAAAATTCTAAGTATCATCGTATTTATATATACATATTTTCATCTAGTTGAGAAAGTAATTTAGGAAACAAAATTTGATCTGCTTTTTAAAAACATTTAATGTAGTAATTCTTTGTCAAGAAACTCCAAACACTGAAACTCTATTTTAAAAGAGGAACATAAAGTCAGAGCCATAGGGAAAAAATTGAAATTCAAAGAACTAAGATGATAGCCTTAAGTGAAATCTGTCCCCAAAACTCGACTCTTTAAGAAAACTTACGTATAATTTTTTTTTTAAAACGAGTAGCTTTGCGTATTTTCAGCTCAAAATTAATGCAATTTACAAAGAAATATTTTCTGAAAAAGCGCTTCTAAATGTTTTCATAATTTTTTATTCGGTTCAAACAAAGTGCATTTAAAAAGATTGCGCAGGTCTCATTTTCGTTGAACTCATAAAAGTTTTGAACATTTCGTGTGAGAAATATTAGATAAGACAATTATATTTTTGGCGTCGTCCCAAGTGAGTGCGACAGATCGTCAACCAGGTGTACAGTGGTAAAGCGCCCAACCAATTAACTCGATAGATCGTAGTTCGAGTCTCAGCATGAACCAAAAAAATGCTGTTTGGAAACACCACGCTGGTTTAAGTAGTAGTGTGACATTACGAAGTCTCTTACAAATAATGCAAGAAAGTATGTTCTATGTAACTTTACTAGTTTTACTTTCTCGCCTACTACTGGAGCAGATTACTTCCTCTAACATATAGTGAAATTTGTTTGGTTTGGTGGTTCCTGGATCCTGCCGTGTGTGCAAATTAACAGCTAAAAGAAACCTAAACGTGGATTTTACGTCCGATTTACGAGATCATATTCTTGAAGTGATTCCAATACTTTTCCTCCCTTTACTCGACTAGAGTGTAGAAAAGTAACGAAAGGACAATACAATAATTGTTAGACTACCTAAAAGAGAGTAAAGAGATATTGAAATATGCCAAAACAAATTCGTATGCCGGTGTCTTGTCCCAAATGAATCGTGTTAAAATATACTTCAGTCAGATAACTTACCCACAACATGTTATTTTCTCTTTATATAAACGAAAGTCAAGTTACTTTCACTAAATATTACCAAATTCATTATAACGGGTCTTCAGAAAACATTTCCTCGTACCTGCAGTGGCAAGATTCATTACTTTCTTGTGCCACGATCACACCGTACATAATCTTATATTACAATGTATGTGTACGTGAGTGTATGTGTACGTGTGCCTATTATGAAACTTCTGGAAAGTGAAAAGGTTCTTCAAATGCTGGAATTTGATAACAATTGTTCATTATACGTATTTTTTCATCAAAATTAACAACGTACTCCCGAAGCCAATTTTATTTTTTCTATAAGTCAATAGAGAGTGCCTATTAATGTTTTCTGAACGTTAACTGTATTTATAATTTCATTCTTTGGTGTATTCACTTTTTTCCGTTTCACTAGTAGCAGAAGCACATTTAACTTTTGCGAAAAACTCAATAACCAATTTGGTAGATAAGCATTATTTGTAATTTCCCATTTTCTATTGCCCCTTCATCTCAATACGTGAAGTATGGATCTGTCTGTTGTGTGTGTGTTTGTCAGTCTGCCTGTCTCTGTCCCTGTCTCTGTTCTTGTCTCTGTCTCTTTCTCTCTCTCTTTCTCTCTCTCCCCCTCTCTCTCTCTCTTTCTCTCTCCTCTACTCCGCTTTATATCTCTTCAGTCCCCTCCTTTCCGTCCTTTCGTATATTCTAACGTAATTTCCGACTTTCCTTTCGTACTTTCGTCTAAGACTGAATCATCCCGTCCTTCATCCGAGCAGACCTGTCCACTCTTTCGCTCTTTCCTCACCCCCCCCTCTCTCTCTCTCTCTCTCTCTCTCTCTGTCTCTGGTCCACTGCGCAGCTGCCGCGCTTCCCTCCCCTCTTCTTGCCTCTCCCTCACACTCACATTTCGCCGTCATTCGAGTTGTGTCGCGTAATACAGTGGGACGCATGGTGACGAGCGTAACTCGTAAAACACATTTTTTACTTCAAGTGACATATATCTGTAGGTAACATGTTACATTATTGTTTGTAATTTACTACATGTAATATGTTATTCAATTTATTATTTTAATATGATTTACAAAACTATAGAAAATAAACATTTCTCTTTTAATTGTCAATTTTTTAAAAAAGATTTTCATATTGACGACTGACAGGTATATTCCTATAACTTTACATGCTGAATTACATACTTTGTGCATAGTGTAATTAATTTTTGGATTTTCACGAAAAAAACAACACTTGTTTTTCTGGTTTATCCCTGAAATATACATTCTCATCCCAAATCAATGAATGACTGCTTTTTAATGTCACCAATATTATCACTTGTAATAAACAGATATGTTACGCTAACCGTTCATGATCTCACTCATCCCTCCCCCAAAACATTCTTCTCCCTGAGACAACTTGTTTGATCCACTTATGCAGGTGGTACATGGCGCCGATTGTCTCTGAGTGGGCTGGGAATTCATGGCTACATTCCGGCCCACGGTGTAATGTTTTCATTGTGAATGTCCAATGTGAAAAACGGCTTATTTTGCATTCGGGCCCTCGTTTGTTCCAAAATAAAGTTTATAAAAATATGAAATGAGCCGTTGTTTCTCTAAGCAATAATTTTTTCAATTATTATCGGTCGTCCCTGCTATACAGCAGTGTCAAATACAGCAACGGGATGCAGTAGTAGTGAAAAAATTTTCTCGCAGTAAGCTGCAGGCGTGTATGCTGCATACTGTGATAATACATGGTTTCTGCCTCCGAAACTTTTAATTTTGAGTGTTGTAAACTGTTAGGAAAGTACACATGAAGGAATACTACTTGTTGCTGTGAACTGTAATATGTGGAAGGTATTCTTAATCATTTGGTTCATTCGCAAAATATAATTTTTGAGTGTTCATAAACCAAAAAAAACAAAACACTTTATACTTTGGCACAACAGTTTTACGTCATAGAGGCAAAAAACTAATCCAAAAAGAGGAAAACAAAGAACACACGCGTGGACTATTCATCTTATTCCATCAAGCCAAAGTATTTGGAATTTTTAAATGATTAGGATTAGAACTATGGCACACTTACTAAAGAAAATAATATATTGGGTCAAAATATCTTAAACAATCATGTACGCCTAAGAAATTCAGAATTTAAAAAAAATAAAAATTGAAACTGACATATTTTTGGTGGTTAATTGGAATGGTGAAGAGTTTTCAGAATTGCAAGTATCTGTAGAAGAAGGAGCTACTGTTGAGCGTATACAATGTTCCAGATTGATTTGAAAGAGACCGAAGGAATAGAACATCCTGTTTTATAAATGGCACTTCATTTACAAAAGAAGCTCTCGAAACCTGACAAAAGTTATATTTTACTAGTCTACAGTAATATGTATACTTTTTTATAATGAATTTAAAAAAATATAGCCTTGTTTTAAAATATGTTAAGATAGTTTGAACAAGTTTACAATTTAAATTGATTTTTTATTGAACAGAATTATGTACATTATGTTTACTTGGCTCACATTACTACATATAGCAAACGCAATCGCACGTAGCGAAACAAAAGTAGATTAAACTCACAAAAAGGGAAAGAATCCATTGGGGCAGAAAACCTGAGTACATTAAATGAATAGGTGGTAAGAGAGACACGTGGTCAGTATGACGTATTCCCTTCACTATAGCTAGGACACTTCACCTGCCTGAGCTTTTCTTCGTTTCACAGCTCCAGAAACGGAGGAATTTATAGGAAAGCTACAACTCACTTTTTGCCCCGACCGGAAATCGAACCCGGGAGCCACCCTAGAACATTAAGAAGAAGTATAAGGGTGAGGACGGAACGAAGTGTCTCGGGGCGAAACGCGTTGACTTCGCATTCGCGAGACCCGGGTTCAATCCCATGCCGACCATCCTAACCAGGGTTTCCCTCGGTCATCCAGGAATACGCTTGGATGGTACTACTGAACGACCACGACCGCGAAACTCGCCTCGATAGTCGAATTCGCTAACATCGCAAAATCATGAAGGTTAAGCAAATTCATGACATCGCGGGTGACCGACAACGGACGTCGGGATCCAACGGTGGCGAGACCAACTGCCCTTTACGGGATATTAGAGGTTAAATATAAAAACGAAAATAAGGTTGAGGTGGATTTGTATGTCCCGTTCGCGGGCGGCGCGCGCCCACTGTGCTCCGCGCCGCCGCGCCGTTCGCGCCGTCCGCTCCGTAATTGGTCATTGTGCTGCGATATGAGGAATCAGCGCGCGCGCCCCGGCCGGGGGTGCGCGCATTAAATCATAAATTGCGCGCCACCGTAATTACCCGATCGAAGGACAAAAGCGGCCCCGCGCAGCAGCCCTCCGCGCGCGATTGTGTTTTTCTATTAAGGCCTCGCGCCGCGCCGGCCGGCTACCCCTCGTCTGCTTCCACTCCGCCCCAGCCCTTCTACGTCCTCTTGCAGCCTGCGGTTTGGACAATGCGGATCAGCACGTGTTCCTGTTGGCGGCGGCCAGTTATTTCCTTCACCCTTGCTCACTCTCTTCTACTTGCTACGTCGAGTGAGACGAACCCTTTCCTTTACCGCTTGTCGTTTTTATCTTGTTTTAGCCAGCACTATTCCCTTGCAGACTCTTCAGACAGCGTGTATCATGTCGTCATGTCAATGTTGACCAGTTTTAACTTCTGTGTATCTGTCTCTTCTGCACACGTCATGTCTGTCATGTTCTATCCCAACTCTTGGAGATACTCTTCACTCCAACCCTTGGAGATACTCTTCCAGCGTGTAGTTTGGACATTGCTGATCAAGAAGTGTTTTTCTGTTGGAGGCGGCCAATTATTTCCTTTTTCTTATTTTCTTTATTCCTTTTTTTATCTACGTTAAGTAAATCGAACTTTTTACCACCCGGTATTCTGATCTCGTTCCTTACCATCCACTTGCGAACTCTTCTCGAGAATTGCGGATCTCACGTTCATATCAACGACGCTACTTTGCCAAAACTCTGGTTACACACGAGGCCTTGGAAATCCTCTGGCAGTTTATGGATTGGACTATACGGTTTTCGTTGATTTTCCTGTTGGTGGTGGCCAATTGTTTCCTTTACCATACTTTATTTTGTCTTATTATGCCTGCTACAAGAGGTTAATCAAACCATTTGCCACTAGTCTCTCCTGTCTTATTTCATAAAAGAGCTTGCAAACTACTTTCAGCTTCTCTAGTTTACAGTGTGGATCATCAACTCGTTCTTATGAACGGCATTTATTTTGTATTTGTACTCTATCTTCTTTGTTCTTTTTCTGTTTACTTCACGTCCTTTCTTGGTCACCCGCTCTGGTTTCACCTCAGGCCGTAGACATTTTCTTGCAGTCAATTATTCTTGCAGTCAATTGCCTCTATTGTTTAGACAACGACAATCAATCACATTTTTTTCAGAATTAGCTAGCTTCTTCTTTCTTTTCCTGTTTGTACCTATTCTTCTTTCCTCATGTCCGCCAACCCTTCTTTTTACCACTCGCTGTTTCTCTCTTGTCTCACATTCTCTCTTTTTCACATGTACTACTTACGGTCCATATGGTTTAGTCAATGCGAAGTATCTACGTTCATTTGTCGGCAGCGTCCAAAGTTTGTCTCTCTACCTTCCTCTCCCGTTTTACTCTTCTTCCCAAAGCATGTCTATACAGCCCTTCATTTTACAATTTGCCACTGTCATCTCATATCATTCAAGTACTCACTTTATTTTATTTTTAATTTTTCCAGCCAAGAGTTTTGTCAAATGAGAAACTCTAATGTCGTTGGCAGTGTTCTTGTAACTTACTCCTCTTGTTCCTCCTGCCAAATACCTACTACCTTCGCTCTCGTCGCGTCACCCCTCAGCATTTGTAACTATTTTTGGCAATTACCGTGATTACGACGACGGAATACTCTCTTCGTGTTTCTCGTTGATGGCGAGTTTCTCTCTTCCTCTCATACGTCCTTTGCTAATCTCCGATCTTCCGTGTGGTCTGCTATGTTATCCGTCCTCTCCCAAGTTTCACAATTCCTATAGCTCTTGTGGCTTCTTGCAGTGTTCGCGGTTTTTTAAAATACGAGTCTTCTGAGTATTTTTGGAGGTGTAAACTGAATTCCCGTTTTATATGCATTGCTCGTACTTTTTCTGCGAACTGAATGTCTGACGTGTTCTCTTCCCTGATATTCACAATCAACGGTCCTAAGATTTATTGTTGCTGCTCATTTATTCTCTTTTGCGGGATCGGTTTGCGGTTCCCAACGTTCTCTTTGCGCTACTTATCACTTATTCGTATGCTTCCATTTGTTCCTTTTCGCTGCAACACGTCGTTCCCATCTTTGTCTATAATAAGCCATCGCCGACCCATTGAAGCAGTATTAATATTTTGTGGTTGTTGTTGGTTTTTCCGTTACAAACCCCGTTGTTCTAACTACACATATCAGCATCAAAGTTGCCACGAATTTTGTCGCCCTGCTTTTCATGTGCCTTTTCTTCTTTTACTTCTGCATACTCCGTCTGTTATCCGCTTTGAACATCACATTCTTTTGCATTTCAAGTGATTTTCCGTACCAGCTAGATTAATAATTCAACCCCGTGAAGAATTGGAAAGTATCTCACAAGTAGAGTACTCATCAGTCAACATTATTTGCCGTAACTCAAACCCAAGAAAAATATAAATTGTAAAACTATCTGCTGCCTTCATGAGTTTTTTGTTTAGTAAAAAACGTAGATAAAAAGATCAAATAAAATCTCAAGAAAAACGTACCTACATCTAACTGCAAATTACTTCGGCTACAACGGTTACATATGAAAGACCGATAATAATGACATATGGTGTCTACTGTGCCTGGTCGTGAATCTCATATGTGTTGTGCATGTTGTATCCCAGCATGTGGGGGTCTTCCCCTCCAGCTGTAACAAGAGATCCGGTACACCTCGGTTAGCGAGGTCTTTGCATTCGCCAGGTACATTTCCCATAAAGGCTCAACTCCATCTGAAACAAGCTCTCGCTATCGACTTGTTTCCCGACATACGTGGAAATATAGTTCGTGTGAGTGTGTGAGGGAAGAGGTGAGAACAAGACTGTGAAAGGAATGATCGCACTCGGTTCTGCATTCCGCTTGAAAGTACTGCTACTGCGAGAGACCGCGAAATACTACATATCAGGGCAACCGGCCTTTAGAATTCTCCTCCATACATCGCTTGACTTCAATACAGCTATGTAGCTAGTGTAAAAAAAACTCCGCAACCCTTGTTATTTGCACCTTAAAACTATCGGCTGGAATCGCTGCTGCGGCAACAGTTGTTACATTGAGCTAACTCATCCGGTGACAACACCGGAAGAGTTTATACATCTACCAAGCAACAACCGCACATTAATAATAATAATAATAACAATAATAATAATAATAATAATAATAATAATAATAATAATAATAATAATAATAATAATAATGTCTTTACAAATGACGAGACTCAGGCCATACCCCCTGCTCTTCCGCCTAACCACGCACAGTGGGGGTGATTAAAGCTAGTCCAACATCCCCTACCGCTTTTCCCCGTGGTGGGCGTTGCTTCCGCCACCCTCTCCGCCGCTCTGCCCCCTCAGGGCCATCGCCCTCGTCATTTCCGAATGACGCGACGCCGCGAGTCCTCAACAAAGGCGACCAAGCGAGGAGAGGCCCACCCGCCCTCGCTCACGGCACCAGCCCCCATGGGGTGGATGGACCGACAAGGGGAGAATACGGTTGGGTAGAAAGTGTACTGTCCGGCGCCAATCTTATTTAAATAAATGTCAACTTATATATTTAATTTCGCTGCTTCGATGTATCGAAATCCTTAACAGGGGGCTACAAATGGCATTATGGTACCAGAGCAACTCCAATTGGGCGAGGGGGTGACAATCGATAAATACGGATCTTTAATCTCTAAATTTCTCGTAATCTTCTAAATAATTGAGATATTTTTTATTTAAAAAACAAGATTAACCCATTGACCGCTCTAGACGAGTTAATACGCAATACATTTTCGTGCGTGATAGCCTTCGGGCGAGTTATTAACCACAGTACGGTTGTCACCGAGTCTCTGGACGAGATCGAAATGTCTCGGGAGCCTGTGGTCGAGTTCGCTCGTGTAGACGCACTTTCGTCTATCGCTAGGACTTACTGATAACTGCAATGTCTAGCGCGATATCTAGGTGCGTGCGTGCTCAGACCACAATGGGGCCTGCTGTGAGATGCATGACGCAAGGCGTGTGACTTACAGTCGGGCGAACAGTTAAAGGGTTAAATGTATTTAGTAATATAATCAAATACTTTTTCTTAAATTTTTGTTAATTTTTTCTCAGCTTTTGAAATATACCAAGTCATATTGCGATCACATTTTATACGTTCAAGAAACATAATTTACCGAAGGGGGTAGATACATTATGTACATGTTTTTGCTTCGACTTTCTATATATTTAGTCAACTGGAAAACATACGTGAGCTCCGTTACTTTCAGATTCTATCCACGCAAAATGACTTGGGGAGAGAGGTTACTGTGATCCAAAGCTTTTAATTGTTGGGGAAGCAATCACATAAGAACTAACTAAAAATTAAAATTTCATTTGTTTTAATTATGATTATTAATTTCGTGTTAACGCGAATCATTGTCTCTGTACAACATGTACAACGGAGCTAAACGTTGAAACATGCAGTATCATACAGCTTTTACCTCCACAAATACTATGAACAACAATTATTTTTCTAGTATGTCTCTTTCGTATTGACTAATCACACCTCCACATTTCTCCCCAAATCTCACCCTTCACATTTTCTTCAGTCTCTCCTTTCTCATTCTCTACTCCTTCCGGATGCCCTCTATCTGCACCAAGCACTCATGTTACATCAACTGGTTCTTCTGTTGAACCGGTCCGTCCTCTATCACGTCCTTTCATCGGAGAAGATAAATACCGCAAGATTCAGTTCCATATTTATGTCCCGTTCAGTAAAACGATCAGATAATGAAATACTTAGTATTTAAAAGTGCTTCTATCTTCCGGTACCGGATGACAATATATTACCCACTCATAGATTTTAGGTGTTCGCCAGGAGCAGTTTCAAGAAACACGATAGTTGGAAGAGTTTGGGATATTTTACCGTCATCCTTCTATAAAAATGCCATCTATAAAATAAAAACTATTATTTTTTGATGATCTACTCCATTTTATTGTGTTTTTCACAATTCCGAAAAAATATGCTAAACGTTTTTTAATAAAAAAGTATCAGTATAATGGCAGATAATTGCATTTTCTTACGTTTTGTATAAGGGTTTCGGTCAAGATAAATATTCGAAGAAATCAAAATTTAACTGGCTCAAAAAATTGCTATTACCCTTCTGCAACAAGAAGAAAATCATCATCTGCAAGTTTGTCCTATTCATTAACATATCAGATCAGAATACTTTTATATTTTAAGAAACAGGCGGTGTGTCACTACCTTTTTTATATATTTCTTACAACTAACTACTAATGGCACTATTGTCTTTACACTAACAAATCAGTTATAAATAATGCATTATTAGATCAATTTTAAAACATCACTCAACATCGATTCATATAATATGCATTTCATAATTGCAATATTGAATACAATTCATTATTTTGCATTACTGACAATTTAAAATAATTTTATTTAACGAAATAAGTTGTTTTTCTTAGACACATTTTATTACCTTATACTGATGATATTCAATACATTTATGGAGCGACTTGTTTGCTTCTCATTGATCAAACGTTGTCCTAGGACGACTGTATGAAGTGTTTAATGAAATGTAAGTATGTGTTTAGTGAAAAAAATACATTTTTAGTGACGTATATCACTGTTGCATTGTTCGATGACGTGAGTTCATGACCTCGATAAGGAAGGGAGGCGCCTAAGGGATATTTCACGACCCGTCACGTCCAGGGAGGTGACAAACGCCTATTAAAAATGGAATGATAAAACGAAAAGTACTAACAGAACAGAGCGATACACTTAAGAAATAGAATCATATATACAACGTAATAAAAATAATTGTAAGAAAAATAATTTAGAAACTAACTTCATTTTTACTTAGAAAAGTATTGACCCTAAGAACAAATAACAAATGAACTCCCACAATATTATTACATTTAAATGTAACACCATCACTGTTGCATTAAAAAATTTAAAATTCCCAAATTTAGCACGAACACTTCTAAACGACTAAGAATGAAAAACAGCATAGTTGCAATTAAAAACGTTTCCCCAAAATGTGTTTTACAGTATATAATTAGATGCAATCTCCAATGCATTTGGGCGGTGTTGTCGCCGGGCGACGTTGGGTGGAGCCCAGCGGGACCGGATGGAGCGGGCGGAGCGGGTGGGTGGAATCGGTGCAGAGGGAGTGGGAGGAACAAAAGGAGCGGAAGGAGCGGAAGGAGCGGATGGAGCATGATAAAGGAAGAGAGATGACGAACAGATAGAGCTGAAGGCGCTGAATGGGCGAGGCGGAGGGGCTGGTAGGACGTGCAGGGAGACCGACGAAATGTGCGAGGCTGCTCAATTGTTGGTCGTGATAATAAATACCCAGGTAATAAGGTTTAATATGAATTTGAAAGCGAAGAAGAAAGTAATAAAACATGGATTACACTAATTCACGGTTTACCAAAATGCTCCGCTTTATATCTCCAGAAAATTATGATCATTGAAAAAAGATAGTTAAAACTGAAATCCCCGCAGCAATGCGTACTAACTGCCTAACAGGGGTAGACACTCCTCTGTATCATTTGGTATGCAGCAATCCGGTGCCGCAACATTCGATTTTCGCAGGCCAGCAACGTCAATCCAGGTCGGAAGGCGTCCTTAAAATGCGACACGTTCTGCCTATAAATCGCTCAAACAAAACACGCTCGTTGCGCCATTGTTCGGAGCGGCAGCGCGGCGAAGCGGGGGCCGGGTCTAGCTAAATCAAAAAGTTGACACCTCTGTGTTGGTCGGAACGCGGCCGAGAAGTAGGCGTCGCGCACTGTGTGCCCAGGTGAACTCCACCCCGTGAATCGGGGACAGGCCGGGGGTGGGCGGGAGACAAATGAAAGGGAACCCGCAGGTAGCATCGCTGGCACAGAACGCGTTTCAGGTCATAGAGACGATGAATTTTACTTGCGGGAAGTGCTTTGAAATATTAATCGAGTGACATGTTTTCAAAGGAAGAAGTGATCTTACATTACTGATTGGATCTATTTTTAATACAACTTTGTATTAGAAAAAATGCCCACCATACCATACCTACTCATCTGTCAATATAAAAGATCTGAATAAATGATTTTATATTATGCTAACGATTTCCTAAAAGTTGAAGAATTATATTTTTGATTTTCGGTCAAGATGAAAGAAGCTTGCTTAAGAAATCTATTGAAACATATGCACAAAAATGGTCAAAAATGGTCATAGGTGTGTAGTATTCCAAATTAAGTATTTCAGATCTGAAGTTAATTTCTTAATTCTTTCTGTTAACTCTCTTGTATAACATTTTCTGAAGATCACTGAGTATTATTAAATGTTAAACTTTCGAGATATGCTAGAAATTCACGTTATGATTGTTATATTATATGTATTATATTATGTCATGTAATAAGATAATGGGCATGTGGTCTATCGTTCTAGGCAATTATTGCTTTGGATGTTATATACAATATAAATAATTATCAGTCTAAATAAACATAAGCTAGGGCCAAACGTAGAACGGAGTAGTAGGTGCAAATATATGCTTAATGTATTGCCGTAAGAACTTTCTACACAGAACAAGTGGAGGAAGGTCGTTGCCGAAATAGTTAATTTGCATTTTACAGCACTACCTTCGGCGTACTTCCTTGTTCTCTAGAGTTCCCATGCGCGTTTCTTTCAAAATATAGTTTTTTATGGTTAATTTCAAATCGGAGGACACGCATTAACATGCAGCAGGTAGTAAAATGTGAAGTAAATTTTCTTTTCTGATAAATAACATTTATATTGTTAATTTTGTTGATTATGTTAATTTCTCTGATGAAATATTTTGAATGCAATAGATAACATATCTCGAAATCATATTATGTGCCACTACTGTAGATCAAATAAACCCACTGTATTAGAACAATAATAGTTACGTGCAAACTATTTTAAAAATAAACAATATTTGTTTTAAACAGGATAATTTGTGGTAAGGATGGGTTTGAAGGTACGCACTGGCAGTAGAAGTGGTGACGGAAGCGATGACGAATGCGGTGATGGAAGCGGTGACGGAGGGGGTTGGACGTGGTACCTGAGGAAATTCGGAGGGGAATGGTGGAAGCAGAGAAAGTGGAGAAGGGTAGAGTCAAGAATGGAGTCCAGAAGGAAGACGAGAACGGAATAGGGGACAAAAGTGAGTGAGGATGCCAGTGGTTTAGATGTGCAGGAGTTGGTAAAGAGACGGTATTTCTTTTTGAATGACTGGTGAATCCGGGCACATCAACAGATACGGTAATTACTCCCATTGGTGTGGTGTACATTTATCTCGGTAGATGACGGTGGTTCTTTCCCCGCTGGATCGTGAGATCGGCTGGTCTACACGTCGGCTTGCGGGGAATTTCGACCTCAAGGTATCCTCAAGTTATATCGCGAGGCACCGGCCCAGCTAGGACAAGATCTATGCTCTCGACTGGTCTCCAATCGTGTGTGGTGGTGTAATACATGTAAGAGTTAGTGCGTGTGAGGGGAGAAAATAGGACCAGGAAAGAAAGAAAAGGTCAGGCGCGGTTCTTGACCCGATTGTTAGTGTACTGCTCGAGCATTCTCCTGGAGTCGATCGGAAAACTATTGATCACAACAGCCGGCCATTAGAATTCCCCTCTAGGCAGCGACTGAATTCGACCAGCTAGGAACAAAAATTCGCCGCCGGCGGGTCTCGAACCCTGGGACATTCCTATCAGCGTCGCTGCAGAGACAGCGGCAATGCTGGCTCTGAGCACAACTCGGCCGGTGGGGATGTTTGTCACGGCTGAAGAATTCCGCCAGCCGGCGCAGGATATTAGGCTTCATTAGCCCTCGGCTGCGCTCCCCTCGTGGGGAGGGGTCTTTATTGCGGGGGCGGATAAAACGCTAAGACCGCAGTCAGCTCATCAGGCACGCCGTCTGGCGGCGGGCGCCCCTCGGAGGGGAGGGGAGGGGGGAACGAAGCGGATGTCTCGGGAAAGGGAAGCTTAGAGTATGAAGCAGATTAGTGAACCCGCCAGAAACTTGTAAGCAAAATAATTATCGGCGTAATAAAGTAAGATGGAATGGTACAAGTAAAACATCAAAAAATACGGCGGAGAAAGACCCAAAGAGGTGATGTGAAAATAAATCTGAAATTGTTAGAAAAAGAAAAAAAAGACAATGTCAAAAGCAAATAATGAAGAAGTACCTACAGGATGGGAACACAAATCATATTGACAGGAATTATTAAAAACTAAAAAAATTAAAGATTTTGGATGTATAACTATATCAATAGTATTATAACGTAAATACAAATGTATATAAAAAAATACACGAGAAAAAGTTAATGAACCATCAGTGCGTTAAAAGTAACACGTGGCAAATGGTGAGGCTGGATGTAGTACCATGTGAGGTACGATATGGAGGGAGTAAGCTCCATTTACCTGTGAAGCGGCAATATCACCAGGACAGCAAATTTAATGTCGCTGAACACTTCATAACGACGAAGGCAAAATCTAACAACCGTGAAGCCTTATTCGAGCGTGGAACTTTGTTATAATATGAACTACGCCAAATCTGCGTAGGTTTGTCGCCAAGTGTTGCGTGTGTTTCCTTTAATAGGAAAGACCAAAACTGGGAAGAATGTTAAACAAACCGTGCATCAAAATTCTTTCATAACATTTCAACGTTGAAAGCAAATGAACTAATATCTGAGAGAATCAACTACATGATACAAAAATTAGTCTTCGAGTGAGTTATAACTAATTTGTCTCTACTAGTCGGAAATGAAAATAATATCAAGAGAAGTATACTGTTGAGATAAAAGTGTTTCATGAACTTTGAAGGGGTAATAACTATATCTATAACATTAGCTATAGCTATAGCCTATAACATAATAACTAAAGCCTATAACATTGGATACTGCTGAATTCTTCCTGAGAACAGAGGCCATCAAAGAGTAGGAACTGTTTGCGTGTGGGTCTTCATTACATTTTGAGCTAAGTATAATTTGAGCAAGCTCTTTGCAAAGTGTTATTTCGATAGGAGGTACAAAATCTACACAAACCGAAAAACAAGCTGGGCTTAGAATCATTTTTATTGATTAATTCAATGAAATTAATAAAAAATACTCCTAATATATAATAATTAATATAACGAGACAAAGTCAACAAAAGTCCCATTACGCGTACGAGCTAATGAATGAAAATGTATTCAACATCAAAAGAGGCATGATGTGGTCGAAGCGTCGACATCGCAAGCACATAACATTGGAAACTGATGAATAGTTCATAAGCACCGAATCCAACCCAAGGGGAGAGAGACACTGTATGCGGGCGTGGCACTTCGTTGCATATTGAACTCAGCCAAATCCGCGCAAACCCGTCACGAGGTGTTGCGGAAGATCGTCCGCTGAGGCGGCGGCGGCGGCAGGCCGCATGTATTAGGCGGCTCAGCAGCCAAGTCAGTCGTGATTGCCCTGTATCGCGACTGCTGTGTCAACAGAGGGCGCCTTCACGGACTTAATTGCGCCGCCGCAGCCCGACTTCTCCTCGGGCTTCGCCTTCATCTACCGCTTTCTACTTACCTCCCTCTTCCCGCTACTTCCCAACACTGCCGGCAACGTGATCAATATGGTAATCTAAGGAGTTAATTTCGGAGGACTCGCTTCTCAGGAGGCTATGTGCTGATGAAAGCGGGGTTGCTTGCTTTGGAAACTGGAAACAGATGACGAGTCTTGCGATTACGAAGCCCTCCTCAAAAATATAAAACACAGAGAAAGTGGAGCACAATCACACATGCTTTATGCCTTTATTCATTGGTGTTATCTTATTATATGCAACTGACATGTGTTAAGTACTATTATAACAGAAGAAAATTGCGAAATAGAACAAGAAATCTTAACTTATGAATATTTTGAGCCCTGAAACCAGACATTATTGCTTTTCGAAAGAAATGTCAGTTACTTACTTTGTCAGTTATTTCCTTGCCTACACTTACTCCTTTATATTCGGAACGAACGAGCAACATTCAACACAGAACTGGTTTTTCTTATTTCTCAATAAAAACAATCACATTAATATATCACAAACATTTAAAGAATATGAATAAATATTCGAGAAAGTGAATAAAATATTAAATGGAGTGTATTTTTTAAAATTTCATTAAAGCATAATGTATTATAGAAACGATTATCTAACTTTTCAACGTAGTTTCATTATTTCTCTTTACATTTTGTTCATTGAGCTGAAAGTTTTAATTTAGTAATCGTAAAAATATAGTGGGCTTGAAATTAACCGATATGCAAAAATTTAATTTTGATTTTTTAATGAAACGCTATCTACTTAGCGCATTCTCGAAATAATTAGCGAATAAGTTGTAATCACATTGTGAAAACTCAGGACCCAAGGATCCAAGATAGTTCTCCTCAGCTGAAACAAATTCTCTTGGGTTAGATGTGCAAGATATGTACTGTTGTTTCGTCCAAGAACAACACAAGTTTTCGAAACGGAAGCTCATATCTGATGATATTTTGCACATTTTCACAATTATTAATCTTACACTCTTGATGAAGTTCACCCACATTGAAGAGCCGATATCCTTTCATGTTCATTGCGAAGTTGGCTGAGATGAGACTTGTTCTTAGGTATTGGGAGTGAGTTGGTTTTTGCGCGACATTTCTTTCTCTACGAATTCATTTTTTGCGCCAATTGTACTTGCGTCTTATCCTTACTTTGAGAATGTCTTATATACTTTTTGGTTAACTTGATTTTGTTTGTAACCAATTTTACCGCAGCGCGTGGCGCAGTTCACTACAGCTCGCTGGAGCCTATTACTCTTTTGTGGGCATGCTGGCTGTCAATGTGGAAGTGAAAATCAGATAACAGAATCGAGTGGGTCTTGAACCAACACCACATAGTCATATCTAGGTGGTCGTGCTTGAACCCACTGCTTCACCTCTTATACACTCATTTTTCTTGGGTACATCACTGGCTACAAGACTTAAAGGCCAATTCGATACCACCTTGTAGCAATTAGATAGGGCATTTTTAAATTTTCAGAACAATTTTATGATTTTTCCAACAAACAAAAAGGAAACTGTGAGAAAAAATATTTTGAAAAGTAGTTATTTATTTATTTATTTATTTATTTATTTATTGTACACGTATATTAACAAATATATTCTATTAATAGCCTTACCTGAAAAAGCTTTAAGGTTCAACAGTTGTGTGTTCTCCCAATGTTTACCCTTGTGTGTGTGTGTGACATGATTGACAATATTTCGGTCGATGCTTCTGGAGACGAAGTTTTCTGGAAAACAAAATGCTATTTCTTCTTATCTGTGTTTTGTTAAATGTCTTAACAATGAGCAATATCAAAATTACTCGTACGTTTCCTTGTTCTTGGATGCTGTCATTCTTCATGACACGAAAGAAAATTGAGAGTATTGCAGAGTTTTGGTTTTAAAGTCAAACTTCATTCCGTCATTCTGTCCTGAATCGTTACTCGTATGTTCTTGAGAAGACATTTTACTTTTCTATTTTTCTTCCTACTTCAGAGAGTACGAAACGAAAATAATTCTAAGCCATAATTTCCCTCACTATTGAGGAATGCCGACATAAGACTCAGGGAGAAATGCAAAACGAATTCGGGGTCAGAGTTTCTTCGCGTGTCCTTCAAAAGAAGAACTATATATTACACTGAGAATACATTATAAATTTACAAATGAAATAATTTAAAAGTCTCATGGGTGGCTCTTGGACTGAGTGCAAACTTTCCGTGCTGCGATTCCGGGTTTAATTCCTGGTCGAGTAAGAAATGGAGCTGCAACTTCTTAGCACAATCGTCAGTTTCTATAGTTGTGTGACGAAAAAAATAGTTCAGGTATGCCAAGTATGCTAGATACAATAATGGGAATACGTCATGCTCTCCAGATGTCCCCCCACCCTTATTCCCAGTTGTGGATAGCAAATAAAAGCTCTGGTAACTAGCAAACGTTGGAGTTATCTGCCCTTAAAATGTCAAATTCATTTATACAATTATTTAGAGATTCGTATGTATTATTATAATTTAATCAAAACATCGCATTAATGTGTTCAACTCTTCCAACTAAAACAAACCTCATTAATCATTTCCATTATCTCAGAACTCTGATGGCAATCATATTTAAAAAAAATAAATTTTGGAATCAAACGCCAGTAATTTACTTCACGTTCTTGGGGATGAATTGTTAAAAAACATTATTTCTCTCTCAGCATATAAGCTTTAGCACTAATTCTAGCCTGATAGATATTCATAAAGGCTATTGTGGGTCAGTATGTCTTGAATCTCCTGGGTTCAATGATACGACTAACAAGAGTAGATAGAGTGTAAGTTGTCAAACTACAAAATGAAAGTTTAAAGTCACCATGGTATGCAGCTCAGAAGATAAACTGCTAGTTGGTGGTCAGTAGGGTACTGTTTCAATTTGTCTGTACATTTCTTTTTTAATGAGTAAGGCGTAGCTGAATGACAATAAATCATTTTGTCGTGGACAAGCATCACTTTATTTTCGCAATGTAGGTGTTAAATAACTATTCATTCTTACGAAAATTCAAAAATAAATCATCTGAAAAAGTAGATCAGGTTAATCACATTTTTGACATCCTGACCTCCCACGTTATCCTTCAGATTTTATCTGAGGACATCGTTAAAATGTTTTCTATGAGTTCGTTAGACAAGGATGAGACATGCTCACCTCCATTGACAATATGTAGAAATACAATAATTTTATTTTTCAACGTATGATTAAAAAGTGGATTTAATTATGATTTTTTTGTTTTATTTATTCACTTGTAAATTTATTTTAATACTTTAAACTGTTAATATATATTTAAGACGTACTTTCTTATTTTTTTCTAAGTTTAAGTTCCAAGTATACATTTTTGGAATCAGAAAAATTTATTGTCAAAATCTTAGAAGTTTTGAATTTTTTGCCACTGTTAATCAAACAAAAAGTATCTAAACAGAATAAATATCGTCAATTTCTATTACTGCTGGTATAAATGGGATGTATTTTAACGATTAAGTAATAAGACGCATCTACATGAATAAGAATATGTTGCTAAACTATCTCTTTATCATCTACGAATCATAAAAACCTTTTTGACTACTCTCGCCGGCATTCCAGGCGGTGGAAGTTTTAGATCTGCAGTATATGCAGTCAGCGTTGTCATCAATCATTACATCAACTGCAAATTATTATTACATTAACTGCAAATATCTAATAAAAATACCCAACTCACATTTACATTTTCGTTTATATTTTTATAATTTCGTTAAGTGTCAAACGTGTTGAGAGCTTAAGGGTTATAAACTTTTCAATTTCCTTCATTATTATTTCATGTAAATAAATGGTTCTGACCGTAAAAACAATTTTTTCATGATGACACACAGTGATGCTTTACACACATACAGTTTTGTAAGTTTTAATGTCCTAGATACCTACAGATTTTTGTAGACCAATCACGAGGATTTGTCCTAGGGGTATCATCAAAGAAGCTCTATACTAGAGCATGTGTTACGAATACATTTGGTGCCGCGTGGAACCAAAGAAAAAGCCGTGGGTGAGTTGTACTTACTTCACACAGCCCCATGTCAAAACCACTACAACAGTTAATGAGCTACTTCTGGGTATCAGTATTTAATCTGTTATGTAAACTACTAAAAATGAAATGTATCATAATTACACAGAAAAATTTCAATTCAGTAACAATAATCCCTGAAACATTTTTGTAAAGGAACATATGCGTGCACTTTGCATTTGTTTATAATTACTCACTGATCTTAAAAACAATATTTGACCTTAAAACTATCTTAGCGACGCAAACCTCATGATTCAAGTATATCCTTTTACTACAATTATAACTGTATTGTAGTTTGTCATGAAAATGAGGTAATGTACAAATTACGGCAGATTTATTTAATTATACTGAATTATTAAAATTTAGTATTTTAAAAATAAAACCAGTTAATAAAAGCAAATGATAACACGTACAGGAGCCATGCGATTCATTTTAATGAAAACTCTCGAAATTTGGTTCAGTAAAAAGCACAAATATATTTCAAAACAAAAACCCTCAGTGATTTAAATATATAGATCCTTACCTTTTATAAAATGATCCAAGTTTAATAGGGATTTTTACACGCAGAGCGCGAAACGAGGTTTCTCATATTTGTTTACGTGCGAGAAACAGCAAATTTTTCCACAGAGTGCGAAATATCTGTAAAGATTCGCATAATATTTTTCGTCTTGACGACATCTTTATTTAGTATTTACATACAGTGTTATGACACTGAAATCCATTTACGGCTGTACAAGTAAGGTATTTTCAGTTACTTGATATTTAATTTATATTCCTTTACTTGTCGCGTCGCGTTTCGCTCACGACGTGTTAAAAATAGAATCCGCAACACGGGCGCGAGGTTATTCCCTAGTCTCTTTGTTGTTGTCACTACGCTCCGTCGACAAACTCGACTCGTGCGTGAATCACCTGCTTCGCGCCCTTGTAAACTACTATATTGAGCTGTTCTTGCTTACAAAATACCTTATCTCCATATCAATCCTCCTCTTCTCTATGCTTCGTCTTCAAGTCTGCGCCAATTTCTCCGCAGCAGGCTAAGCTGCGCGACGCCCACCCTGGGGATTTGCAGAGTCAGTATGACGTCGCTGTCACATGGCGCCACGACGCGGCGCAACTTTCGATCCTGCCATTTGAAGGTTTGATCGATTGAGGCATTCGCTTGTCAGTGATGATTTCTGATTTTTTTTGCGAAATCAAGATTATTGTATTTTTATGATGTTTCTCATGAATGAGGGAATTTGACTCTTCCAGGGTATCAGGAAGATAAAAAATAACAATGCAAAATCACTGATATATCACGTGCAGATCATTTCAAGAAGATGGTTCTTAGCACTTTCCTATGGCAAGTGAAAGGTCAGTGAGGATTAATTACACCCGAACGCGTCAATTTAAAATGTAAGAAATAAAATGTGCATTTATTAAAGAAACTGCAGGCTTTATTTTCTGATCCTATCCACAAATGATGAAAAAAATTATTATTATTATTATTATTATTATTATTATTATTATTATTATTATTATTACCTAAATTATTTGGCCGGTTTGCGTAGTTAGGCTTTCCGCGGCCGGAATTTGTGTGATCTTCGCTATCCGGGACGAGCCGCATCACTGACATGGTGGCTAACGTTTCCTCCAGCGTACTGTGGCCTTCTTCAGCAATACGCTCTGAAACATGACACAATACACTGGCCGAATCCTTAGCCACCATGTCAGTGACGCGGCGCGTCCTGGATAGCCTAGATAACACTATTGTTTGTTGTTTGTTTTCGCGAATCAGCCATAATGAGGCCATGCTATACGTGCATGCCACCGGGGCTCAGCTATGATTGTTGGTCAGTGCTCAGTTTATGATTGTAGGTGTACGTTACTTTCCTATCGGGAGGATCAGCATTTTTTAAATGCCGATTGCATATTTTCACCTCAACGTTGTAAGCTCAGGGGGACGAAGTGAAATGATGATGATGATGAGAAATAGACACACACACAAACACACAGACACAAACACTTATAATAATAATAATAATAATAATAATAATAATAA
>BOPP01000084.1:4436726-4446726 GCA_017312745.1 Gryllus bimaculatus | reverse complement strand
TCTTCAAACCCAATTTTTTTTAGGTTATTTTTGAGAGCGAATGACAAGAATTATAGAAAAAAAAATAAAACTTGACTGCTTTGATTGGTATATAAAGATTCATGCCGGAACAGGAAATTTAAATTTAAAAAATAAGTATAATTTAGTTAGATATAAACATTATTTAAGAAAATATGTGTTTCTTTTTTAGAAAAACTTTGCGTTGAAGTCGGATTTACAAACTTATTATTCACAAATTTACATTTACAATAAATTATCTGGGTAATTCTTGAATATCAGACAATTTTTATTTGAAGAATCGATATGAGGGAATTCTAATAGCATATGATCTCATTAATTTTCTTTTCAATAACGTGATTTCTATTTGCATTCTGACACGGAATTGATGAATGATATTTTTCTTATTCTGTATATTTCTAGTATATTTGTTCTTTAGAAATTATATCACAAATAGTAGCGATGTTATGCATTAGAAAGGTTAATTAGGAAGTAATTGATAATTGAACAATATGATTATAAAATTTATAATTTAAGAAATATGATTAATTTTGAAGTTATTTATAATTTAAAGGATACCCTTGGAAAAGACGGAAAAAAATTCCCTTAACCAAATGGCATGTGAGTATACACTGTAGAGTGCACTATAACTCTAACATAAAAATAAGATCTTTGAAAGGTTTCTTAGCCCCTATCCCACTATTAACGCCCCTCTGCAAATAAAAACGTATTTTTTCATTTATTGTCAACAACACTATTTGATCTGAATAAAAAATATTAAAAATAAGAAATAATTTATGCAATCCGAAAAACATTGTTTGATATTATCTTAGCACCAAATTGAAATGCAAAATAATATTTTTGAAACATTTTTTGCAGTCTTCAAATCCTGGATCAGACTTAAAAAACTCTCAAAATTTCTTCAAATAAAAATTGTGTTTTTTTTAGATTTCCTCGACTACTGGGCTGTAGTATTTTTTATTTTTACTATTTTCCCACCTTTAAATCACCTTTACTTGAAATCCACCTTGAAAAGAAATGTAACAGTTCTGAGCATCTATTATAGACTTTATTATACAATTGTATTCGTTGTTGTTGCACCCAGTGATATTTTGACTTTGGCATGTAGTTACCACATATTTTTAAAGCTTTATAATCATTTGTATTAGTATACCGTACGCTAAGGAGAGATGAGAGTTTTTACGAGTTATAAGAAACCATCCACCCAAAACCCTGTAAGTGTGCTGATGGTACTTAGGGAAAGAGAGAATCGCAACACACATAATAATCGTGCACAACTCGAAGAAATGCGTCTTAGGCCTTTTGAGCCAGGTAAATGTGTGACGGATGATGTGTGAATATTCCATCAAAATAGTACAGTATATGCGTACTCAGTATAACAGTACTTTGCATACCAAGAATGTCTAACAAACTCACTTTTCCATAATGCGACACGTGAATAGCACATATTTACTGGTGAATGGCCTCTTCCTTCTTGCCATATTGCCGCATGTCATGAGATGTGCCGTAAAATGACGCACTGATTAAAAGAATTCAGTTGGTACACGCAGTACGAGAATAAGCGGAATAACACTTCCAAATAATTTTTGAGTTTTGAGTCAAAACTGAAACTGTTCCACTGGTTTTCGATTTTGTTCGAGTTTCTGGATAGTTTTCTATCAATTGCTGCGCGCATTTAAAATTAGAAACATGGATAATAAACTGTTCACACTATTAAATAATAAATTGTTTTAAACATGTACACTTTACGTGTTAGTTTTTTTCCCTTTCCTTCGTGTTCCTACGGATCCATTTCCCTTCGGTGCGCAGCGCGGCGTGGCGTGGCGTGGCGTTCCGTACGGCGCTGCGCCGCGGCGTGCCCCGCCCCCACCACGCCACTCCGCGCGCCCGGCGGTTCAAGGCCTGGGAGGCGCCGCGCGCGCCCAGGTGCGACTATGCAGGAGACGCCCTCCCCCTCCCCCACCTCTCTCTCGTTCCCCCACCCCAGGAGACTGCCCCCCCACCCCCTCCCGCGTGGCGCTACTAGTTGTCCCACTCTCTCCGCGACGCCGCGCCGCGCCGGTCAGACACTGTGGTCCTATCGAGGTCCATCGCCCGGATATGCGGGAGCTATTTATAGCCCGGGCGATTTGGAAGTTGATGCAGGAGAGTTTGGAGAGATAGAAAACTGTAGAGATCTCCGAGGTTCAGGTGGCTTCTTCGTCAATTCTGGAAGTTTTACTCGAGGTTACTCCTGAAGATTAAACTACACATCGCTAAATGAGTATCATCTTACTTGCTTTGTCACAAAAGACCAAGACCAAACAGTATTGTATTCTTCGAATGTGTTTATCAATTTTTTTATCAATGAATTTTGTGTGTGTGTGTGTGTGTGTACGTGTATATACGTGTACTTGCATAGACTCGTAAAAAAATGTCTCTGAACCCAAGTTAACAAGAAAGCAAATTTATTTTAAAATGGTATTTTATATTTTTTTGCATCACTCTTACATTTTCTTAACTTCCATATTTATTCATTTAAAATACTTTTGGGGTTGTAAGCCACTTTAAAAGGTTACAAACATATCGATTGTATGTTGCATTTGTTGCTTTACATCGGATTACTTCTCTCACTCCGGTTTTCACTTAATGAATGTCCACATTAAACTCAACCCTTTCGTTACATCAGACAACCGCTTTCAGAACCAACCACAGCGGTTAATGTACATGGTATATGGAAGACCCAAATAATATTATTTTAATTTAGTATTTTGGAAATATTTATCTATTCTTTGAAGTGAGTTGATTTTATAGTTAATAAAAATATGAATTGGTAGTTGAAAATTATTATTCATTTTCAAATAAAATATGGTTTCAGCGTTCTGTGAAAACTCACCGAGTTTAAAAACGCTTTATAACCATACATTGTTATTTAAAATATCATTGCAATAATACTATTTGAAGTCGCTATTAGTTACATTATTTTCGCAAGGGTAACTTTACCCTTGAATAGGTAGAAACCTTTTCAACCCAAAACTTCAGAGACAAATTCAAAAATTTATACAAGTTCAAGTAACATCCTGACGAGTTTAAGAGTTAACAATAGAATATGTCGTGTGTTTGTAGAAATTTCATTAGGTATTCCTTAGTGTTGCAAACTTTCTTGAGATTAAGTGTCAGTGTTTCTAACTTACTTATTGTTCGATTTCGCCAGTTCTAGTGTTTTTAAAACGGCAGGTATGAGATTCTTTGTGAGAATGCATTTCCCCCAGTAACGTGGATTTACAACAAAAGTTTAATAAATGGCAATCATCAACCCACTTTAATACTTTCTTTGATGTATTTCCTCTCGTTTTCCTGTGCCACATTTTTGCACAACAATTCACTGTCTTACACTCTCTGAAACTACTTTTTTCATCACGCATGACAAATGCATCTCTCGTTTTCACTTTGCAAATCGTGTCCTTAATATAAGACATACTATTCATTGTTGCTCTGCTTTCACTACAGCCTCCCTAAATGCTGGACTTATCCTTCAGATATCCCTTTCTCTTACATTCCTTTTCGTCGAACCTTTCACATTCACTCTATTTTTCTTATTCGCTCAGTCCACATTTCACATTCATAGAGTTTCCTGGTTCCGAAGCATGCATTCACGACAAAAAAACATGCACGTTTGAAATCATTCGAAAACCATCCTGCATACATCTCTGCCACATAAAGTACGAGTTAGGCAATCCAACTTTGTTCTATTTCGAACCGCTATTGAGTGTCTTCCCATCATTTCTCACCAGCTGCCCATCTTTCAGCCGCCCAGTCTGAGCCAACCATTGTGGTTCCTTCCCACCTCCCGTCCTCACTCTGACCTCTCGCCCGACCGTCACCTTTTTGCTGCCAGCGTCCTCCGCACGCAGGTTGGGCGATCGCCGCCCAGCCTCTTTCGCCGTCGCGCTGAGCGGCCGCAGGCGACGTTGGCCACCGGAGGACTGACTCACGAGCGCCCGCCCTGCGAGGGCGGGGCGGATCCGCACGGACGTAACCTTTCGACCCCGTCGCCGGAACGTATTGAACGCCGCGGGTCGCTCGTTAAGGATGGCTTCGAGATGCTGTCGTTCGTTTCGCAAGATTAGTTGGCTTTGTTTGCTGTGGGTTCGATGTTTTTGCAGTGAGTCAGCGAGAGGAGGAGTTTTTCTTACGAGTGGCTTCCAGGTGGGGTTTCTGTGATATAAAGCAAACAGCAGCGGCGGCGGCGACGACTCCTGTCAAGGTCAAGTTAAACGGTTGAAGAATCATCGACGTCATTTTGAATCGTTTGTTGACCATTACAAACTGAAATACAAAATATTAATTGTGTCATTTGTTGTAATAGACGAATGAAAATCAGTGATGTAATAAAAGTGATTTTTTGGATTACATAAAATGATTTTGTAAAACTAATGTCAAACACGACTTTTATGACACACTACTTCAATGAAGTCATAGATGTAATCCAATATTCTTCTAATTTATGTATTGATGTACGGTTTTTTTTTTCTAGAAGGGAGTCTGAATTAATATGAGAATATTTGAATCTTGTTTTCATCATAAATATTTCTTGCTTATTATAATACTGAATACATTCCACATTGTGAGGAAGAATTATCAAAATATCACTAAATTTCACACACTAAGCGACACTGTATCATAAACGAAATATTTTTTTTATTTCTAAGTCATTAATGTCCAAATATCGCCAACTAAACTTTTGCGCTACTATTCCATCTATGAATGAATATTAGAATTGAATGATACGTTGCATTACCGCACCACTGTATGCTAAGAGCCCTTCCAATATGAACTACTATGTGTTGCCATGTGCGACTCACACCCGCTTGCACGATGTTGCAAGCATTCCACTGCGCTCGTATCGGCTCTTGCTAATGAGCCTGAATGCCCACATAATGCACTTGTGCTGCAATTATATCTATAGGCCAATCCCTCCATTGTTTTCGGCCATTGTTTTCGTAGCAGTAAATATTCGCTTTAGCTCTCTATATTTGTGAACTGAGCTGACTCGCTAAACTATCAACTAAACCCTTGGAATGCAGTTAAATCACTGGTCCATTTCTTTACGTTCACAAAGAAACATACGACAATAAAAACATATTTTTCAACGGAGGTAAAGAACGTATAGAATATTGTTCAGACAATCATGAAATCAGCACTCATTCAAATTGAATTTTTTGTCTGAAATTCAGGTCACTTGTATACTCTTGTCATGAAATCAGAAAGATTTGTGAACGGAATTAAAATCCGTTTCATATGGGGTCAACTTCAAACGGCCGAGTATTGAGCGATGGGGTGGAGTATAACAAGGGTGTGGCACACGCCGAGTCCGGAAAGCACTCCGTGACAGGTGGAGCACCTATTCGCGGACGTGATATTTGAGGTGTTGAGCAACAGAGCAGTCACCGCTCCGAGCGAGAGGAACTAGAGCGCATGCGCGGACAGCCGGTGACTCCAATGCACGGCACGCGGGAAACATTCCCAGCGGTGCGAAAAGAGGAAGAAGTTCAATTCAAACATCCAAATTTTGAAATAAGTTCATTCATTTTACTTTATCGCATACTAGTTACGTAGATTAGAAAAGGTGGTGTAATGCTGTGGTAAAAAACGGAGGCTTTTCAACAGAAAAAACTTGTAGCCCTCAAAAACTCGTGCTCATAATATCGAAAAAACGGGACAATTTTTGCACCTACATAAAGTAAATAACCTCTTGCAGTATGTCGTGTGAACCTTTGACCCCTTTTCAACGAGTAATTAGTTTACGGCAACGGTGTGAGTTTTTGAGCCCTTTTGCGATGTCTCTCTCTCTTTCTCTCTCTCTCTCTCTCTCTCTCTCTCTCTCTCTCTCTGTCCGTCCGCTGAAGCATCAGTAGGATTTTCACAAAAACTTATATTCATCAATCGATTTGGACAATCTTGCGGCCCCTTAATTTTGAAACCGATAATTTTATTTTCAGGAGTATTTTATACAATGACATTTCCAAATTTGCTCTAATATGCCTCCAAAGTATTGGGTTATTTTTTATTGCTAAGAGCAACGCATGCTAATAAAACGGGTACAGACTTTTTAAATTTGGGTATTTTTACAAACGATTTTCTTAAAAATGACTTTGATTTTTCCCTTTTATAGTACGAAGTATGCTTACAAGAATGTAGCTGATCTGTTATTTGTTGAACTGTTATTTTCAAAACTGACAGAAGTTACAAATAATGCGAGAAAAAATCTGCTGTTGTAGCACCATTAGTTGAAATATTGGGGCACGTTGTTTTTAAGTTTTATTCAAGTAAAAATTACTTCCACTGCCCAACATCAAGAAACTTAACTTTAAATTAAAAATACTATATTTATTTTCTACGAAAAGGATATCTGTATTGGAAATAGAAATATCTTCATGTTTTTGCAATGTCATAAATGAATGGAAAATTTTTCAAATGAAGTATATGTTTCGTATATGAAGTGAACAATATTGACAATAATTTCGTAATA
The DNA here is from genome assembly GCA_017312745.1 of Gryllus bimaculatus. Classification (NCBI taxonomy): domain Eukaryota; kingdom Metazoa; phylum Arthropoda; class Insecta; order Orthoptera; family Gryllidae; genus Gryllus; species Gryllus bimaculatus. The sequence goes on along the minus strand of BOPP01000084.1, from coordinate 4,440,197 downwards.
TTTCGTGTATTTTTATAGCACTAGTTCCTATTTTAGTTTTATTTTGTGCTACAGTATGCAAGCTAAAACGTTGATTGACTATAAAATTATTTATAATTGGTCACGCGAAACCAACAATGTCGTAAAAATCCATTCCATCTTCTAAGGAACATTTTTCGGGCATTCACTTTTCCGCTTCACGAAGTCGGCAATGTGAACTAAACTGTCATTTACTTTTCTAACTCACATACGGATATTGTTATGTCAGGCCATGACAAGATTTTCGTGAACAGATAACAATACATAAGTTGATTGTATGTTTCTGAACGACTTTCTATAATTAACGTTTGGCTTTCAAATAAACGGCTGAAATGTAAGAATTGTTAAGAAAATGGAAAGTCAAATAAAGTAAAATATTTGTGTAAAGGATGTAAAATTTGCCAAGAGCTTATATTTGAAAAAAATGACATTCTGAGTCTAACTGCAAATTACTTGTCTTACTACGATTTATGTCTTGGAAGTAAGAGGATAAGGGATAGTTGGCCTTAGAAGATGAGTTATATTTGTTTGGGTACTAAAACATCATCACTACCATAGGGAGTTGCAATGAATTTAAATGTCAAATTACCGTTCAAATTGTAATAACAGTGACTGAACACAATAATATGTATTTATCGTGACATGAGCGAGAGAGGCAATACATGTACGTATGTCTTCAAACATATTCATTATAGTCTTTCACAACTGTTCACCACACACACAAACTAAAAACAAAATTAAAGAGAAAAGGTTAGAATATCTTTATTTATCGATTGCTTTAATAGTATTACTCACTAAATAGCTGACAATGTTAAAGAACTGAATGGCAAAAGACTCAAAATATGATAACAAAATTAATACTCACTTACATTGTAAGTGATGTTTTAGTGATGCATTTTCGATTAAATAATGAAAATTGCTTAACACCCTACACATTAATTTTAGTGATCCTCGTCGTCAGTTATGTGCGTAGAATTCATGCACAAAGCAAATATTTTACAGCGACACATTACGAACTAACAATTGAGCGAACATTAATACCAGAGGAGAAAAATAACGCTACCGATATAATGATGTAGTTAAAATATGACAAGAAAGCAAGATGAGGCACTAATATGCGTAACGCAGCGTAATTACTCGTTAACGGCTGCTTTCGCGCAGGATCTCCACAGCCCGCCCACGCACCTCGCCCGCCTCGCGTGCCACGCTGCGTGCTCCCGCGCGTACGCCACACGCTCCCGCGGTGGCGGCGGCGGCGCGTGGTCGCGCGGGCGAGCGCCGGCGGGACACTGAGCGAATGATATAAGCGGTGCGCACAACGGGCGCGTTACGTAAATCCGCACTGGCGCTACGCTGGCGGTGGAGGCTCCGGCGGCGGGGAGGTGGCGAGCCATACGGCCGCCTCCACCGCCACCGCAGCGGCCCGCGACGTCGACCTAGAGAGCGGGAAGTCCGCCGCCGCCGCCGCCGCCGCCGCCTCCACCACCGCCGCCCGCCGCGGTGCCGCTGCAGAAGACGGCCCCCCGCTCACTCAGTCGCACGCCGCGAGCCGAGCCGGCAGCACACCAGCCCCTCCAGAGCCACCGCAGCAGACGCCGCTCGCCCGCTCGCTCGCTCGCTCGCTCGCTCGCACACGCGCTCTCCCTCTCTCTCGAAGCACGTGAAGGTAAGTGGAGCAAGAGCACCACTCCGCCACGGCGTGGACTCGTTCTAAGCCCTGCGCCCGAGCGAGCGCACGCATGCCGCCTCCCTTACGTTTGCTCCCCCTGGTATGTTGACCCATATGTGAATGTAGGTCAGGCTGGGTATGCGCGGACGCCGGACCCACGATCGACCCGCTCCAGAGCATCCGAGAGCCGTGTTCCTCTTTTTAATTGACAGCGTGTCTCGGTGATTGATGAATGTGTTATTATTGAAGATTAGTAGTATGTCACGCTGATCAATCATTTTGTGTGATACAACAATGGTATAATGGGTCCTTTTCGAAATTGGCTGTGCATCAGGTAAAAGTGATGGATTTATTGAGGGATATTATAAGAATGCTTTTATTTTTTTTCTCTTGTTGTGGGTGGTTATGGGCAAAACATCTCAATTTCATTTTGCACATTGATACTGACGAGCAGTATTCATTATGTTCAATTTGTGATTTTCATAACACAATTCCATGCTTCAAACATCTCCATTATTAAATTTCACATAACAAGGTTCCTTTTGTACGTAATACATTTCGCATTTTGGAATTTGAGTTATTCCGCTATTATGACATAGCCTCTTTTCCGTTGAAGTAGAAATTTGAGGCGGAAAATTGAAAATAGTGAATGATAATAATAGGCATTGTAATAAATTCAATAATAAATAGTACAATATAATTTAAAGAGAGATTTAAATATTTAATGACGACTTCTGAAACAGAAACATTTTTAATATCTGCTACTCAATATTTTCCTCCAATATTCTATGAAAAATATTACAACTGCGAATATTTTAGGGTGATTAGATTTTTTAAATGTTGATAGTATTGTAAATATTCAACTTGATTAGAGAAATGCATGTAAACATTTTGCATGAAATAGGAATATAGTTGAAACTTCCAAAAAACACTACAATTTCATGTGTAGTAATTCGGTAAAATATTTCACTCTGAAATACTTGTGAAAAATTAACTTATTTTACACGTATAGTATTGTAAGCACAATAAAACACTTCAACCATCGAAAATACCAAACACGTAAAATAAATGCTCTTGATGTCCACGAGTGACCAAGGGACTAGATGTGTGCGGCTCCTCCGGGCGCCTACCCTCGTTTCGTCGCCGCCGCCGTCCTTCCGAGGAAGCCGTCTTCCAAAGGAGAGAGCGTCGCCGCCAGGCGCCTCAGGTAGAACCTCCGAGTAATGAAGCGCCGCGATAAACTGAGCTGGCAATTTTGAGAAAGTGCCGTCGCTTTCCGAGGGCCCGCTGACCTACAACTCCCTACGCCCCGCGCGTCGTGCTCTATTCGACCGCCTTCCTCCGATCGAAAGACGTCTCGGAAAACGCCGTTGACGTCGGCGAAATGGGTGTCGAAGACGATCTTCGTCGTTGAAGACGTCAACGACGCCAAAGTTGAGTTCGGCGCACACGAATTCGTACATAAATTTTTATATTAGATGTAGGTAATGCCGTCGCCGTAGACGTTAACAATGAATACTATCGACTGTTGAGACGGAAAGTCATTGTTACCGTCGACGGCGACGAGGAAATGGCGTTGTTTTCGTGGTAGCCATGGCTGTTGCGAACGACGCCGGCATGATAGCCTCGGCCGCAGGCGTCCCGGCGCCGCGGGCGCAGTCGGCGAGAAATCCGCGGCGGCGTTGAAGTCTCCGGGCCGAAACGCGATCTCCGCGGCGAAACCCGGCGCTCCGCAGCGCCCCGGCCGCCGATACTTGCTACACGCCCGCGACCCGCTCTCTCGG
>BOPP01000084.1:4303290-4433307 GCA_017312745.1 Gryllus bimaculatus | reverse complement strand
ATTCACAACACATTCACATGGCAAAAACTGATTTCTACCGTGGTTTTTTCTCCAGGTTTTTATTTCCAGGAACACGAAATGTCTTATGATACCTTCGGCTAAGTTCTCGATTCATTTAGATGAAGACAGAGCTGGAAAACTTAAAATTAGCACTATATTTTGCAACTTTTAATGGAAAAAAGTGAAGTGGGCGTGTTTGAATGTTTGCTCTTTGATGATTTTCAGTGACGAGTGTGTAAGTTGTTTTTTGTTTATGAATATCAAGTCAAAAATCGAACAATCGGAAAATGTTTTATATAATCCCGGTTATTCGAGTTCCAGTTAACTGAGTCTTCGCTTTAATCGAAATAGTCACACATGAAACAAAAGACATAATCTATTGAATGTCAGAACACTGAAGTGTATAAACTAGTTGTCACAATAGTAGCGATCCGGTGTGTTTCCTGAGAAATGCTAACACCGATTTCAAGGATTTTGGGAACCTGAATTGGATAACTATGCGAATCGCTAGTTGAAGATTGTATTTATAGTTTGTCCTTGTCAGTTTTGATTACCACACTTTGACTATAATAAACATGTTCATTATTTTTTATTGTGTTTTCTAATCTGTATTTTTACAGTGTACATAAATCATTACGAAAATATTTTTACCCGATTTTTTTAAGAAATTTACTCCGAATTACCCGAGTTTTTTGACTACAAAAGAGTTTATGATCAAATTACCTAAAAAAATGCGATTTCATTGTATTAGGCATCCTGGTCTGAGAATACGTAGCATTTACAATTAAATGAGGCAATTATAACGATTCTCGATTATTCAATTTACGATGCATGCGAATGTTACTCGGTTAAGGAAATACACGCTTCACGGAATACACTAAGGAATGTCATTATTTTTAAATGTCAAGTGCTGCAATTTTCGCTTTTACTCTCAAAGTGAAGAGCAGAACTAAACATTTCATCTAGACGTATTTCACGTATCTTTTTTTTTCTTTAATATCATAATCCCTTTCCCAGTTGGTTTCATAAACAACTAAATTACATTAACGAATTCATCCGATCTAACAGCAGTAGAAAATTATGCACTATTTCATCACTCTCACTTGAGCATTTCAATATGTTGAAGCTTACGAATCACAACTAATATCCCCTAATCTTTTTTAAATAAAGAGTTTGTACGCATGAATGTCATGTGTTATGTGAATTTTTTTCAAGTACGCATTTTTGTACGCATGGATGTCATGTGTTGTGCGCTTCCTTGGGTCCATTCGGGCCCAGTGCGCCGCCCACCTGGGCGACCGCCGCCGGCCGGGCGGCTGACCTTCCTTCCCGTACGCTCCGCCGCCGCCGCCGTCAGCTGATCGCGTCCCGTTGCCCCGACGCGCTCGCTTTCCCGCGCCGCGCGCCGCGGAGCCCTGCGCCCAACACAAACACACACGGCGCCGCGACGGAGGGCGACGAGGGCGTGACACGCAAGGCGCCGGGGGCCTCAGGGGACTGTAGGGGGGGGGAGGAAAGTGGAGAGAGTGGTGTGAGGGTGGGGAGAGGAAAGGATAGGAGTGGTGGGAGAGGTGAGTTGAACGAGATGGACGGGAGAGACGAAAGGTGCGAGACAATCGAGAGAGCCAAAAGGGACGAGAGGAGGGAAAGGGTCGACAGAGGCGGGAGATTCGAGAGTGGCGGGAGGGGAAAGGCGAGGAGACGAGAGGAATGGAAGGGCCGAGACGCGCTTAGATAGGGGAGAGAGGTGACGAAGGGGCGGTTGGGTGGGAGATGGTGGGCGGTGAAGGGGGAGGGGGAAGAAGTTCGGAGGGCGGATCAACTGAGCGGAGGCTGGCGGTGCCGCCCGGAGAGTGCTCGGGCTGCGGGGCTGAGAAAGTGCTGCCAAGTGAAGAGGAGCTGTTTCATGAAGCGTAATGTTCAATCGACGCTGATGGATATAAAACGTTTGAAATCTACGTTTTCGAGATTTCTATCAACGATAGCGTTTCAAGTTCATTTGTAATACATGTTGTTTCCTTCATAATGATAAGATTGTTATTCAATTACACTGCAACTAACATAACTTTATCGTGGTCTCACTTATTTCTTTTTCCTTCTCGCTTCTTTGTTTCTTAAAATAATTGGATCTCAGTTTTCGGTATTATTCTTCCTATCTCACTTGCATATATTCTAACAATGTGTAAAATATCTACAAAGAAATCTAATTTGTGCAAGACATGAATGTTTTTTTATGTGTTTAGAATCAGCATAAATATTGAATGCTTTCGAAATGTATCTTTTGCGATCATTTCCTGAAGCTGATGTAATGCTCTGTCCTGTGTAACTAACTCATTTGAAAATAGGAATTCCTCAAACGATTGAAATGATTTTATTACTGAAAATATAACTACTAGTCGGTGAAGATTCGCAAACTTTTACAGATGTATGTAGAACGTTCTATTCGTACCAAACGAACGTCGGTAAACGCAGAACATTTGTGCTTTCTCTGTATGCACCTACTCTCTCTAAACATTACATATATATCCGACAACTCCATTAGAAAACATCCGAGCACCACGAAAACATCGTATAAATAATTATCAAAGTTCTCTTGACCGGTCCGGACGGCCGATTTCGTTAAGGCAATAATGCCGTGGTAATTTCGGATCGAATGATTGCGTGTTCAAGTCCCGCTTCTGACATAGTTATATATGTGTTCGTCCTTTCACCCCTGTTATCACCACATCATGTCATATTCATAGTTATCATACCGTTAAATTCAACTGTGATCGCTAATGGCTTAGATGTTTATGCGACCTTATATAACAAAAAAAAGTTTGCAGAGATAAAAGATTGTTACTAAGAAGAGTATTAATTGCTCCAAGGTTTTCTCTACAGACACTCCGTCTCAAACAGCTTTTTGATACGAGAGTATATTCGTAGCAATTTTAATTATAACATTTATATTTCTCAATCTTTTGGAAATATAATCATTATTTTCATTTAATCGTTTGTTTTTAAAACATTTCAGTCAATTTAATGCAATATTTTAAATTATTTATTATTTTATTGGGAAATTATTTTATTTCCTCAATGCTATACTTATATTTGTATTTAATGCATAAAAATGTGTATGTTTGCACACTCAGTGTATTGACTGCTGCTAGCATTTTCGCCATGTCCCTCCCAAATCTCACAACCCATCTACGGCCGCTCCCACTTACTACGGCCGCTCCCAAAATTATCTCCGTCGTGCGCTTGAAAACGTTTTGTGTATCATAAATTCGACGTCCGATCTGGCGGTGCTGAAATCGCATTTTCGTGGCGGGCCGTAAGCCTTCCTGAATGGACCGCGAGAGGCTGCGGGAGGTGGTCGGTTCTTTCTCGCGAGCGCGCGCGGGCGCCAGGCGCGCCGCTCCGGAAGGAAGGAAATCCTCCGTTGCTGCGGCGGCGGCGCCGGCAATTTCCTGCGCTTATCTCGTGTCAAGGCGCTTCCGGCGCCCGCCGCCGCGCGCGCCACCGCCGTTGAAAGAAGCGGCGCTCTAAGAAGAAGCGATCGCGAGCGGCGAAAAAAGAACAACGTATGGTGTTGCGGGGGTGAAGAACTTGCAGCGACTTTTACGTGTTACTCCAGACTGCATTTACTTTGAGCTGGCTCATTCGTATTCAGGGTAACAAGTGAACGATTTGGACATTTCCTCCGAATTTTGGCTTATTTGATATTTTTGTGGGCCTTCATTTTCCGTGCAGAAGTACACCAGTCCTGATACTCTCACCTCAACATCGCGTTCCGAACGCCAGTTTCAGTTTTCACTTGTAACCTGTTCCTACTTTTTCTTCATCTATTCTCTCAATACAACTGTTATAACATTCGCATTTAATAGTTACGCCCTCCAAGCAGGCTAGTTTCCTACTATTGCGATTGATTCATTTCCATTTCGGTTCATTGCTTTGATCTGAAAATTTTGCTCGTCACATTGCGTGTGCGGATTGTAATTTTATTGTCATTCATTCACCTCATCCTGCCTCTTTGCAATACGAATATATATTTTTTCTCTCCATTTTTTTACGTCTTCATTCTTCTACCGTTATTTATCTTCTCTTTCTCCACCCTCGCTTGAGGCATTATCTGTAGGCATATATGCTCGGGCTATAGGCTTGCTCTTATGTGACCATACGGACGCGGCGTCCTGGGGGCCTCTTTAGAACTCAAAGAAGCTTTCCGCAACCCAAATCTTAATCGGATCAAACCTGAGAGCGGAAACCACAAATACTATTGTGTTTTCAAGTTTTGGGGTTCGGAGATATTTCTGTCCTTCGTATTGGGAAGATTCAAGATAAATATTTTCAGTTACGTACTTTGTGTTGCCAAAAATAAATTTTGAAATTTATTTTTATTTTGAAGAAAGCTTACAAAAATATAGAATAATAATATGCTTATCAAATATTTGGCAAATTAAATAAAAATATTTTTTGAAATTCTTCTAAATATTTGTGTTTATTCATATTAACTACATATTAGATTATTTCTTGCCACTGGTTTCAATACCTCCAATGTTCATTACGTTTATAAAAGTAAGTGATAGCTCTTTGCTAACATGTTAGTTGAAAACTATAATAATGTGGTATTTATTTAGATTCTACCTCATACAACGTATTTTTTAAACAACTGCCGTTTTTCGTTTGTCATTGTAGTTTTCATTCACCGCAAGCATTCTAACTCAAACAATTTCGGAGATCCCCTCTATCTGGGTCTTCTTGTCCCCCCCCCCCACTTCCAAGACACATTCTTATGTATATATTTTTTTTTCTTTTCGCCTCCCAAACCGCACAAGAATCCCCGCGTCGCTTTGTTTACGAACGGCGAGCCGGCGCCTACGCTCAATGACGAGTGCTATTACAAACAGCTCAAGTGCAGCGCCTGCCTGACCTAGAACTTGCCGCGCGCCGCCGTAGCGGCCACAGCCGCCTCCGCCGCCGCCGCCGCCGCCGGACGTTATGTAAGCACCGCTAGAAAGGTGGCTGGATCGCGCAGTCTCCGCCGCGCCGCGCCGCGCCGCGCGGCCCCGCGAACGCCGCAAAACGATGCCAAGAATGCGCTATTTTCGTCGACCTCCTTCCACCTCAAATTGCCGCCTTTTGGCTTTGTTTTTAGCAGTTTATGACGTGATATTCGTCAAGTAAATTGTCACGTAAATTGGGTGTAAAATGGGTTGCGGTACATATTGGGGAAAGGTTGAGGGGAGTAGAAATTTACTAGATGGTCGTTTGTATGCAAAACGCTATTCGTTGACATAATGTATTTGTACTCAACACGTTTAACGCTTTCAAACGCATTTTTTTTAATTCTTGTTGTTTTACATGACTAATCACCTCATAAAATATCTCAATAAAATCACGACTACCTAATTTCAGTTTTACACTTGACACAATGTAAATAAACAATTTAATATATGTATATTAGAAATAAATGTTCATGAATCACATATTTTATACGATATGCATAATATATATGATTATAATATATAATTGCCGGCGCGAAATTCCAAAGCTTTCGCTTTTCACTTACACATTTTTGCCAGGACTCTTTAATTTGATGTATATTTACTTAAGAAGAGTTAAGAGTCAGGTTTTGTTTAAATGAAGCTAACGAAAGTAAACGCTGAATGGTTCATCAAGGAGGTAAGGTGACGTGCCCCTAATTGCTTTAAAATCGACAAAGTAGTTTCGCTTTCTCGAAAGTTGTCACGTTTGAAAGTGTTGCAAAACGTGCAAGAAAACGATTATTACTTACAAAATAACGGTTCCAAAACGCCGGTTCCCTTTTTATTCGGTCCATTATTATTCTCATTTCCGTCTCCTTGAAATGCGTATTACTTTAGTGTCCTCCACCTCGAACAAACACGCACACTACATACTTCAAGCGAAAGGAAACGGAAGTATGCGGGTGAAATGCTACGTTATTTGCGAATTAACCTTCTTTCCCATTAGTTTGCCATAACGGAAAGTAAAATGACATTCGTGTTAGGGAAGTACATCATAACTGCAGTACTTATGACCTGCCGGGCTTTGTATAAGGCGAGAACTACGTCGGCGTATATGTATCGAGAATAACCAATCAATCTATTTCATACTCGACCATACGGCGTCCATAAGTCCAAGGAGAACCCGGATCATAACTCAAGACGCAAAACGTAGATATTCCACGTTGACGTTTCTACAGTCTCCGCAAGAGGCGCTGGTGTTCTCATCTTTTTAGGTAATTTGTTGGGGCATGCAAAGCTCCCCATTGTTTAGACAGGTTGTATAATATCAAGCGTCATAACTATAGAAGCAAAGTGCAGCCTCATTGTTCGACTGAATATGTATCGCCGTGCCAGCATATAGTAACGAGTGTGCATTTCCGCAAAAGCACCGTCGTGCCCATAAAGTCGCCGATTAACGGGAACAAAGGGTCGTATTCAGGGCGCGCGGAGAACGGTGCGAAAGGCATTCGTTGCGAAATTAGTGCAAATAGAGGGCGTTCCGTGGAAGGCGTGGGCGGCTGGAAGGGAGGAGGTAGTGAGAGCAACCTGCGAAATTGCAATGTACGAGAAACAGGGCAGATAACATCTATTTCGTTAACGTTGTACGAGATAGTAAGGCAATTATTCAAGTTTCACGTTCGCTAAGAATGTTTACAGTAATATATAGGCATCCATTTTATTGCAATCGTATGTTTAAGATGGAGTAACGTTTGTCGTGGTATTTTTTTTATTTATTTGTATTAATAATAGAAAGTTGATGAGAGAATCTTTTATCATCGGGAACTTTTTTCATTTTTTATAATATGGAATCCACAATCGCCCCATTTAGCTGATTTTTATTGGTAAAATGTGGTAAAAAAATTCATGTTTTACATTGTTCTATTTATTATGACACAACATGACTTGGCAATTGCAAATATAGAAATACATGAATATTTTAGGGGGGAACGAAATTCTCATTAATTATTTATGTAGTACTTAAAAATATTTTTAACATGTCAATGACACCCGGAAGAGCTGTGCTATTATTTGAGCACCGTCCTTGACACATATGTTCAACCAGCATCTGTACAAGTAATTTTTCATAGATAGAAGAATAATTTGAATATCAGTTACTAATATTATTCGAAAACTACATTTAGAAAACCACTAGGAAGCAACACGTATAAGCGGCAATGAGAATATGCAGTACGGAGAAGTCTATTTGCGGAGGCAGTACTGAAGTGCGCAGTGAGGTCGTTCTCCTTGGCAGAGCCGGTCTTCTCCGTTGGCGGCCGCGGTGGAGCATCGTCCCAGGCGCGGTCCATGCGCGGTTCATGCGCCCGCCCGCCCGCGCCTCGCCAGACCAGCGCTTTCTCCGATTTCGTATTCCGCGAGCGGACAGCGGCGCAGCGCGGAGCGCAGGAGTCGCTTCCCGGAGTCACGGCTGTTGTTGCCCGCCGCTAATTGGCCTCCTGCCGCCTCCCGCGTTTCCCTCAAGGAGGCGTTTCCTCCAAGCCGGCGCCGAAAAGGCGTAGCTCCGCGTTGCCACAGATGACTACGTTTTTTTTTTTTTTTTTTTTTTTTTTTTTTTTTTTTTTTTTTTTTTTTTTTTTGAAAACTGCCTTCAATCAGTTTTATATCATTAATGCAACAGCTTCATCTGTGTACTTTTCTTCTCTTGATTATTTTTCTCTTCTGGATTCTACTCCGCGTCCTCAAAGCCCTCCTCTTCGATCTGCTTCTCACGAACATCTTCGTTCTTTTTCTCCATAGTTTTTAATTACTTCTTCCCTTTCCGATCTTTAACTCCATCCCTCTCATTCCTTTTTTATCGATTTAAATCTCTCCTCTGTGTTATCGAAGTTCAATTATCTTATATAATTTCGCCTTCAATCACCTTATCTCCTTTCTACGTTTTGTCTTACAGTTTTTACCCTAACTTATCGTTTAGTATACCTGATTGGTCTAATATTTTTACTGAAAGTCTGATTACAATAAACTATTTCAGAAAATCGTCTCTTTTTCCTCAGATGTTTTCTAATATATTTCCCCATCACATTAAACAATATACTTCAAAACAGTATTCAGTCCCTTCCATTAGTTTCTATGATTAGATGAACTACAGGTCTTCCTTAAAGTTTTCGATTTATTTTCTGCTTTCTCTTTTGAATTTCGGTTTCTTACCAATATATCTTGTGTAGGTTTCTAATTATCTAATTCTAATCGTTCGTGTGTCACTTCGCTTGGCTTCTTTGCCACCTCCAAAAATATTCATCAATGCCAAAAACTTAATTCCTCTTCCATCTCCTCCTACCTCCTTCATTTCCTTCTCCTTGTCCTTCTCGTCCTCCGTATCCTTTTCTCCACCTATTTATCCTCTGACTCCTCCTCCACCTCTTCCCCCTTTGCCTCCTCCTCCTTCACTTACTCCTCCTCAGCCTCTTCCTCCTATTCGTCCACCTCCACCTCACATTTTCCTACCTTCTCTGCCTCCTCCTCCTCGTCCTCTGCGTTCCCCGCCTCATCTACTTCCTCCTCCTCCGCCTCTTTCCCCTCCTCATCCACTCCCACCTCCTCCTCCCACTCACCCTCTTCATCCACCTCCTCGACCTTCGCTCCGTTTCCTCCTCTGCTTCCTTCTTCACCTTCCTCTCTTCCACCTCTCCCGGTCCCTCCTCACCACACGAAACGCCGCACTCACTTGGCTGACGGAAGAAGGCGCTACCCGGTGGCATCCTGCGCCGGGGGGGGGGCAGCGGGAGGAGCGTTTCTTTTTTTCCCGCGTGCGCCCGAGCGCGGGTGGTGCGGGCGGCGCGAACTCGTAAATTGTCTCCTTGCGTAACGCGGATCTTCGGCGAGGCGGCGGCGCCCAGCGCGGGACGTGCACGGAAAGCTTCGCGACGGCGTGTGACGAAACCACGCCCCTTCGAAGAAAAGGACCGCGCCGAAAATAAACGAGATCCCTGACTCACCAGCTGGAGCAGAAGAGATGAGGAAAGCAGAGAGTGATGGAGAGAGGAACACAATCAAATACTTTTAAATGGAGTGCGGATAACGATATTTGTTTCGTTCCTCTTGATTTCTAAAAAATTCTCTTCATTCCATGTTTTTGTTGGAAAACTGAAATATTGAATAGTTGTTTATATTTCATTATTATTCACTATCTTATTACTTCTTCTCTAATTGTATTTGTTCAAGACAAGTTTACTATTTCGTAATTCTATCTAGACTGGACACAATTTAATTTTGCTGAAAATATTTTGCCAAATATTGTTCACGGCCGATAAAGAATACGAACATATCATGCATTAAATTAAGGTACGTGCTTCATACGGAAGTAATATGTTCATTGCATATTTCGTAACTATTTCAATCTTAACTGAATGTATTGAAACATATCTCTTAATGAAATTTTACGCATCAGAGACACCGCTTTCAATGGTCGGTTATCTTTTTTCACCTATGACTTTGTTCTTTTATTTGATTATAAAAAGAAAAATATTAATCGGAAAGGTCATCGCTCCTTTGCATATACGGTCGTGATAGAAAATATTACCAGCAGAAATTATCCGTGATCTGTTGACATGAAAATAACCCAAGATTTCCTGAAAATTCCTACAGTAATGCAAACAAGGCATTGCGCAGGAGCTAATAACTAAAATTGCAATCGAAACTTCACGTTTCATCGGTTGTTGGTTTGACGAAGATCGTGCTGCGGAACTGCATAGTTTGAAACACGAGACGAGAATGACCTTAGACGTGGAGACTTCAGCGCGCGGATTGAACACGAACCCACCCTGCGGTTTATGACTTTGCAGCCTCGGAGAACAGCTTCTCCTCTGCCTGACGGTGTATCGACGTCTTTTTATTGTGCTCAGCCTTGTACCTCGGGGAAGATACTATCTCCGTTGAGAACCAGCTGCCGCCAATGAATCGAGAACGAGAAAATCTCAGTGTCATTCAATAAAAGGAGATACGCCACATAACGCGCGTCATGCTTAAAAGCAAAAATAAAGCGAAATATTTAAAAAGAAGCCATTTCCCAAGAGAAACGAACGCGTTTTGATTTGCTACGTAGGTGTACCGTTTGTTGCAATGTATAATTATCATTTTCATTACAATGAAATACTGTACGAAATTTGTGGTATTCATTTTCTACCGTTCATTTACTTTTATAATTGGTCTTCTGCAATCCAGAGCTTACATAACATAAAACGCCCGACGGAAACGTGAAAGAAACGGATTTCGTTTTCATTAAGTGCATTCTAAGACTTTCATTTGATATCATATGTGACTATAAACCCAGTCATGAATGTTCAGCTGATTGGACCCACGAATTTAATACCCTAATCTAATAAGGCGTGTGTGATGTTAGGAGAAAGTAATACGTAGTGGTCACGAGCAGTCGCGGCAGTCCTGCTTCGCAAGAGCGGAGCGTGTATTAAGTTGCGCATAAAGTAATTCGAGAGGCTTATTTCCGATTTTATGGGTTAGATGCCGAGTGCTGGTCATTGTGCTGAGATTCCGTGACTCACTGCGAGCAACGGGGGAGACCGAAGAGAAAAGGGAAGGAGAAAGGGGACCAAGTAGCAATCAGTTAAAGTTCAATCACATTTGCTCAAAAGCAGTGTACACTAATAATGTGAACACAGTTTAAAAGTAAAGAAATATATATATATATATATATATATATATATATATATAATCTTACATTTGTTGAATTTCAATTTAATCCATAAAGGTGAAAATTTTTCATTACTTTTACCGTAATTCTTTATGAAAATACTAGAATTATAGTCCACTTTAATCCTTATTTTATTGAAGACAACCCCAAAAATATATGAATGCATAATTTCCAACGTATTAACCAAATATACAACATATTTTAATGTTAAAAAAATATCGTGTATTTTTGTTTCTCTCGTGTCTTGCCTCGAGATTTAAGCAAGCTGAAACATTATAAATTTCGCCATCTTCTGCGGTTCGTGATTAACTGCGAATGCGTTGCAGCTTTGACTAGTTATTCCCCACGAGCATCACGTCGGCGGTTTTAAAGTAACTCGACTCCTCGCGTGGCATTCGCGTGAAATTTGATGTAGGCGGGTGAACTGGAGCATACCCCTGCGCCGCGCTCCTCGCCCTCTTCCTTCCCCCTCCCCTCCGCCCTGCTCCGGCGGCTGCACGGACCGCTGGAGAGGTGTGCATCGGGAAGTGAGCGCGGAAAGGAAACCGCTTTAAAGAGCCTAACAAAGCGGATAGAAAGGGAAGAGGTGTTCGCGGCTGTTGCGAAAAGATGCGTACTTTACCGCTTTCAAGCAAATTTTCTCGGTGAAATCTGTTGTGTCCCACATTTTTAAACACCAATTTGTGTTCGGTTATGGGGGTTTATGCTCCACAACTAGTTTCGAAGAATGTCGCTGAAATATTTAATGGGCTGTTTCTGTTATCTGTTTTGTCGGTTTTCTTCAGTTCTTGAATAATGCTCTTAAGCATTTCCTCACCATGGTATGACGCAACAGACGAAACGAAACATTACATCACATGTTGTTCATAAATAGTTTAGAATGACTCGTTTATGAGACACAAAGCCATATGTAGCGCTTATTGCTGAGAAATCCGGCTTACTTTAAGTAACCAAATGAAAAACTCTCCTGTGAAATTAGCAAGATAAATGACTGCCATTCGTTACAAACGAAAAGAGGCATTCTTAAAAAAATTAAATTTCACTACAATATACATAGTTTTATATACTTTTCCATGAAAATTGTTACCAATACCTTTTTAAAAGTTGTGTTGAAAGAAAATGTTAAAATTATTAAATGAGATTGTCTGCCTTTAGAATTGGTTTGAAGGTCCTTTACTTTTTACTGACACTCATTCACGTAATAATTTTTTAGAAAAAATTGTACCATTTTTAGACCTAAATAAAGATGAAGGTCATTGGCCTTCATATTTAGGGTCTAATAAATATAAGTGAATTCAAAATTAACGTAACAATTTTACAAGCTTAAAATTATTTTAAACAAATATTTAAATTAATTTGACGTATCTTTTCTCATTTTGTTTTTTGTTTATGATAAATATTTCATGATATATTTTTTTATTTGAAAGGTTCTAATATACAAAAATGATATATTTAAAAATTTATCGATTTTAATAAAAATGTAATATGTGAATGAATGTCTGCCTAAAAAATTGAAGGACCTTCAAATTTTTCTAAGTATTTAAAATAAAATAAACAATAAGTAGGATTCTAAAACAAAAAGTACTTTAAAAGGCATTATTATGAATAAAACTCTTACTTAATAATTAATATGTGATGTTGTGAAACATCATTTAATATCTGGAAATCTCGATAATTAGATATAACTTAAGTCTGCCCGATCACGAAAAATTTCAAATTATCGCTAATATTTGTATACAGAGTTTTAATTCACGAAAAGAAATAATAGAAGTACAGATTTAGAAGCCAAAGTCGTTTTCTTGCGTATGCTTCATTGGATTTTAAAAACGCCTTTATTTACTTACCACAAAATTGATAATAATTGAACTTTCAAATTGTGGAAATGTTACGAAACTTACAAAATGTTGTAGCAAATATTTTCTCAAAAATCATCTTTCCTTATTTGAGTAGATTAATGCGACTATGAATATGGAAGGTGAAAGAGAATGAAAAATTATTAAAGTATACACCTAGTTGAGTTGTCATTTCTAACAATTCGTAATTTAGTATAGTACAATAATATGGAGATAAACGTCACGTATTTAACGAAAATAATTCCGCAATGAACTTTTCAGAGTTTTGAAGTGATTTCTACTTTTCTATTAAAAAAATTGTTTTGAAGCGGTTTGAAAATTTTCTACATGCAATGCAATATTATTTTTAAAATTACAACATACACAACATATACTTTAATTATATCTCAGTGACTTCATTTTTTTAATGTATCAAGTAGTCTTGCTCCATTAAATGTGTGAATATATAGTTATTTAAATGTAATGCATTACTTTTGAATGATATACAGATTTGACAAGAATTGTTTTCCTTTTACTAATGTGAGTCTTATTAGAATTAACACTTCTTATATAGCACCTTACATCTTATGCCCAAAAGGACAGTGTTGTTTTGGCTATACGTTCTTGATGTTTTCATTCCTATAATTAATCCAAATTTAACTTCAATATATTTCTGGTAAAAGAAACATAGAACATTATTCAATGTGTTAAACTAAATGCGAAGTGAGCTGATGAAAGGTTTTTGATAAGTTATCTACATTTCATTACAAATGAGAAAATTACCTTACATTAATATTCAGCTAGTAAATGCTCCCGGAAATACATTGCTTTTGTTTTCTCTCTAGAAAAAAATTCAAAAAGTGAAAATTCTCACTCCGTTCTATTCCCCGCGCGAGTGCTGGGAGACGGAAACTTCAACGCGGGGATACCACACGAACACCACAGTTCGTTGATAGCACTAGGGCACGGTCAAGACGTGCTGCTCGCTCGGGCCAAATCAGAGCGGCGGGAAGGACCATGACAACGATCCAGGAAGCTTTTGCTCTTAGAAAGTCCTGGACAGGGTCCCTTTTTACCCGAGCACGGAAATTCATGAATGAAGCATAAACGTGGATTTCTCCGACCACGGAATACACTCAGCGTGTCCAATGATGCTCGGCGAGGGTCATGATTGATTGAAGAGGGCGCAGCGCTCCTCACGAGAGGATCTACATGAACAGTGCTCTTGTCGCGGTGATCGCGGTGAAACTCTCACGCTCGGTGCGAGTCGTGTGATGCCTTCGATATCGCGAGGAGAGTTTATAGAACACAGATGGTATTAAAGGCTGTTTGACTTATGTTTTCGGGAAATCAACTACAATGGTCATTAGTTCCGTAACAGTTCCGTATGTTTATTCGACGGAAGTTTTGGTGTTCGACTCCGCTGTATGGTGGGTTCCGACGCCGACCTAATCGTCGGATTTCTTCTCCAGGTATCTCCCCAATCGGGGTACGCCTCCAGCCCCGGACACGCTATAGGCTCCAGACAGGTCTCTCAAAATGGGTTGTAGTATAATGTAAGTTCAAGTGTGCATAACGGGAGAGAATAGGACCGCATAAGGACCGCATAAGGACCGCATAAGGACCGCGTAAGACCGCACGTGGACCGGCATTCTCCAGCATTCTCCTGGTATTGATCGCAGAAATCATGGGAAACTAGAGATCAACAACCGCTCACTAGAGCCGCGGTCCACCAGACAGCGATTTATTCAATATTCCTATTTAGTCAGATATTAATTGTTTCATTTGTAATAGCAAATGTATTACATGTATATTATTGTTTTTAAGAAAAATTAAAAAGTAATAAAGATTTCTTTAAAAAGTATGGAAATGTACTATTTATAACAAGATATGGTAATTTGACTGTTTCAATCATAATTATCATTTCTGGATGCATTTTGACAATATTTAAAATTCAGCCTTTAATAATGCTATTCGCAGCTTTTTTAGAGATGTGATCCTGTGAAAGCTTTGCAAACGTCTTAGTTGACACATTGTCATTTCATGGAACCCTAAAGCTACGCGTAAACTCAACGAGCTCTCAATTCCTGTGATCTTATCGCCCATTGGCAAGTTGACGTGTTGGAGTGTCGAAGCCACAGTGACTAGCGCCAGCAGAGGGCGCTAACGTCTCGTAACTGGTTCCCTTTGAAGAGCCTCATTGCGCAAATCTGTGCCACATTCCCAATCCGACTAAGGCGGGCGTGAAAGGTGAGAATAATAAAAAGCTGTTTCGCAGCGGCGCGTGGCACTGGTGAAAGAGTCTCTTCTTTGGTCGCGTGCGACAATTAGAGGGGTTGCGACACCGCGATGCGCCGTCGGGCAGGCATTTGTGCAACAATTACGACGGCTGACTAGACAAATCACTTGGTTCGTTGTTTTCCAATACGATTGTGAAATGTATGAAATTCCGAAGGAGTTATTGACTGTGTTAGCTCAGCGGTTATATTGTTGCCTCTACAGCCACGTTGAGTGGATCATTCTAGGATTAGAGACCCAATGAGGGTGGTTTTTTTGGCACTAGCTACAGAGCTGGATCGGCTACAACCACTCTCTAGAGGAGACTTGTAACGGTCGGCTGTTCTGATGTGTATTTTATTCCGGGGTCTCTCCGTTTAATATTAGGAAGATGTTGGAGCAGAGCTCTAACAAACGGGTAACTAACAGCGTGCGTTTTTTTCTTCGTCTTCCTTGCCAACTTCTTTTTTGGACTTGACGACTTCCACATAGCATAATTAAAGACCTATCGGAAGCATAGAGATCGTTCTGAGGTTGAGGAACCCCGCTGATGGAGATACCTAAGAGAATAAAAACCCTGCAATAAGACATGTAGTCGACGTCTAATGATCTCAGTAGTTCGCGTGTCCGGAATCTAACTCACTCGCTCACTATTCGAAGTACTGAATAGCAAATTATTTTCGTCTTGTTCAGGATGTAGCTAAATTGCACTTTTCCTCATTTCCTCCATTCGCATTGGCTAAAGAGAGGTAGAGTACTTTTTTGTTGCATTTCTACTTTTACTAGTCCTTCGTTCACTCACATTAATTTTCATGACCTCCACTGCAACTGTCATCCTCATGCTCTACTTTTTACCATGCAACCAACATCCTTGTCAGTTGACGCCTACTGACACGCTACGACATTCACTACTTCACGGAGACTACCTCCATGTACAATTTCGTATAATTAGCTGTTCTCAGCTCACTGTTAAGAAATGAAATAATGTTAAACAATATTTCAAAATTTTAAGCAATTTTATTGATCAGTTTTTCATAATTGATTAATTTTGATATATGTTCTCCCAACACTTGTTTCTGTTTCTTCTGGTATTAATTATATGAGTCGTTCAGGAAACCACCGCGAAACCGGTTGCATGCTACCACTGAGAGTGCTCCAATTCTGTCCGAGTGCACATCTGAAATGCAACGACGCAACAATGGCCAGCTCTCTTTTTGTTTAGGAGGCTTTCAGCAGCGATTGCTCCTCAGGAGCGTCTGTCCGATTTCACCACGCCCTGCTTCACCCCGCTCTCCGCGCTTCGCAACGCAGCCGCGGCCATTGTCAGTTGCCTTCGCCCTGCCGACAGACCCACCCTCTCCTGCCTCGCCACGCAACCGGCCACTCCCCAATCGCGACTGCCGGGTCGCACACCTTGCCCCGCGACGACCCTGCACAACTGCGCGGCGCCGATTCGGCCAATTTCCAGTTCACAGATCCCGTCAATTGTTCTCCGTTTTGGGTCATTCGCGTAACAACTGGTGAGCCACTCCAGTGGATGCCGTGCGGTACCATTAGCGATTGACCCCGCAACTCCCACACGCCGCTCAATTCCCACACGCCGAGCGGAGTTCTACAGAGGGCACGTGACGTAATGATCGGCAGGTTCCCCAGAACTGGCCGGCGGGATAACATTTCAGTGCAGATTTAGGTCCTCTTATGGTGCGTTATTATACCTCTTGTATCGTAACTGGGCGCTTAGAGCACTTGAAGTATCCTTCAGAGTGAATCGCTGAGTCGGATTTGCATTATGTTCGTCAGGTTTCGTTTCAGACGAAATAGTTCGAGTCTAACTCATAAAGGTCCTCGCAAAGCACGCGGACGCGAAACGATTGGTCACGAGGTGAAGGCAAGCACGCTTTCTTCCTGTGCTACTCAGCATTTGTCGCCAGCTGCGAGAAAAAGATGATTGGTTAGTTTCCTTCGGCGAGTCATGCAATAACAAATCAATTACGCCTAGATCATTGTTTCCAGTTCTTCGTCTCTCGTAGAAAAGAAATAATAATGGAGTGTGACTACGCGATTTTGCTTTGAAGTGATGCATCGTTTTATTGCGTCCAGCGTTTAGATGTTCTACACTCATATTTTATTTAGTTGTTCATTTAATTGTGTTTAGAATGATTCACGACGAACAATTTGATTTTATTAGACTGTTACCTCCTTTCTCGAATGAATTCTGTGTACACATATAACAGAAAACCAGTTATTAACCGTTTTGAACTTATTATGCTTTAATTCATGTTTTCGGTTTAATATATTCTATATTTCATTAGCACCAGTTAAGTAGAGAATATCACAAATTCTCCATTATATTTATTCAAAAATAATTTCTCTTCGTGGTGAAATAAGCGCAGGTAAAATAGCCAATTGAAATTAAATACGACACAATTTTCTTTCCCATGTCAATATTCTGAATGTAATTTTAGGTAAGACAATGAATGCAGTGGTTGAAAAGTAGCTGCGTATTTTTTTCAATGTTAATTTTACGTATAATATTAAATTCCAAATGTTTAATTTCGAATATTAAAATTTAATATATAAAATAGCTCGTGAATGCTTATCCTTTTATTATTTTAAAACCATGAAACATTTTATTTCCTTTACATCATAACAAATAAAATTTTATTTTCAAACATTTTCCCAAGAGCTGGTGTTAGCCAAGCAGTTATAAAAATTGCAAATTAAATTTTTTTATGCTTCCTGGCTTTTAACGCATTACAGTCATATTTCTTGGTGTGATTGTTTTTGATAAATATTTCATTATATCTAAAGTAGTGTGTGTGCGTGTGAATGACACTCTACACATCAAACTGATGCAATCACAAATATATTATCGTATGGAGATTCAAAACGTTTTCTCATCTTCATCTAGCACTTGACGTGTGCATTCATCAACAAAATGCACTTTCTTTTAGACGAAAATTAAAAGCACTGCATATATTATATCATCATGATAAAGCTAACGTATTAGGATCAACTTAACTGGACATTAAAGAATTTAAATAACAATTGTCTTTGTTGATACAGTTATTTGCAAGTTTAAACTTTAATTATCTTTTCCTGCATGTTTTCTTTGTCAGTTCTTTAAAACTGTTAAAGCCCCTCGAATATAATATTAGTGCATTAGGAATAGAAATTGTATCAGTACCACAGAAGTCCTTTAACTTTCATTTACAGCAAAAATAATGGAATTTGGTTTAGTAGAAAGCTGAAATTTCTTTCAGAACAAAACCACCTAGTATTTTTATAGCAGTAGTAACACTGCCAGTATTTTTCATCATTAGTCGTTCCTCGCATCCTAGTTTTCATTTAAGTCTATCACTACAGTCTTCTGCTGTAAATCGTCGTTTAACCATCGCCTTTTCCACACCTTTACATGTACTTCTGGGCTTTACTCGTCTTCTGTGTGACGTGGTTTACAATTCCAGAGCATTAGAGGCCGAGCGAGTGTTTTATATGTATTTTTAATTAATGTTTATTTAAGAAAGATTTAGGCGCTTGATGGGCCAAACCGAGAGCTACGGACACAAGTCCAGTTAGGATCCGCGGAGGCGGCGCCAACCACGCCCTTCTCACGCGAGCGTGTTCCCGAGGCACGTGGCGCGCCAACTGGTGCGCGTCGCATTCCTGGTGCATGCGTGCGACCGCTCGCGGCGGCCGTCGCCGCTTCCGCGCTCGCCCGATTAGGCATGCTGCCCCCTTCCCCCCTCCCCCGCGCGAGCACTCTCGTAAACAGAAGACGCGCGCGTGGCGCGGGGCGCGTGTGGGCGGCCGCGACCTCAAGGCCCGAGAGCTGGGTGAATGCCCTCGAGTCCCGTCGCGCAGCTCCGCGAGTTCACGATTCCGCGATGGACGCCGCCTGGACCCTGAAGGGGCGTGGCTAGAAATTGTACCTGTTCGAATGATCTTGAAGCCACAGTTTTCGAAGCAAATGTGGTGTTGCGATTGAAAGAGGTTCAGTCAGATGCTTGATACAGTGATTGGTTGGATCAGGTTGGTTTCAGTTTCCACTTAGTCCTCGCACTCAAGAATAAAATATACCGACGAATTACGATCAAAAGTTTAACGCTCTGTCTGTCCATTAATAGTTCGAAATTCTGGTGATTCTATGTGGAATTTGTGGACAGATTCATAACATTTTTTCTCAATATTTTTGTTTCCTCTGAATTTTGTAGCATTAGGCTTCATCAATAATAATCTCTTTATCATTAATGCATGTAAAAACTTTTGTTCCTGTTCGTAACATTATTTAGTAAAATAATCTATATAGGTTACAGTACTGGAATACTATGTAGACTTAAATAAATCGTCGATAATTTTATCACACACATATTTTTGTCTTTTAGAATATACAACAAAATTTAAAATTGGTCTGAGTCACTTTGCGTAAGTATCTTCTTAGTGACAAACAGATAGTTTCAAAGTTTCAAAACACTCAGGTGAGATTTGCCAGCGTCAAAACAAAGTTGGTTTCATCGCATTTTCACCGCCCTGGGCGCACCCGCTCCTAAAAGCATTCTTCATACGCCAACACCACGCTCCCTCGCCCCTCCCTCTGCCACACGCACAGCGCGTGGGCGGCTGCCCCAGGCGGGGCGGGGAGCCCCAGGGCGGGCCCGGGCGGGGTGAATGTCCGGGCGGCTCTCGCCGGTGGTTCCGCGTTCGAGTCCCGGCCGCCGCACCCCCAGACGCGCCGGCGGCGGTGCCACCCGGGAAGGTGAGCTCATCGGGGAAGAGCTCTCGCTGCGCTTGTTAGACGGGATGGTCGTCGGGTGACGGTACGGAGAGTGTGGTTTCCGGTCGATCTTCCTCCTGGAGAGAGGGCGCGACGTGGGTGGGGGACATAACAGAGCGGTTGTGAGTTGGTCTTCCGGACACATGTATGTTCTAAGATGAACTTTTGAGGGGTTTATTATTCTTGCTCTTCTTTCCTGAACAAAAAGTCGGGGCGAGCCGTGGTTTAGTGGTCAGGCGGCTTGCCTCTCATTGCTGGGACCGAGGTTCTAAACCCGGTCGATTCCTATGGAAGTTATGATAGACAAAGCGGGTACGTGACCAATTTTCTTAGGGATGTCCCCTTCCCTTGCGTCTTATTCTACCATTTCCTCGACATCTTGCTTCATGGTTACCTCTGAACCAAAATAATTCACCGATTTTCAGATACGTACATATATATATACGTATACCATAGGTACTGGTATCATAAGAAAAATGAACTAAGATATAATACACACGGAATGCGCTCATAAGACAGTAAACTGAACATAATAGTGTCCATCTAATAGAAAATAGTTTTCCAAAGATTTATGCAAGTTAAAAAATATACTTGTTTTTGGATTCAAGAAGTGATATTTTTTTAGAGTGAAATTATTTTGTATTTGCTCAATGCTTTTTTCATTATTTAATATCCGGTTCTACGCCAGGGAACAAAACTGTAAATTGATACTGCATCTTTATTGGCGTGCAAAATTGCTAATGTTCAGCATGATACCAATTAAATCATGACATAAGCATTGAAAGTATCTTAAAATATCAAATGATGGTTTTCTGTTACTTTGTTTACAGTATTCTCTTAAGAATAAAATAACAATGAAACCAAGAGAAAATCTCGAAAGAGAAGTTTAAGACGCGTCAATTTAACCATTGTGTTTAGAAGTAGGTATATTCCCCGAAGAGTTCCGGTCGGTCAATGAACTTTGTAATTATCCAACGAGTGTACTTAGAGACGGATCCTAAAGTCACGCTCTCATGTTACACTGTTGGCCCATGCGGGATCATAGCGGTTCCTTCGAACGAGTCCTGGATAGAAGCCAGTTCCTTGTCTTAGCAAATAGCTCCTGCCACGAAATGCCTTGGGAAGGACATGGTAGAGGGCAAGGATCGCATATTGAGCACTTCCACTGCAAGTCGGGCTGTGCTGGACTTCACTCAGGCACGGATGCACACTACTTTCTCTGGTCTTGTAAGAGCTGTACATGATCCATACGTGATACTCCGATACCTCAAGTGCAAAACGCTTTCTCATCGTGAATCGACTCTCGAAACAAGTACATGACTTGATGTAGGACAAGAGTAGTTGTAGAGAATAATAGACACTGATAATGCAAGTTTACATACGAGTATGTTCATGAGGTCGCAGTTATATGCTACAAATCAATTTTTCTAGCACTGAAAGAATGTGTAAGTAATACAAAGTAGTTCGAAGTACAACAGTAGTTTGTAGGAAATACAAAGTAGTCTGCATCACTTATAGTAAAAAAATATTTCTGTTAGTTACAATGTGAAACATTCAAACATTGAAATTAGAACATACTAGAATAGGCTGTATTGCTAATGTCATTATCAAACATGTATTCACAGATGATTCATTCATTGCATTAACAATAGTTTTACTAAACCAATTAGACTTTCGTATACTACTTGGTTCAAATAGTGTGAAGTTGTTTTGAGATTGAAACTATATACCATATTCCTTGGAATATCTAACGATCATTAACTTAATAACTCTTATTTTCATTCATATTTCTCTTTTTTTAAATTGTTGAATTTTTATTAGAATGTTTATAAAGTGGATTATAATTTATGACACAAAAAGATGCATATTTTAGCATAAAAAAGTCACGAATTTTAATATTTATGTTTATACTTAAAACTAACTAGATTGCTCAGGAGAATAAAAGTCACCCGCAGACAACGTGCAGCCTCGCCAACTATTGTTTGTCCGTGACCCGCTCTTCCTTCCCCGGCGCCTTGAGGGCGAGCCGGCAACCCCGAGGCGCCGCACAAGAATCCAGTGCCACCGGTAGCAACTCGCGATGCCGCGTCGTTGTTGTTCGAACGCTGCTGTCGAAGGACGCTCTTTTCCGCCGGGGGAGTTCGCTGCTAGACGCTCGCGTCAACATGGCCGCGATTCTGAAATCCTTGGCCCCCTGTTGCTGACTGTCAGGGCCTCGTTCGATTGGAGCTGGCATCATTGATAGAAGATAGAGATAGAACAGACTACTTCATGTCTTCTTGGTTTTGATGCACGCACATTTTTATTAGTTCACTTTCTGGATAATCTTGTCGTTTTAAACGATGCGTACTTTGCTTGGATAACGCTTGATATTGTCACAGGCATGCGCACCCGACAACAAGAGGGACAATTACATTTCTTGGCCCTCATTTTCATTAAACCTTTTTATTTACATGACATATTTAACTAGGAAATGAATAAAGCATATAACAAGGAGGGTGACATTGTAACCTTAAAGATGGAAATTAAACTCGAAAATGCAATTGATTTTATATTCAACCATTTACATGATTTCCCTCTGGTTTGGAAAGACCCTTCCCTAAATGTGCATCAATTCCTCAAATTGTCAGCTTATAACGGTAAAATTACGGAATCGATTGTATTTAAGGAAATATGTTTCATTGCACACGACTACAGGGCATCTTTGAAAAGTGTCAGCCACTATCCCCTTCACCATCCCTTGCTGCACAACTGTGGGTATTGTTTATCTTGTGTTTGTTGTAGATTTATTATGGTGTCATTCAGATTCAATAATATTTTATTTTTGGCGTATACTTAATGAATAGCTTTTCTCTCAATCCTACGTGTGGATGTTTTGAGGCTATTGCAGTAAACATTTAATATTTTTCTTGATAAATAAATCTACAGATGTATGTAAGAAGAAAAGTTAAAGTGTTGAGGTAAAATGATATCTAATTATATAACATGCTGAATTATGCAGTAAAATGCCTAAATGCGTTTGTGTTGTATGAATGATTATATTTTATAAGATTGTTGTTTGTTGCAATTATTTAGTAAACATTATTTTCATTTGCAGTCCGATTTCAAAATGTTTTGAATCTTGACCTAAAAATCAGAAGATGAACCTTACTCCAACTTCAGAGAGCACTTTCCAGAATGTTCTTTTATAAAATAGAAGTGTCATGGACACGACCACGTTCAGACACATGATTCACTAGCACTGGCACGTGTTTGTTACTCACTCTGAACAACTTGAAAGTATCTTGGGTGCGGTTCCATTTCATAAACAAGTGTTTAGTAACAAGGTGTCTTTGAACAAGGTAGCGCTTAAAATGAGACTAACTCATCGAAAAATATAATATGAATGAGTGCTGGTGTAATGTTTCTAATAGACAACAACAATATCTGAAGAAACATACCTGAAGTGAGGGAAATTCAAAACACAATTGGTTAGATATTTGAAAAATATAAATCATATCTCTCAATTCTCGTATTTCCTAGTAATTAAAACTACCGTAGACAAGTTTAGATGTTATATTAACGTTTATTTAGAACGTTACATTGAAATACTACACTTAGATGTCTATCGTTGAAAATCGAATTACGTGACTACGCGCTGAGGTTGGATGTAAAACTGTTAACTACTATAAAAGCTGTTAAATTCATGGCGACAAGACAAAAACCCCGCTGAAAACAAGCACGATGCACGGGGATGCAATCCGAAATAATTAGCATGTCGCGGAGGCGACGACCGCACCGACAGAAACTTTCGCGCGGAACCGATAATTCGCCAAGAGAAATCATAAGCCACCTCGCTTCCAATAAAACCCATGACGCAGTCGCTTTTCGCGTCGGAAAGACGCATCTCTTCAATTAGACGGCTACCGCTGGGTATAAATTACCTCAGTCGCTTCGCCGATTTCTCCCACCGCCACTTCCACCTCCGGCAACTTCTCGTAGGCAGAGCCGCACATGCTCCGGGCGCCCGACCGGCAAGGGCAGTTCCGGGTGCGGCTCGAGCCGTGTATCTCGTGTGACCCCATCGGAAGCGGCGGAAGGTCGCGGGTGGGGCGGAGGAACGGGGTGAAGGGAGGGAGGGGGGAAGAGGTTTCTGACTTTCCCTGGCGGTGATCGACGCCGGGCGGCGCGAGGATAGCGGACGACCCGGGAGAGGACAGTCACCCTCGGGCGTTGGGAGAAGATGTGGGAAAGGGCTCAGGGTAGCGAGAGATGCGGGAGGGCGAGGCAGTAAGGTCGGAAATGAGATGACTGGCTGAAGTGTGAAGAAAAAATCTTGACTTCTCTGGTGTTCACATTTCTTGGGATCATTTTCAAATACAATTCTAGTTTTTTAAAGAATATTGCCGAAATATTGTTCACAAAATAAATATAATATAACTGTGGAAAACAATTTTTTTTATTAATTTTGGTTTTCTAGGATAGTCTTACCTTTTATGGATCTAATTATTTGATTTACTTCTCACATAAGTACTTCATATCTGAATAATGTTTATTGCAATCAAACTATTAGTAAAACATCACTTTACATTAGAAAATACGATACATTATAAACAATAGTTCTAACTTAAAAATTACACAGTTTCAAATTTTTATGACTTTCATTAGATATTACCAACGTTCTTATACTTAATTGGCTAAGGCATTCAACGGTCAATATTGATCGAACTTTTAATATTCATTGAGAAGACATTATCAAAACTTTCTTCTGAGTTATGATGTGCCAAGGAGTATTTCATTAAAAACGTGTTGACTATTAAACTTGAATCCTTATTTAGTTGTACTAACATTTCCCAGTAAAGAGTAGTTAAATAATCTAAGTAAATTAGGTAACAGACGTTGTACATTGAGGTACAATGCGTAATTTAGAGAGCTGTAGAGTTAAATTACGTTTTAAAGAAACTTTAAACAAGAAAGACATTTTAATTCTTTACATTAATTATATGTTCGTGAGTGGAACACATGATTATCATTAGCTCTTCGGAATGTTGTTGACGCTACCGTGTTCCTTTGCTTTCCAAGTTTTGTAATATTATGTAAACAGAGAGAGTTGTAACAGGGAATAACGGGTTGTACAGAGGTGAAAGAATGTAGGAACTGGAAGCTGAAAAGTAGGTACACCGAGGAAGCTCGGCAAACAAAACGATGAGGAGAGATTGCTGCCACAGATGACCAAAAATTAAAATAATGAACGGCAGCATAATATAGATTTAAATCGGTCTCGAGTTCGTAAGTTGCGAGAGTTAAAATGAAAACCGAAAATAATAGAAAGGTGTGTGAATGGAATAACGGCCTGATCAGACAGTCACGTTTGACAGACCACATTAGAGAGACAAAAAATCGTGACACAGAAATTGAAATTGTGAAGAAATCCAATGAAACGTAACGAGAGTGCAAAAAATATGACGAAGTAATGATATGCAGAAGACAGTACAACGGGCTAATGAGGAAATTATTACTGCGGAATATTGACACATAAATGATTACGATATTGATGAATAAGATATTGGGTTTCGGAAATCTTTACAACGGAGTGATGGTGGGATCAATTGTGAACGCCGGTTGACTGGTGAACCGTTAAGACGTGGCACAGGGGATGAGAAAGGCGACTAAACGGGATATGGGGAAAGGGGAATGGGGCACGTGGTAACGGAGAATAGGGCATGGCGATAGGAAACGGAGATAAGGCAAGGAGATTGGGACACGGGGAAGGGAAACATGGGATGGGATAGAGTGATGAAGATGTAGGGAATGGAACGGGAGATGTGTGACGTAGGATGGGAATGAAGGATGAGGAACAACAGATGGGGACACTCGATACGGGACAAGGGACATTGGACGATGAATGGGGAACGAAGGATGTGTGCCAAACGATAGAAGACGAGGTAAAACACTGCAGCGATTAAACGGTGGAACAGCAAATTGGGGTGGCACTACGGCAGCAAAATGATAGAAAAACACGTATGAGTCAGACCAGCGGAGACCGGGAATTTTAGAGGGCAGCCCGTCATCCTGAGGGAAGGTCGGCGGACAGCAGGGAAAGGAGCGGAGGCGGTGCGGGGTCGGGACCCGGCTGCGGCCAGCGGCGGCGGCGCCGACGACCTCTGCTTTCCCCGGTGCGTCGCGGGGGGCGCGGCGGTCGTCTCGGCATGCGCCTCCTCTGCGCCCACGCGCCCGCCGCGCCTACGACCTCCGCGGAGACGCTATCCGCGCTTGCTATCTTTGCGAATTAAAATGTAAAACACGAGCGCGCGCCTTGTTAAACCGCACGCTGACACACGAGAAGGCAGGCTTCTGAGTCAGGATCCGCGTCCAATGCATTTTCCGTCGCAGCCATCTTATTTAGAAGCCTGTTTTGCAGCGATGTAGGGAGACGAGAAACTTGCTATGGGTCAGGAATGAAAAACGCTGTAGGAAGCAGCGTACTTCCTTCAGTAGCCATATGGCTAAGGAATAATATCGGAAGAGAAAATCGGTTAGGGGCATTTAGAGGATAATATTTATGATGTTTTGCAGGCGAACTGGGAAGGGACTAATAAATTACGTCTTTTGGTGTACAGGAAGAATAGAAATACCACGCATGATGAATTGCGAGAAATACCAGACGCTGTGAAGAGAAAACTTAGAGATGAAAATACCATTATCCCGAGAAGTCATTTATGTGAGAAGTGCGGCCTAATGGCATTTGTTCATCTACCAAAATATACGACCAACAGTTAGTGAAAGAGGCTGGCCATATGAGGCAAGCAATTCGTCTCGACGCACGTCGAGCCAGGAAGAGAAACACATTCTCTTCCATTTACCCATGAAGATATTGCGACAGCCATTCTACCACCATAACATCTTCTTCGGCGTTCATTCCACGAGGACCAAAAACACTTTCACCATCATGCTAGCACTAAAAATACGAATATTAATTGAGAAAAGTAATAAGAAGGGTACACTTTCAGAAGGGCATTTGTTCTTTTAAGGATTTTTGACCAGAAGCCTGTTTCCATAAAAATACTGTATTCACAAACGTGATGATTCAAATTATACGCCGTATACTTAAATCATTTGCACGTAAACGTGTTATGCAGGGCCAGCAGTCATCCGTCATACAGCATACGAAAGAATTGGGACATAACCATGACCAAGGCGAAATGTTAACCCAACAATTGTTGAACCATGACGTCGAAACGCTGCGCTCAATATCTACCCAAGTTATACAGACTACCGCAAAAGCAAATTTAAGTCGCGTAATTCCAACTTCAACATCCTTTTCAAACATCCTATTTAATTGCATCGCATCACCATTGAAATCCTATACCAATGAAACAGCACACATCGTATTGTAACGAAAGAGTAAAACTCTTATGTGAAAACAGCTTCGACTTTGACGGTGAGAAAATTTTCTCATTTTTTTCCTCTCCGTTGGACCCGCCTCTTGTTCCGCCAACAGCAGCCATCTCCGCATCTGGCGTCGACCACGGAGTCTGGCGACTTTCCTTTTCGCTCCGTTCCGCCTCCACTGCCGCCGCCGCCGCGACGGTGCGTGTCCTACGCGCTACGCACGTCCCGCAGCCGTGGTGCCGCTTCCCTGTCTTTTGTTCCCGCCTTTGGCTTCTCGCCGCGTATCGCCTCGCGGATCTTTGAGCACGTCGCGGCGCTTCGCCGCAGTGGAGTCGCAGTCGGTTCGAGAGGAGGGATTAGCGATGGGGTTACGAGATGGAGTGAAATTGAGGGGAAGCTAGAGCAACGGAGCGGGAGTGGAATACGTTATGACGATAGGGCTTATATGGAAGAAGTGAAAAATATCATAGGAAGTGGAGGTGGTGGGATGTCTGTTAAAATAATTAAGTGAGAAGGGGTTGTAAAAGGGAAAGGCAGTCTGATGACCATCGCAGTAAAATACTGAGAAGGGTGACGAGAGATGATCTTAGAGAAACAGGGAAGTAAAGGCACGTGTAATATGCAGTAAAGCTTAAACAGGCTTGGTGGTTGATTGGTCAAATTCCATTTTTGAGCAAAGAGATAAAAGCATCTAATTGTTTCTTTAGTGGCAGGCCAAGAAATGGATATTAGTGCTCTGATTCTCCATGATTGAGTAGTAATTGCATTGCTTCAGGGTTTATTTTATTTTATTTTAGTTTTACTTTTTATGCGGAATAACGTTACACAACTCAGTTTCTACCAAAGGTTTGGCTATCGACTTTACACAGAAACATTCGGTCACGCCACTAACTACAATTAAGAGGAATATACTGGATATGACAAGGTACGCCGAAAAATGTGGAACGGATGAAACGAGGGGTTTTGATGGGCCCGCACATTGCAGAAAGATGAAATAGCCAATTTCTCCCGAACACAAGAAATCAGAACGGCTGATAAGGCTGCAGCACGACTTCTGCCAGTCGTCCACCATCGATTGCCCAGTTCCGTCGCCGGAAACAGACAGGTTGCCAAGGGCCCGCGGCGCCATAACGCGCCTTACATAAGCGCCAATGAAAAGCGTGGGAGTGCGCACCGCTGCTGCCGGCAGGTGAGGGAGGAGGGCGACGGGGCAGGTGCGCCTGATCCGGGGAGGCGGGAGGGGAAGGAGGGAGTGCGGTGAGGTGGGGTCGACGGTTTGGGACCGGTGGAATGGGACGTGGGGTGGAGGCAATGGTGTGGAGACGTCGGATAGTGGCGACAGGACGGAGTGAGCGAGCGGAAAATGTAGGGTGGGGACGAAGGAATGGGGACGGTGCACAACTTGGTGCAGATGGCGGGGGGGGGACGGAGTGACAGATGGTGGGTTCGGATGGGGATGGTGAGGTGGACAGGACTGTGAAGTGCGGACAGGAGAGAGGGAGTGGTACTGACGAGGTGGCGAGGCGAGGGTGACGTGGTAGGGATGACAAGGCTAGAGTGGCGAAATATGGGCGAGGGAGCGATGGGACAGTGTTGGCAATGCGCGGGTGACGAGATGGGACGACGCAACAAGGGGACGGAGCAGGGACGACGGGAGCTAGGCGACAGGCCCTGGGTCGGGACGTAACGGGACGATGCGGCAGGGAGGCGGGGCAGGGACGATTGGAGCCGGTCGACTGGTCGACAGGGACGCGGCGACTGGAAGGGGACGTAGAAGCGATATCGTTGAGGTGGTGACGCCCCCCCCCACCCGCCTCCCACTCTGCGGGAAAGATGACTCCCCGCGATGCAAAGGAGCTAGCGAGACGACCTGCAACCAATTCGCGACGGCGGGAGCGGCGCGTTTCCCAAGTGACTCTGCCGGTCTCCGACTAGGCGACCTTGCGCCGACGGAAGACCTTGTCTGATGGGGAATCAGTAACAATTGGTGGGAAGTAAAAAAGCTCGTTTTGTTACACGGTCTGCGGCGCACTTGCTGTATACAGGACGTGTCTTTTTAGCGAGAGTTAAGAGCTATTTTAGGTCTTCATATTTCCGTTAGGATAAAATACAACACTATCTGATAATGACTTCTGAACAAAATCATCCTCGCAAAGCATAAATATATTAAAGTTAAATAAGTTAAATTTAAATACTGAGAAAAGTGAAACGATACCACTAGATTGGTTATTATTAAATACGACATTTATTATTAAAAATTATGCTGCGACATGCCATTTTCTTCTATAATATTGTCAGATAATAAAAATCATTTATCGAAAATACAAATCATTATAAGAAATTAACATATGTGTCTTGAACTAATTATCTATATAAAATTTCTTCTACACGATGAAGACATAATAATAATTTCAATAGTTAATAACAATCATATCATATTCTGAGAAGGAAGTTGCTGCCTTACTCTTGGTCCGTAAATGTTGCTCATTGGCGACGACTCTACCATCAGCTCTAATAGATGTTATAAAATTAGGTATCTAATTTAATTAAATTCTGGTTTATTTAAGTAAACAAGATTCGCGTAAAATCTTCTTCCGGTGAGTATTTATTGAAGATGTGGTACACACCAATTTGTTCATGCACCTGCACCTGCAGAGGTGAACGCACGAACGAGTGAAAGGCCCCGGTTTCAGAACGCCTTTCCTCCGTCAACTGTTGCAGGCATGTTCGCTGAGTCAATGTTTGGAGTTGGAGGACAGTGACCTCCGGTGCTTTCTTATTGGATGAATGTAGAGAACTTCAACTTGAACAAAACTGTGAGACAACTCTCATAATATTACTAGTTCATTTGTTATTTTATTGTATTGCGAAGTAACGTTTTCCTGTTTTATTTGATATTTATATGCTAGAATTTAGTATTAAGAAATTAAATATAAATTTAGAATTAATAATTATCGAAGAGAGAGTTGGAATCTTATACTGTAAATAAGTAATTAAATTGGAATTCCTTTGGTGAACTAAATATAAATATTATTTTGTTGGCTAGGTTTGAAAATATCGTGATTTAAAA
The DNA here is from genome assembly GCA_017312745.1 of Gryllus bimaculatus. Lineage (NCBI taxonomy): Eukaryota > Metazoa > Arthropoda > Insecta > Orthoptera > Gryllidae > Gryllus > Gryllus bimaculatus. Next base: position 4,403,309 of record BOPP01000084.1, on the reverse strand, counting down.
CGGCATACGAGACTGGAAATGTCTACAGTTTAGGATATATAAACAATTTGGTCAACAGAACTATTTCCGATGATGAGTAAAGCAAAAACCACACACGGAAAGTTTACTTAAGTACAGGCGATGCTTTTTACCTTGAGATCTGAGGTGAGGTTTTCCAAAGGACAAGGACGATAGTCATTAAGAGAACAAACATACATCTCTCGTGTTTGCTTGGTAAGATGACATAGGTATTTAAAAACGTTCGAACACAACTAAGCCAAAATTATTTGTTTAGCGCAGGTAGCTTGGGAATACATGAACCTAGAATACGGTTAAGTACGTATAAAATGTGTTTCAGTTAATAGACATGCGTTAATTACTTCCTTTTGGTATTTTTACTGTTATCGTTAAAAATAATCATGAAAAAGTATTTTAAAATAATTCTTGTTGTATTTTAAATATTCTACAAGTAGTAAAAGAAGAAATAAAGCGTTTCTCAACTACAATAACTTTATACTTGTTATAAGAATACACCAATAAAAGAGCGTTAGACCAGAGAAATCTCCTATCTCTGTTAGTCGTCGCCAGTTAGCCTAGTGCAATTCCGGCAAAACGACCCTGCCCTTAGAACTCCCACTCACCGGAACGCGAGGAAAACACTATTGTTCCGCCACTGCAATAACAGTTGGCCAAGTTGCTGTCGACCCTGTTTCCCTTTCGGTGCCACCACCTTGCCTACGTCCGCGAAGCAGCTCTATTGTGAAGCAGCGCCGACTTCCCCGAACCTCGGACATCCCGCGAGGGCGTACAGAAGCGTCGCGGAGACGGCACCCGGAAACAGCGGCGTCCTGTGCGGCAGCGGAGGCGGCGGAGGCACCGCGGGTGGCGGGGAAATGAGGGGTAAGGGGGGGGAGGTCTAAGCGTCGTGCGTTTTGTCGCGGGAAAGTTGTGGCCGAGCGCCGCGTTTACGCGTTGTAACTGGTGGCGCTCTCTCGCGGGCGCAAAAAACCTCCGGCGCCGCCGCAACCGCCATCACCGCCACCGCCGCCATCGTTGTCACCGCTGCCGATATTTCCACCGCCACCGCCTGAGCGGTGTATCCTCAGGCGCTACTGCCAACACACCGAGATCACACCCTCCGCCACCACTTCCACGGTCACCAACTTCAACGTCGCACCTGCTGCCATTCCCACTACCTTCCATACCTACAGTCTCGTCGCCATTCCCGATGTCATTACTACCACTATCACAACTATGCCGTCTTCCCCTCTGCCTCCTCCACCGCCATCCCCCTCACATTTCTGCCGCCCTCTCACCCTCATACCCATCACCATTCTCGCCGCCATCCCCTCTACCAATTGCAATCCCGGCTGCCACACCCACCTTTGGCGCGCGGCGATGGTTAGCGTATCGGACTGTTGTACCGACGTTGGCGGGTTCAAACCCGATCGAAGCGTTTATTTTAAAAAAATCCTTCGTACGGTTTCCTTAGGATGGGAAGTAAAGCCGGCTGTCCCATGTAAGTAGATTTACTTGCATGTAAAAGATCCTCAAGCCTAAATGACGCCTCTGACCGCTAAATCCAAATCCCCTGTTTCTCGCTCAAGAAATACCTCCTTTCTCTGCTAGTAGGTGAAAGGAGCGTAGGGAAATTTGGTCAGACGGAAGAGCAGGTCTCATGGCCTGAGTATCGCTACGTAAATAAGTCATTAATTCAATTCAATTCAATTCAATTCTCAGTGCCTTTCCCTACCGCCTTCTCCATCTCCTTCTCCGCCGCCATCCTCAACGCCATTATCGCCACTATCCTCGCTCCTACTCCCACTATCATTCTCGCCACCATCCCCGCAGTTTTCGTCGCCTCTCCAGCCTCTTCCACCGTTCTCGTCTTCGCCGACGCCGTCATCGCCACTTTACGGGACTGAGAACAGATGCGGCGGAGGGGAAGGTTGGTCGCTGTGATAACGCAGGAAGCGGCGTGGTCGGCACTCTGAGGGATGCGGCGTACTCTGCCTCACGTTAGAGTTGCGGCCGGCCTCGCGGTCGAGCGGCCGTTCTTGCACGCTGCCGCAGAGGTGACCTGCTTTTGCCCGTGTCACCCACACCCACCGCATTTCTCGCTTCTAGCCAACATTTCGCTTGCCTGTGTCGTGGCCTTCTCGCATTCCTCACTTCAAGCAGCTTTTTCTGCTCCTTTGTAGTGTATATTATTCTCTTTTTTTGTTTTTTTTTTTTTGGACACGCATTCTTATCATCCTTCTTCCGGTACATATCTTTAGTACATCACATAATATTTGACTATTTACTTTTTATTACGGCCGTAACAACTAAATTACTATCTTGCAAATAACCTTAAACGTTTCCTCAACTCTACCTAATTGTCACTATTCAACTCAGAGCTCCATCATTTTTATCCAGCAATTGCTTATCAAAATCGTGCTTTTCATCCGATGGTTTGTCATCATCGTATCACTTTATAAGTAGTCAAATTGATAAACGCCATCCTATTCACAGGAGACTTGTTTTCTCTACCGTCACCTCCTCCACACTGAAATCCGCCCGCCGCCGCCGCCACCACCGTTGCTACCACAGCGAGAGCAAAACCTCGCCAGCCCGCCAGCTCGCGTCGTAATGGGGTAATGAAACGACAGTGGCCGGCTCTTCCTCGACCGCGCTTGTGGTCAGGCCGCTCGGCAGAGCGAAATCTCGCGCCCCCTCGGCAACAAACGGCGAACGCGCATTACTTTAATGACAATGCTCGCCGCCTCGCCGCCGGCTGTCCGTTTAGATTCGCCGATGATGGCTGGCAGCGCACGAGGAAGCGAAGTTCCCCTCGGAACGTGCTCTGCGAACGCAGGACTTTCTCCGTCGCCCAGCCCACACACACATGATCCTTGCGGTCGCGCCGTTTCCGAACCCTGCGGAACGCCACCATTTGTACTCGCGGGACGTGATCCGGCTGGTCGTGGACAGTCTGTGGGAACGAGCTTGTCGTGACAAGCCAATCAAGACTCTCGAGAGTAACGGTCCCGAGTTCATCTGTTTTACCTCTGTCAGGAAGTGAATGCTTTGATTGGATTTGATACTCATCTTAATAAATCGAATTACGAGTTATTTTTCTTCAAGTACCCTCCACGGTTCGTTACACGGAACGTGCGTCCAGTTAGTGTCGGCAACATTTTAACCATCGCATTTTTTTTTCTTCCACCATTACAGACTTTTGTCCCTCGTAAGAGGCTTTCCTATAATTTCCGGGCGACGATGGATACACGCCGATGCAGTGTGGTTGGCAAGTGGTTATTACACGAGGCCCGCCCCACGACTAACGAGGCGGAGGAGAGTGTCATCGCCGACCTCTGGCGAATTAGCGCCGGTAGGTGGCGAGAGGCGCGCAGCAATCTGGGGACCGTGAAGTGATTCGCCGTAGCAGATGGTGACAGTAAGAATTTGTGACATCCGGAAGACTTTTCTGCGGTTTGTTTCGAATTTGAGAAGTAATGGACTTAAATATTTTCACTTTTTGTATAAATGTGAATCATGTACTACATATTGCCTAAAAACATTGCAATAATTATTAGCCTATTCATTACATTTTGTAAGAAGCTTCTCATAGGTGATATAACACAGTTTTACTTCGTTTTATGTAATACATAAATATGTACCAGGTCGGGAATTGCTCTTTTTGCGTAGTTCTGCGATAATTGCAACCCCATAAAACTGTTTCTAACAAAATAATCAGCATGAGAGTATGAGCTCACTAAATAAGTCTCTAAATGACAAAGAGCTGCAAATTTAGAATATTTAGTGCAAAAATAAAATGTGCGTTTAAATTCACTAGTTTTTAGCTCTATCCTATTTAATACAACGGAGAGAAGCGCATGTAAAGGAAATTTACAATGACGGTTTCGCGTGTTCTTTGGTAGTTTTCTAAGTGGTTCGTTCTTTAGCAGATTAGATAGAGGAGAAAAGGGAGAAATCACTTAATATTTTATCAATTTCATCAACTATAATCAAAGAATCATAATGCGTCTTTAATCTAGAAACATATTACATTCATTTACATGAGTAATGCTGGGATTTAATTCAGAATTCATTTACACGGTTAAGTACTTAGCGTATTTGAAATCTCTGTAAAAACTCTTAGGTATGTGCCCATGTGTAGATTGATCACATTTCGAAGTGCGAAACACTTTAGATGAAACCAAATCATTCAAAATTCGAAACGCAACTCCACAATAAATCACGAAGCCATTAACAAACGAATGTAATGAGTAACACTCAATACATATACAACGTGCAGGGTGTGCTGTTAATCTCTGTTTTACGTGACGGGTTGTAATTACATTCGAGGAATGGAAATCCTCCTATTTCATAATCTCTTAGCTTAACAGATCTGCAATTTTTTAGATATGCTGCTTAGGGCTCTCAGTACCTCTTGTAATTACCACTATTCAACGCGTGAAATTTCATCACGATGTTTGCACGAGTATATGGCGTTTGTACTACATAAAATGATTCCTAAGAATAAAAACGTAAAACAGATAATTAAACGTAAGTTACTCAACACACAGAATAACGAATGTTTTTAAATAGGAATATTTTTCCGCAATGCTCTGTGTAGTTATTAAAGTGAAATATGAAATATGCATGGAAATATATAACAACAATGGTAGATATTAATGTTCCTATATAGGAGAAATACTACTTTGTGATGAATGAAAATTGTTTTTGTATTGCTTTTCCAGTCTTGATGAAAATCTCTGAAAATTACTTTAATCATTTTAATTTTTGAATTATTCAACTATTACTCAAATTCATAACCAGTCACACAGAATGCAAGCACGACCAATGTCCCTGCCTTCTTTTTTCGCAACAACGAAAGGCGTTCCTCGCAATTGTTCCTCGGCCGATGATGTTGTCTGTACACACCTCCGTGGCGGCGGCGGCGGCAGAAGGCGATGACTTGCACGCGAATCCTCGTGAATCACGCGCGACGGCCGGCGGAGTCGATCACGCGAACCGCCTCCCGAGCGCCGTGCTCGGAAACGAATTCCACGGCGAGGTGCTGCCCGTCACAGCCGCGCTGCACGAACGTTCACGAGTCGGAAACAAGCAAAATACATCGCCCAGGCAATACTTTGACAACGAAAGAAACGTGTTGTAAATTGAGATTTAAGCCTCTTGAGTTTAAGGTTTGTGGCAGGTGTGGAAGGGGATAGAATTTCGTTACACGTTTTCTTTGATACCTGGAAAAATTCTGTGTAGAGAGAACTGTGGGGAAGTCCATCAGCAGAAGTGAATATAAAATTGGGAGGAAAAAAATACACCATAGTCCTTACACATTTCTCCACTTTATCCAATAATTTCCACAATGCAGTTCAAGCTTGAACTACACTCTAGCGTTCATCGATATTTACAACAACTTGAAAAGTGCGCAATTTTCATGCTTCAAATGCCTACCAATTTTGTCATAGAACATTTTTTCGCCCTTCTAAAAAATTGTGTTTTTTTATTATGGTTGTTTTTGGGAAAAAAAAACTCCATGTACTCTCTCATGAGTAACTTTTTCGTGTTTGTTCAATACTGTCACTGAAATAAAAACGAATTATAATAAAAATGTTAAATAAGCATCAAAATATTTTTACTGGTGTATTACGACACAACAAAAGCATACAGTTTGTCTAACTCTCCAGTTGCCCACCTAGCAAATGACGAACTGATAGGGTCGGTGAACCTTCAACAATGTTCCATTCTCCGCCAAGACACAGTATTTTTTCAATTTCGAACTCTCATTTCTTTCTTTACACACACTCATATACCATGCATAGGAGTGCCTCCTTTTCAACCACACTTTTCTCATCTTCACTCATTTCTTTTTGTTTGGTTTGGCACTCCGGTAACCACCTAACATTCCAAACGTCGTTATCCTTCCCGACGACATACGTCTTGCTTTTTATACTCCTCGCCGCGCTTAAGGCGCTCAAATTTCGAGATGTCACATCCTTTTGCACCGAGAGCAGCAGTCGTAAATAGCCTGTTACAAAACCGATGCTCGCCGCAGGGCGCGGGGTAGTCTCAACGGAGCCAGATCGGCGAACGCGTGTTTCGGCTTGGGCACCAGTCGCAGGAACATTCTTTTTTGTGAAGGGCTTGATTTATACTCGGCCGAATAATTAACTGCTGAGATTAGTTAAGAAGCTTAAGGGAGAAAGGGCGACGCAGTCTCGCTCGTTCCTCGCCCCGCCCCCTCCCCCTGCCGCGACCGCAGCGCGTAATTCACGCGTGCGACACGTGTCGCTGAACCAAGGGGCAGCACGTGGAGGTGTCACGGATGCGCGTCTGCTGCACGCGGTCAGGTCCGTCTCGCTCCTCCGCCGCACCGTCGTTGCCGTCCCCGCCGTCCCACGCTGCTGCGTGGCTATTGTTACGAGAGAATAATATATGAGCTGTAGGTTTTACCATGCTCGCACGTAAGTCTGTTCGAGGAGTGGGAAAATGTTTCTTGCATATTTTTTTTTTCTGGAGAGGGAAACACCGCTAGCATTCTCACTAGCATAAACGAGAGAATTGATGTTTTTCAACGGGTATATGCGAAGATACGTTCTCGAGGTTGTTCAATAGCTTTACAAAATCACGAAAATATCAGATACCACATGTCTCTCTCTTTCTTCTTTCTTTCTTTTTCTCTCCCTTTCTCTTTCTTTCCCTCTTTCCCTCCCTTTCCCTTTTTTCTCTCCCTCTCCCTCTTTCCTCACTCTCTCTCTCTGATCGTAATGAGTACATTGCACTAGCGTACCGGATTCGTAGAACGTATTGGAATTCTGAAAAGATTTATCCCCCGTGTATGTTTGCGAGGCAAATAATCAACGTTAACATTTGCTCTTTTTTGCGTCGTGCGCTTTTTAACGTAGGGGATATACTCTCTTTTGTTACATTGAGGCTCATTGTATTCGGTCTTATTCATGGCTTCCCATTACGGGCGTTCACTTCACGAGGAGGGTTCATAGTGGTCATAATGGAAAAATCTTCCATATGGAACGGAGGTCGCATTATGCGGCTGGGCAGGCAGGCAGGCAGGCGGTTGTAGCAGCGAGGGCGTGGCCGGGGGCGGGGCGGGAGCAGGGACGCGTGGGTGGAGAGTCAGAGATAAGGTCTGCCGCCCCGCTGGGACCGCCCGCCGCCGATATTGGCGTTGCGGACGATAACGCGAACATATTTTGAGCAAGGAGAGCGCGCGGTTTGACGTGCCGTTGTCAATCTGCTGGCCCTCGCGTAGACCGGCGTCCGGATTTATTCTGACAGCGGATATAGGGATGCCAATCTCGCGATACCTGCGGGCCGGGACGAGGCGGGACAGGGGGGGCGGAGCCGGGCGAGATGGGACGGTGCGGGGCGTGTCCGACTGATGCGATGAGGACGGAGATGAGGACGAGTACACATGCGCGGGAGGCGTCCAGCAGAGAGGGCGGAGATGAGGCGCGCACGATGGAATGCAATGCTAGAGATCTAAGATAGATGATTTATGCTTTTTTGTGATTGTGTTTTGTTGGGAATAATGCGGTTACACCTAGTTGTACTCAATAAAATAGTTTTCTAGAGACATGAATCAAGAATCCTTCTCGTTTATCTGCAAGGCTATATATTGTATTACTGCGAAATTTAGAAAAACGCATATAGACTCTCGGCAATCGTGATTGTATAAGAGGGATAGACATTTTCTGATGAAATCATTGATATCAGTGAACCAGTCAAAAATTATTCTTTGATTTATATGCGAACATTCCAAATATATATGTAAATAGTTATTTAGACAGTTTCGTGACTCAAAATATTTGTACCTAGAATTAAGAATATTAATGCTGTTTTCAAAAGTAATTTATTGAACAAGTTATGATATATATCTGTGTATTTTTATGAATTGCGCCAACAACAAAAACATATATCACATACAGAGGTTTAAAATTAAACGAATACAATAAACATAGAAAATATTATTGACATAATTATAATGCAATCTTGCTTTTTTGCTTAATACATAATTTTATGTATTTCTGTATAATGTGTGAGAACATCATATGAAAACGTTTGGTACAGAATTTGTATTCAAAAACATTCTCTCTGATCGAAAGATTCATATCAATATGTATTCATGAACTATTTATATAACATAATTTGATGAATATAATTTAGAACAATTAGAGCAAATAACACTGTGTTCTGAAATGTATATTCAACTATTGGAGATCAAGGGATAAAGAGACCTGTCACTATGGCTATTACATTTTCCAATCTGTTAAGAAATGAGAAAAAACATTTATATATCTAAAGCTCAGTTGACCCTTTTGTGTTGTTAACTTCAAACAGTCGCGCCCGTACTAAAATAGCCCAGACACGCCGCTCCTCCCCAAAATAGATAAATCAATCGGGATAAGCGCCCGCTCGAGAAAGAAAGAGTCGTAACTCTGCGCGGCCAGCGGCCCCAGATTGAGGTAGGCTGACCAATACGACACGGTCGGACGTGTAACAGACAGGCAGCGCATCGTGCGAGCGATACGTAAGGCGACACCCGCCCGCGCTGCGGCACACAACCCAGCCGACCTTCAGTCTCAGGGGTGTCCACCCCAGCCCGTGGGACGATAACTTAACACGACAGGCGACCGAGAAAGTAGGTTACATCAATATAAAACGCTCTTAAAGTACGGTAGTCGGTGATGATATTAATTCCACAGTAATAATGAGAAAGAAATAAACCAAGATTCTGGGCAGTGTAATATGGAATTGCAATATCCAACAGAAAATAAAGAAAAGAATATTCCAAATTGTGGTAGAAATTATAGTATTTTATGGAGGAAAAATGTGGAATCAAAATAAAAAAGTTGGAGACAAAATAAGGGCATGGAAAATGGACTATACGAGAATACTTACTATATAGATTTAACACTCTGATACTGTTTGAATACTGTGTGTGTACTATATGTATCCTACTATGAAAATAACTGTTTTGAAAAATGATTAATGTACTTATAATAAAGAACATTAAATTTTAACTAGAATTATTTACTTTCATTTAAATTATTATTGTATTATAATGTCGTCAGACATATTAAGAACAAAACCTCATTAAGATAATAAGAATGCTGAGTACATTTATACGCTTGTTAATTACTACCAGTAGTGCTGATAAAACATAAAAATAAAATTTGCATATACGCAAATGCGTTTTTAAAAAAATTCCAGAACCTTGTAAGTTTTCCTTAACAAAACAGGCATTTCAATGTACCGGATAATCCAGTTGAACATATCTCATGCAAATTAAATGCAAATAAATGTATCCCTAATTAGCCCATTCAAACGCACTCTCACGCACTGAATGCACGGATATTCGCAGGTCGCCATGTCCGCTCCCACGCTTCCTCGGCATGCATTGCAGCCGCCAGTATTATCCCTCACTCATAGTCACCTGATACAGTGTGGTTGTCAACTTTGTTCTCGATCGCATTCGATGATGAAATTCCCGAGTAATAAAAAATATAAAAAAGTTTTTCACGCGAGTTCTAAGAAAATGTAGAATTAGAGAGTTAGATTGAAAGGTTTGGTTTTAAATAGTTTTCTTTTTAGTGCCATGTACAATTATTCCCTTTGTACAAGTAAAATTAAACATAATGAAACAAAAGTATATTAATGAAAAATCCATACTCTCTATTTAATAATGTACGAATAGATGCATGCGTAATAGTTCATATTGTTCCAGTACCACAACCTGAACCATTTTTTATTCTTCAGATTCTCTCATGTCTACCTACCAAATGCCTTTCACAGCCAAAGACTGAGAAAACTAGTGCATTAATTAATATTAATATATTAGAATAATATTAATATATTAAATTAATATAAATTTTTTAAGATAGTAACTAATATTATCTAACTGTTAGGTTAAAGAGAAATCAATATAACTGTAAGAACTGTTATCTTATCCCATCAACTGTGAATTGCCTGATGGTTTTTCAAAATTTCTTTTTTTCTACCAAATAAAAGTAAATCAAAATCCAATGAAATATTCTGCATTATTACACTTTGGAGTTCAAGATACTTTAATTACAAAAATATAAACCTATCAATATCTGGAGAACAAGGGTACCTAAGCAGAATACCAGAGAAGCGCCATTTCTTGTTCAGTAGTAGAATGAAACCAAGCCGTATACAAATCCATTGTGTGACTAAAGCACTACTGCGGCGAGTTCAACTCGGAAGCCGCTTTCCTACGCGCCCGCGCATCCCGTCGCGAGGCAAAGGCCGTTCCTCCGCCCACGCGGGGCGAGCGGGGCGAACGGGGCGAGCGGGGCGAGCGGGGCCGAGGCCGGGGCCGGGGCCGGGGCGCGCCTGTCCTAGCGGGGCCATTCCGAAGCGATCACCATCCCCCTTCCCCTTGCCCTCCCCCTCCCCGGGCGCCATTTCCCTATCGAACGATTCGTCCAAGCGCAGAGTACGCGAAAATATTTCGAAACGTGACCGAATTCCCTATGGCGGCAGCGCCCGCCTGGTTGGTATTCCGCGGACCGCGGTCTGGCCGGGCCCGCTGCCAGCGCCGCTCCCGCCCGGGCCGCCCCGAACTGCCGCTTCGCCCCCGCCTCCGCCCCCGCCCCCGCAGCGGCAACGCCCAACTCCCGCTACACCGCGCCGTGGCACAGCGCGGCGGCCACTGGGCAAGCTTGCTGACTCGGTTTGTTTGATTGGTTGATGTTTCCGGGCACGTTAACTACGCTGGTCATTAATGAAAGTCATTAGTTTGGAAAATGTCTTATAGTGAGAAGTGGCGGTGTTCCTCCACCGTTGAATACTGAGATACGGTACCGACCTAGACGTCGGCTTGTGAGAGGATCTCCCCACCCTGGTATCTTACCAGCAGGACACTGCCCCAGCCAGAACAAACTCAAGGCTACTGACTGGCCTCCCTTCATGTAGAGTTGTGGTTCAAGTCTATCAATGTGTAGTGGGAGAGGATAGGCCAAGGAAGAGGAAAGACAGATCGCCAACAGTCTATGGCCCATTTGTTACGATACTGTCCCGGACCTGGTGTTTATCGAAGAAATCACGGAAAACTACCGACCAGAACAGCCAACCGCCAGAATTCTCCTCCAGAAAGCGGCTGAATTCTACCGAGATGTGTATCGAAAATCTATCCCTGTCTGGACTCGAACTCTAGGGCCTCCCGGTCAGGGTCGTTAAAGTGACAGTGGCAATTAGAGAAGGCAAGAAAGCTAAATTCAGCCTGTTATTAAAATCTGAGAATCGGGTTTCATATCTCCGTCACCTCATGCAGATTTTTAGACCAGCAAGTTCACAAGGTTCCTGTCGCGATCCCTTGAATTTAAATTGTACATTTTAATTGTTAAGGGTACTTTACCCGAAGCTTCGAGTACATTTTCAATTTATTCTGAAAAGTAGCTCTTATTTTCTTTGAATTCTCTTCATTTTCAAAAATTACAATAAATACAAGAAATTATGTGAATCTTAAGCACCACTAACGTGTTATTGTTTTATACTTTTTAAACTTTACTATACATAGATTAACACATTAGGTCTTGTCTATTCCACTATTAATTTTAACTATCCTGAGATGGAATATAAACATTCCTCCATTGGCTAACAATCATCTGAATCAAATTACAAAAAACGGACATCCCCAATCATTCAACCCACTTGAGTACACACAAGGGAGAGAACATCACCACAAACGAACAAGGCGCCTTCACTCCCAAGCCAGCGTTTCTGTGAGCACGCCCCTGCTCCCCTCGGCACCGTCCCAGCGCGGGTTGCTCAACATCACCCGAGCGTCTCGCTTTCGTCCGCCTGCTCGATATGGACGAGACGTCGCGTGCCGCAAGCGACTGCGTCCGCGCCGCCCGGCGACGGGAGGTGAAGAAAGTGCCGGGCGGCCGTGAGACGATGCACTGGGCGGCGAATGGTCGCCGAAAGCGCAAACTGCCGTTTAATAGCGAGCGTTGTTGTCGACAATTGAATCGCAGCAAGCAAAAAGTTTCGATGGCATATTTTGGTGGTTTTGAGTTAACAGTGGTACACTGTTCTTAAAATATAATTTCAACTTTCTATGCTTAGAAGTTCGGTGTATGAGGCTTCTGGGGCGTCTCTGGAGAGTCAACAACTGTTAATGTTCAATGTTCGATGCCCGGAACTTAGAAACTTTTTGCTTGCTATTCGAAATTTGAAGCTCGTGGTCATCGAATGTTTTTGTTTTCTCCGATTAATTTGTTTTGGGTGTATCAAAGAAATGAACAATATTAAACTTGTTTGCCTTCTTTGTAAATTGAATCATCTGCATATAATAAGAACATCAAAATCCTTCCTCACAACTTTTCAATAATTTAAACTTTGCGATTAATTCCAAATATTTTATCAACAATGCGTCCCCTGCCGCATATCCAGGTAGTGGTAGTATGTATTCTCCAAGTGTTTTGCCTAAGACTATTTACTATGTCTTCTTATTTACTCAGTTATGCATATTGAACTTTGAATATTTTATTAATTTCTATCTTTAATTACAATTTGCCATTGTATTTCATATAATGGGTCACAGAAAGCCTTACATGGTAATGTACGGATGATTGAAGTTTATAATGATCAACTTTAACGTAGGTATAGATTGCTTATTTCTATTACAAGCCCCCATGTTATGTTTAATTACGTCTACTACGTCAACGACAATTTTTGACACATGTGTGTATAATTTATTTAGGACGTGCATATTCATAAAATTATATATATTTTATTTGTGAATGTTAATGCACAAATGCCTTACTTTTTTTGGTTTTGTTTCAGGTAAGCTGAAATGCAGACGTGACTAACTTCAATTGAAATCGTGAGTACAACGTTCTTTTTCAAAAGGAAAAGAGAGATAGTATACTACAAAACATTAGTCCTTAAAATTGCCACATTTACGTCTGAATAATTCAGAGCGTATTCAAAAAGTACGTTTACCATCTTACTCACAATCTTTTGAATAAATAAAATATCTTACCACCCCTAAAATATATTACTAATGCCTCTATGATAAAATATAATAAAAAGTTTCTGCTACTGTACACTATTTCTTGAGGATTTTTCATTCTTCAGCTATGTGTCGTGGGCGAGTTTCTCACAGAAGTTAGCACATGTAGCGTGGATAGTGAATAAATAAAACTTACAATTTGAAATACGTTTTTAATTAACGTGCTGTAATTGATTTAGTCTCTTACACCTCTTGTAACATATTTCGTTTAACATTACTTTTTTTCCATTAACTTGTAGCGAATAAATACTTCTGCTTGAAAACTTCTCTGGAAACGTTCACTGGAAAAGTGTTAATTTATTTCTTATTCACAATTGTTGATGAATATTTGCGCCGCGTTTGTTCCTGGTTTGTTTCGAAACAGGGCCTGCCCGACGGAGAAAACAACCGAGGCGCAGGGGCAGGCCTGCGCTCTGGCGTCGGGTGGCGCCAACTACGCAACAAAGAGTTACGGTTGCGTCATGTTGCGCCCTTCCCCATTGCGCTCGATTCAATACGCGTATTTGATTTCGCTCCTCTTTGTCCCTTTCGACAGAAGAGTCGTTAACGGTCGCAGCGAAGTGAGTATTTAATTTCCTTTCGCCACTTTTCAGTCGAAAAGCAACCCTGCGACGGAATTTATCATTTCCTATCTTTTTACGGTAGCAGGGTTTTTTACCTCCCTTTTTGGAGAGTTCCCTCCCCCCAGCTTTTGCGGAAACAGGCGACTCAAATCAACGCGGGTCTACCTCTCCGTTGCAAAACTCGTGGAGCCGTGAAGTTACGCTTATAAATTGTGCTGATTAATCGCGAAAGGGGCCGGAAAAATATTCGAATATATCCACCGCTACGGTCGTGAAAGAAGGAAAAAAAACTTAATTTTGCGATTTGCGTGTTTCTTTTGTGTCGGGGTATGTGGATTCATTTGTCGGTGAAGGCCACGTGCAGACCGTCTCTCGTTGAAGCTACAGCAGCCACAGGCCGTGAATGGATAATGTATCTAATCGTAAAGATCCCCCGCCTGACTGGAAAATTGAGTCGTTTTGAATAAACTGCGGCGGTGTAGAATGTAGTGTCTATTGGCGAGTTGGCAAGCTCAGATAAGTTTCTCGTTTTCTATCATAGAACAGCATGTAGCTGGGTCCAACTTTCATGAAATATTTTTTAGCATTGAAATTTGTTTTTAAGTAGATATTTAAGTAGATATAATTTAAGTAGATAATAATCTCAGTTGCCGAAGTAGGCAGCGACTGAGATTAGAAGTGTGAATTATCAATTTACTTGAATTATTAAAAAATATTACTGAAATACTGGTAGTATTTTATCACTGTTATCATTTATCTAACACTAATTCATCCACACTTGAAACGAATAATAAAAAAGATTCGAAATAAATAAAATGGCTCACAATAAAATAGTAAACAATGATTGAAAACAAAGTTTTAATAACCGAGAGGATATTTTAAAAATTTTTGTATCACAATTAAAATCTTATCTGTTATATTGGTATTCCAAGGACTATTGTAGGCTTTAGATTATAATTTTATGAAACTAATTGCCCTTCATTAGCTTTTCATTCCACTGACGTTAATGCATTTTCTGTCTATCAGATATCATGTATTTCACAGCTTGTGAATGCCAATTCCTCCATATTGGGTTGCCAGTTTCTAGCCAATTACCTTTGACGTGTTCTCACATCTTGCACAGATAATATTTTTCCATCTATCGTAAAGAAATCTAATCACTCAATGGTCAGCCAGTGCTGTAATTTTGAGTGAAATATATAGCAGAAATTATGTGCCAAGACACACATGCTTTGCAATCATGAGACTAAAATGAAAATAAACGTTCCTAAAAAAAGTTTCCTAAAATAAATTCGTATCTTTAGTGACATTACAAACTCAGCCGTTTATGTGTTGACTTCTTACTTTCATTTAAATACAGAAACATCCCTTCCTTTCTCTCTCTCTCTTTCAACGAGTTATCAACCACGCACGCCCACGCATAATCTCGTGGAGCGGATAGCAGGCGCGACCTTGCAAGGTGAGTGACGGCCACTGAGGCGAGCGCGGCGGCGGTGATGGGGGCGGAAAAACGTGTACGTGCCAAGAGCGGCCGGATGGGCGGCGGACGCCGAGTAGACGCAGGGACAGCAGCGTTTCGACGCAGGAAAACAGACCTTGACGGCTTTCACAAAAATCATTCCGTGTGTGCTGACCGCAGCCCCGAGTGTGACCGAGTCCGCTGCTGAGAAGTTTCGTTTTTAACTTCGTCGCAGTTAACCCAAAATACTATTTTTAAACTATATTTATTATGGGAATAAGCATATAGTCGAATGATTGGATAAGACGTAAGTATCTATACAATCAAGAATCAAAATATAAATTCAGGAGACATCAAAACATTCTAGAAAACATCAAAGCAATCAAAATTCAATTGAATTTGGTTATGGAAAAACATACAAAAGTTGGCAAACTAATGGAAGTCAAAGACAGAGTACTTAATTTTCAAATATTTTTCAAATATACATTACAACATTTTCCTCGTTATTTTTCGAAATGGAAATATTTAACCCTTTATTAAACACACAAATGTTCCTCTCCTCTCTCTCCCTCTCTTTCTCTCTCCCTCTCTCTCTCCCCCTCTCTCTCTCCCTCTCTCTCTCTCTCTCTCTCTCTCTCTCATGCTTAGTCAAATGCATGAGATAATATTCCCGTGAGAAAAGCAATAATGTTTACAACGCTGCGCAAAAACGCTGTAAACGCAATAACGCTATAACCAGTGATAATTTGTAAGAGAGATAAAACTTGAAATAAAATCATTTGCATTGTTTCTGTAGTATAGATGGGTTTTAAATGCTCATATACCATAATATTAACAAATAAAATATAAAAAGAAAGAACTTCATAGATCTGTGAAGAATTGCACAATTTAAATATTAATAATTAATAAAAACACGTCTACAATAAGTACGTGGAGTCTCTAAAGACGAGACCAGGTTAACAGTCCTTTTTATACCGATCGACCTTATTATTGCAAACACGTAATAGAACTATAAAATATGATTTTCAGGGACCTATAGCAAAGTTTTTCTTGTCGTAATTTTGTAATCCACAAAATATTTTTTCAAGACTTTCTTGAGGACTTACATTTTTTCTTCGGGTTTCCAATGCAGATGTTCTTTCAACGGTACCCTAGTGTAGAAATAGTTCTCAACCTGAATCTTCATTGCAGTCATAAAGTTATTTCAGAAATATTAACACAAAATTACTGAAACGAACAGAAAACTGTAATAAATGCAGGTAATATTAATATTCATATATTTTATAGTTTATTCCAGAAAATGGGTCCCCTGCGTGGGACTGTGCGTGGGTTTGGTTAGGTCAGGACATCATTCAGGACAAGTGAGGGGTCATTCAACGCCTCTCGGTCTATTGGTGGGGAAAATACACTTTTCCGGATCCTAGAAAACACGAAAAAAATTATTTTTAAACTCCTAAAACAATTTTTTTATGGATGTGTAATACACTCATGAGGTCCAGATAGCTCACTCAATTTCCCTCTAAAAGACAAATCGATTGTCATTATTTTTAGGCGAGTCATTTTACAATACTCTAGAAGAATTTCATAGACATATTTATGGGGCTTTCATTATTCGTTATAGCTTTATTCATAATCTTGACGGTATTTAAACATAGTTTTGTGATAAATATATTTTAAAGAAATGTAATTTCCTGAATGTTTTTCATGTAACTCCAACGTATTTCATGAAGCTTCATGAGTTAGTCTTATTGACACACTGGTAGGCTTTTAAAAAAATATTTTCATTCACTAGTCAGCCATAATGCTTTACAATATATACATTTGTTTCACTATTTATATTTAAGGCTCCGGTACGTTTCTATTTGTAATTTGTTTTTTTGGGTTGGCGATGGTAGAGTTGTTTACAGGGGAATGGATATGCTCATATTACCACTTTTCCAGCAGGCGAAATCCTACTCTCCGAATGGGGGTAATGTCCCTATCAATTCTCACCTCGTATATCCTCTTCCCCGGGCGAAGTTTTTTTCGCTACTTTTTATTTTTTAATTTACATCGACAGATATTAGCCGTGAGGCAAATGTTCAGCCGTGAGGTTCAGTTGATTGACCGAGTAGTTTTGTTTGAGGAAAGTGTGAAGGAGGTAACGTCTTGTCACCTCCCTGGTAGAGATTTTCTTAGGTTATACCTTCAACCATAGGTATTGCAAAGAAAATTCGTTAGAGAGCGATGATCGGGCTTAGAAAGAAACACTAAGAGACAGGTGAATGTAAGAAATACTCTTACCTTACCTAATGTCGGAAGGAAAATGTGAAATGGGGGTCTGTTTCTTAGGGGGTTGATCAGTTCCTGTTTCTTTAGTGACTGCTTCTTGTACATGATTTAAATTATTGAAGAAATTATGTGCCAGTTTCGTAATAAAGAAAGTAATTGTTTTTATTGCGAGATCGTTGTGAAGAGCCATATTGCTGACACCCCAGGGGAGAATTTACATTCATTCTTAAGATTTTGTTTTTAAAAAGATTTCTACCTTATTTAATGTTGTTTGGGCAACTTAAATCCATACAGGGCATGCGTAAGTTAATATCGAACGAAGACTAGAGTTGTAAATGCGCGGGCGAAGTGCTGCGGCGGCGGCGATGGTGTAACGGTTAGCGTTGGACTGTTGGACCCTACAACTGGACTGTTGGACCCAAGTTGGCGGGTTGAAACCCGATCGAAGCCGTGGATTTTTAAGGGCGAAAAAATCCTTCGTACGCCTTCCTTCGGAGGGGAAGTAAAGCCGGCTGTCCCACGTTCGTAGATTTACTTGCATGTAAAGATCCTCAAGCCTAAATGACGCCTCTGAGCTAAATTCAAATCGCCTGTTTCTCGCCCAAGAAATACCTCCTTTCTCTCCTAGTTGGCGAAAGGAGCATAGCGAAATTTGCGTGGTCAGACGGAAGAGCGGGCCTGATGGCCCGAGTCTCGCCACGTAAAATAAGGCAAATTCAATTCAAAGTGATGACAGTCCCCGACAATCCCAGTCGAGCAGTAAGAGTGCGCGTGGACGCGTCGAGCGGCGGCTTCCGCACCTTGCGGTGCAGAGATGCCGCTAGCGCGCGGCTCGCGTGCCGTCACGAAGCTCCGCTCGTCCTCCGCGGCCCGGCTCGCCCCGCATCTCCGCCCGCGGGCGACCAGCTGGCGAACAGGTTCCTCCTCGCTGACCCACTGCCGGTAGCCGCCGCAGCCCTCCGCGCCTCCGCCGCCGCCGCCACGCCCACGCCCTGCCTCTGCTCCGTCACCTCGTAGCACGCGGGCTGGGAAATCGATTCCTCTACAGCTGTATAAAAAGGGCGGGTTTTGTGCAATGCTATTCGCACGTGAAATAGGACATTTTTAATAAGATATTTGCCGACTGTCTTGTTATTGTAAAAACAAAAGTACTTTACGCTTGGAAATATGATGAAGTAAACGAACGTATCCCATCGTAAAGCTTCCGCATTCATTCACACACATTGTTCTTGTCAGAAATATCAAACACCTTAATCCATTTTTTTCCAAATGCATTTATTGTATAGATGTATAAAAAATGTCTATATGGGTTTTTACGCACTTAGTGCACTTAACGGGAAAGTGATTATTTCATAATTTTCGTACTGTACTGTTATATCGAATCAAAGCAAACGAACAGATTGATAAAAAGTATTTTAACGATCTGCGTACGTTTAGTATTTAACTGCCCACCGTTCGTTAGGAACACCAGGAAAAGCTGGGCTGAAATATTTTAAGTAATAGAAACGACGGAATCTGGAAAGTAAACACATGAACAAACAGGAATTAATTCTAAGCTAATCATTTTCGTTTCTATAGGAATGTTTTTTCTGCTGTATATAAGATTCTACTTGGCAAGAATTTTACTTCTTTTGCTGCTGATAATTTAGAAATTGCACTGAAAATGAAGTTTTAAAATAACAGCTTTTATTCGAGGAGTAACTTTATTGTTCCCATTTTTCGCTGTTTACAAAACTTACCATACTTCGCTGTTTTCTTATTCTTGTTTGGGGGCAATTCAGAATTTCTTCGTGTTGTCTTCTGCAAGGTCAGCATGTTCCCGTATTTTTACAACAGTGAAAAACAAAGATTTTCCACAGCTTGTTTTCAGAATTGCAAAATATGAGAGACTTGTTAAACCCGTTACGTTAAAAGATACTGGAGTGATACGTATCTCTAGTAGCGCGAATAATTCATGTCGTGATGGGATCGACCTCAAAACATCTTCGACAGACCAGTCAACCGCGAGAAAATATTAAGCCTACTTTTCGAGTGCAGCCTTATTCACCCGTCTCCTTTCTACTCTGTGTCTCGTTCCCTTTTCCGCTGCATCATTCTCACTTGTAGGACACTCAGAACCGACCGCCTTCGGTGGCTCTTTTACCCCGTCGGAGGTTTCACTCCATCGCCCCCCCCCCCACATTTATGTCACAGCTGTTGAATCAGGAGAAACGAGAGCGGAACGGCAAGGAAGCCGAGAAGTCCTCATTTGGATCCTCCCATTGCACGCCTCGGGTGGGCGACACGCTTTCCATGTCGTTAAGTGGACTCGGCGACACCGTTTTCCATAGCAACGCCCGACTACCGAGCTTTGCGGTCTAACTTTTAAAGTAGTGGCGTCGAAGGAAGTTTCGTGCGGGGTCATTAAATTATCGTTTCGCTGGCGGGAAGGCGAATGTACCACGGAAAGTAAACATTATGATAGTACTTTCATGTCGGCCGGAGGCAAGTACAAGTATAGCTGCAAGTTCGGATGATTGATGAGTGAGTCACACGTCGGGTATGACTCGAGTTTTGGCTTGGTAATTCATTACACTGAGGCAGAATTTCACAAACGAGAAGGTTAATGCGATTTATGGTTGAGTGACAGATTGCAGATGAAATGTCAGAAGGAAGCATTAGTAAGAAAGTGGTACAAATAATGACGTTTCCTTTAATGCGCCTGGTAGTCAATATGCTGATACGATTATTTATTCCCAGAAAGAATACAGCTTGTTCTGGTATTTGCGGTCCTCTTGACAAACAAAACGATGGATTACACTTTACTCTCAAATAATAAACATTCGCTCGTTCAAAACAGTATCATTTCATAATGGTGATAGAATGTGGGTATTTTAATATTACTCACTGGCTTAAAATGGCAACTTTAACATAAGCAAAACATATTTTTGTCTCCTCTTCTGTTGAGCGACTCCAACCTCAATAGACGACGAGGTAGAATTACTCACAGGATATTCACAACGAGAAAGTAAGAGCAAGTCGCCACTCTGATTGTCATTTTACCAATGAAGAATGGTGGTTACCACAGTCTCTACTTTGTTCAGCTGCGAGGGGAAGGAACATGCCTCCACACGGTGAACGAGTTGAGTCTCGAGGGGCTCCTTCGGTGTTGGCGACGTGCTTGGCAGGTAACTCTCTGCTTTGCATTGCCGCCAAGTACAGTAGGGCGAAACCAAACGCTCAGGGCGGAATGAGCAACTGAAATGTACTTTTTTGCCATCAGTAAATTTGAAAGTGGCCAAAAATTCTTCAATTTATAAAGTTCTAATTTGCTGTACAAAACTGGCGATCTTCTGTATATTCTCACGACGTTATGTTAGGGGTGATGAATAATTTAAATTTTATTTTAATTGTCTATTATTTAAGAATGAAATGGAGAGTACATTTAAGACAGTGTCATTTAAATCGTATGCTATTTTCTTTCGGCATTTGTTAAAATATGAATGAAACTTCAATAAACAGATGTGGTTGAAAAGTAACCATTTGTAGTAGTAATTGAATCAAATTTAAGTTATAGTAGTAGAAAAATATGTTACTATTTGATAAATTCCACACAAATTGAAGGGAATCTATTTATTATATTGCGATATCTCTCGTCAACGTTTTTTTTTAAATTTTGACATTAACTTCCTCAGTGCAATTTAAGCACAACCTCTAATTCAGTTGCAATATACTGTCAAGGTGGTCAGCTCAAAGTATTAAAAAAGTTTTCAAGAACGCTTTTATACGTCTAGCAATCACATGTATAATCGACATGTGTGCTTTCTATTTTAGCATTCAAAAGCTCCTTCAACTTCATCAGGGATTAACTTCTAGGGCAACGTTGCACAAAGGAAAAAATTATGACGGAAAGTAATCTGCATAATTGTTGATAAGCAATTTACTAGCAAAGAACCAACATTAACAATAAATCAAAAAGTAGTTAGGTCTTATAAGACACAGGCGATTAAGTTATAAACAATCTTAAAGGACCAGGCAGAAGAATTCATCAGAAACTAAATGAGAAATTAAATGTTTCTTAGCCGGTAAAATCAATAGACGATATAAAGTACAAGGATAAATGGCAGTTTTTCGTATATTGACGAGACTCGTAATATTATATCTTGATGAACTAAACATGTACCCTTGTTTTGAATGACTAGATCACACCTGGACTCCATATCTAAATTGCATAGAAGGCCAAATCTCCATTCATTGAGATGATGAGCCAAGCTCATAATTTTATTCAGAATATGTTTTTTTATCACGCCAAAACGTCTCGAATCCGCGATTCGTTAATATAACTCAAGCCAGTGTAGCACAAAGTCTGTTTAAGTCAAACACGAAATATCTATGGAAATGTGGCATTTTCAAAGAATGTGCTGCAATAGAGATGTGGTCCATACAAAATACCCTATTCAACTGCATTGGAAAACAAAAAGATAACCCTTTCGGGAACCAACAAGCGTCAGTAGATGCAGCGAGGGGGACATTCTCCACTGCGCTGACTTATGGAAACGCGTGTTATCCAAGTGGCCGTGCATCAGTCGTTCCTTCGACGCCTCCATGTGATGACCCACTGTGCGCCGGCCGGTCGCCCGACCGCTCGCCCGATCGGCGGCAGCGGCGCTTCGCCCGCGGCGTCCCGGGCGTGGTCGCCCCTCTTCGCCCGGACCCGGCCCGCCCGCGGTAATAGGCGCGCCAAGGACGGCGACTTCTCGCAGGAAATCCTCTCAAGCCGGGGCGACCCTCGGGACCGTCCGCGCCCCGCCGCGCCCCGGCCCCGCCCCGGTCGCCCGCGACGCCCTCGCCGCAGCCCGGCCATCCGGACGGCGGGCGTAAGGACGCCGGCTTCTGCGCTTAATGCGTCTGCTTCTCTGCGAGCAGGAATCGCGAGCGCGAACTGACGACTGTCTGCAGGCGGCGCGAGAAGGCCCCGCTGCGCTGCGCTGACTAATCGAAGTGGAATGGGACGGGACGGGACGGGACTGGACGAGATGGAATGGAAAGATAGGATGAAACGAGATGGAGCGAGAAGGGACGGGAAGGGACGGAAAGGGGCGGGAAGGGAAGGGGTAGGATGGATAGGATGGGACGGGAAAAGATGGGATGGGATGAGACAGCATTAAACGAGACAGGACGAGACGGGACGGAGCGGGCCAGGGCGGAACGGGGCGGGACGGAGTAGCAAGGGGCGGGACGAATCGGGTTAGGATGAGATGGGAGGGACGGGACTATGCGGGGTAAAACGAAACGGAATGGGGCGGGACGGAACTACATGGGTCGGACAGGCTGGGATGGGACCGGACGGGGCTGGACGACATAGGATGGCATGGTATAGCATGAAGTGGAATGCAGATCGCGAAAGCCTGTTTGATGCAGTTGTCTATCACCTGGCGGGCCATAGATAATGCCATTTTGTCTGGGCATTCCGTTTCTTAACTTTGCGATAGCTTCATTTCTCTTCGTCATTTGTCAGATATTACTCGTAGATTAATCAACACATTCATTAGTATACTGTAAGTTTTTGTTTCTAACTAGTAAGATGAATTGCGCACGGCTTATGGATGTAATGCAAGTGTTAAAGGAAGCTAACATTATGTACTCAATTCATCAAGAAAATCTTCACAAACATCTTCATTTTATTTTGGATGAATGGTCTTGAATGAATCTCGCGAATTCTAGTTTGAGTGCTTTTACATTTTATTTCAAAGAAATCAACAAAATAATACAGTAGATCTCCATTGGACTTTTTAATTTTCATTTTTTGTATTTTAGTACGTTGTCTATTTCATAAACGAGAGATGCACGAAATACTTCTAGTGGATTTCAAAACGACTTGTAAAAGAAATGAGACGTCACTAATGCCATTTCTTTCCGCTACCATGACGAAATGACAAAGATAATAATTTTGCAAGTTCTGTATACTACGTGTAACAAACATAATTCACTTCCATACGCTACCGACCCAATCCAAACAGTTCCATCATGAGCTCCCCAACAGCGCGAAACTGAATAAAAGTGACAGCAGACAATAGTAGAAAACCCATAAATAAAACGTGTTCTTTTTAAACTGATCGCTAGAGACTGCATCAATTCGCTCGAGCAATCTTCCATGCCGTCGTTTGATAGATAGCCACACACACACACACACACACACACACACACAAGTCGCCGGGTTGCAGCGAGCGGGTGAGACATCGCCTGTGCAGTGGCGTACGTCTTCTTCGCGCCGCCATCTCGTGCTTGCCGCGCGGCAGCACTGTTTCCAGACGGCAATAAAAGCGTCTCGATAAGATCCACGCAGACGCCCCCGCGACACCAGTAGCAACGCCCGCCACCGACGTCGCACCCGCTAGAGTGTGCTGGCGGAATGGATGCATCTTCTCTTACTGTTGACAAGCGATGCGATCTTTTCTAAGACCTAATTTCGCGAGAAATTATGTCACATGCCTGAATCGATGTTACAAACCCTAATAATTATCATAATTATATCTAATTAACTTATAAAATTCATACATCACTCGTAGATTTATTTAGCAGAGTTCAATATATATATATATATATATATATATATATATATATATATATATATATATATATATTGTTGTCCATGCATCACTCAAATAAGACATTCAATTTGCGGAGAGGGATAATGGGCATCGTAAAAATAATACATTAATTATATTTTAAGAACATATTACAAAGTAAGACTCATTACTCATTTCTTCATTGTTACACGGGTAAAATTAAATCAACAGTTTCAATTTAACATTTCTACCACTGAGTAGAGGTTATCAATTGATCTCAAACTATTAAAAATAATATAGTATTAAATAAAAATAAATTAAAATTAAACGGAAAATTTGGAAATAGTGGAGGTGTATCGTGACACTCATGTTTGCTCTACCCTTTCTTATTTTGCTAAACAATAAAATTTTGGTTTCATTATCTCATATAACTCATTATTTTCTTCTCGAACGAGGCGCAAAATTGCACAACATCCTGTACTTGCCGTCTCTCGAGGCCTGTCCGCGGCGCTTCGCTATTTCGCTCGTTCTCCAGATTTACGTCCTTCGCTACCAGCCACACCCTCGCTCCTTCCCGCCGCCTCCTCCTCGTCGTACGTTATGCAGTTTTACGTCCTCGATGAGCGAAAGCAATTTGCGAGCGGGCGTGCGCACGCGTGTTTCTTTCTTTCTTTCTCGGAGCGAGGTGTCTGGCCAATTGATAGGCGACTGTGGCGACGCACGCGTGCCCGCACGCAACAGCACGCAAGGCGGTGCGCGGCCGGACGGAGGCAACAGACGGAATATGACAGGTTAATTGCGGGAACGCAGCGACTGTTACTCCGGTTCTGACGCTTGCAGTTCAGTCTGCTCAAGGTTCGTCGGCGGCCTTCCGCGCTTCCTGTGGGGGCTGAAGTTGCCGCTGCCTGGCTGCGTCATCGTTCTTGCCCGCCGAGCCATCGTTAACGCCACCATCATCGTTATCTGTGATTCCTTCGTTCGAATCAAACATTTTTTCGTTTTCTACAGGATCGGCGCTAAATGACGGCGGGCTCATTCTTAATATTTTTCGCACCCCCCGTGTTTATACTGATTTGGCTGGATGCACTTCCTGACGCATACCATACGGGACACACAAGCACCTTACATATAGACATCACACAATCGCGAAACACACCCAACCATTTCTGCAGCGGGGTTTGAACCCACGATCCTTCGGTTCGAGATCGCCACGGCACTACGGCCTTTGCGATCTCGGCTATCTGGATCGGCGTTTAAATCAAACAATGTGTATAGTTTTTTCATTTATTCATTAATTCACAGTGTAGTTATAATGATTCTAATATTGTGTCTGTCAACTCGTACGTCACACTGCACTGTATCAATAATACTCAAGTCAACAACATTCTCTACGAAGACATCGTCGATTCACTCATTACCTTGGAGATTACCGCAATTATATCTTCACCATTGCTTTTCTTTCGGTTTACGACACCTCTTCATTTCTTTTTCACTTCGCATCGAACTGACTTCACTTCCAACTCACTTTCGTCGTTGTCCACTGATGCTATGAAGTGATTCTGTTCGTCGTCCCCACTGTCCCCAACGGCTGCACTCGCCCGTCCCCATCGTTGGGGCGGTGGCTGTTGCCAAGCGCCGCAGGATTCCAAAGGCCAACCGGATCTTTCCCAAAGCCTGGTTTACACGAGAATGCTATCCCTAACGTCACGCAGCTCAAAGCAAAATGGATGTGAACACAAATGTAAGTCTTGGGGTTACCACTAGTCTGTGGGACGGAACCTTCTATGAGGGATCTCTACTCCCAAGGGATACAAATTCCAATATATTCAGACAATTCGTCATATTTCAGGAAAAATTATAAGCTTGGAGACGTCATATGTTGACATTAGCCTTATGTATTCGAATCTTACTAACGTGCGTGGAAAAGTTCTCTATTTATTTAAAGAAGGACGACTGCACTAACTAGACTAATAAATTAGTCATTTTCGGTACATCAATAACGAAATATAATATATTTTTCTAAGTATAACAGACAAAAAAAGAGTAATAACTTTCTGTTCTAAAATGTCTGTAAATACGCAGTTCATTTTCTGTTAAAGCATACTTTCCTTACTCTTAAGTGCTAAAATACACCAGGTGGAATTTTAAAATAACACCCCCACAAAATAACAAGACCCAGAATTTCAAAACTCGGATTTTCTCTGATTTGACTATAGTATATAATAACGTAAATTTCTCAAGCAAAAGTAGCAAATAAGACCTTAAATGAATACGCTGCTTGAAATGATGGCTCTTTCCTACACATTTGCCTAACCTTCGCGCTCGCATTACCTCCGGGTCCCGTTGGCGGGTGGGGCGTCGGTTGGCAGACTGCCCTTCCTGTCGCCTCGCGTGGAGCGCCCCTCCCCCTTCCCCCGCCCCTCTGAGCAAGAGCTGGGCAGAGGACGGCGATCGGGGGCCTCTCGGCGACCGCCTCTCCGCCAATGTTGACTACTCTGGTTTCAATGCTCTTGCTGGATCGCCACTCGTTCGGCTGACACTCGCCTTCTTTCTGTGCTGGATCGTGCGTGTGAAGTGGTTTCTCTCCGTTTTAGGGGAGAAGGGCGAAACAAGAAGCTGTTTATTGTTTGAAAGAGCAGGTAATTTGTGTTTCTTTGTGTGTGGCTTGTGTGCGTTGAATTGAAACGACATTGTGGACATGAGGAAATAGTTTACCCGTACAGTAGTGCTTTGTAGTGTGTGCTGGAGACTTCATCAGCTCGACGTTCGTGAGTACTTCTTTGTATAAATGAAGCCTTATTTACGATAGATGGTATAATAAACATATATTTAGTAAGAAATCATTGATTATTTTATGATCGGTCGGTTTCATCATCAAAGGGTCCAAAATAATCAGATGTTATTTTGGAAACAAAATGTTACGTCAGAAAATGTTACAACATTGCAATATACATTCCAAAATTGCAGGATACAGATGGTTTTGATCTACAGCTCATAAAAGAAGCTAAGACACAAGAAAATGGCCGCGAAGATACAGTGAGGCCACTTACTACTCGAAAACATCACATGACAAAAATCATGCCTTACAAATGTCTTCTTAGATTACTCTTACCATACAAAACATAAAATAATCCTTGCCTTACCAGTGAACTAATAAAATTAACCAACATGTTTCCACATTTCATTCGCAGTAGGCATTCGTTTCATTCTTCAGAGTAACAAAGATCTCGTAAGGCATAAGAACCGAGAGCTTTTAGGTTACGCCTCGAGTTTACAGCCTGCAGTGTTTGGTAATTCGATGTGGCCCTACACCCACTCCCCCATTTTTTGTGAGCCTTAACATTAAACTCCGGAACTCAACACTGAGAACATCCCAAGATAATTCGGCCTTCACCTTTAAGAAACGGGCAGAGCAGAGCTCCAACGTGCTTAGATCCACTTGAAGTTTGAGTAAAAGACGAAAGTAAAATGAGAACAAATAACAAAAAGGGAAACATGTAAATTTGTAGTTTAATCAATCATCTGTTACGTATTTAAGAGACAAAACTCTTTTTTAGGGACTCTTACTATTTACATTCAATAAATTTAAGGATTATGTTAACATTTATTACAATATTATTAATGTTAATAATCTGATCTTTTCCAAAAGCAGACATATTTCAGATTATTTTTGTGTATATATATATATATATATATATATATATATATATATATATATATATATATATATAGTTGGGAATGTCTTGAAATATTCCTTGAAGAAAACTTCAGCACTATAAATTTATTTTTTATTAAATAAATCTCACGGAACACATATTTAACCGCGATTGACATACTTATTTCACAAAATTTCATCAGAGTTCTGCCTTATTTTCGACGTTACCTTTTAGAATATCGTGGGTATGGATTTCTAAAGAGGTTGCACAAAGATTCTCTGACGAGTCCTGAAAGCACATGTCAGGCTGGTGAAAGCTTTGTCTTTTCAACGTTGGTAGTATTAGCCATGGTTCGCCAGCCTTGCGTAGATTTTCTGCATTATTTGTTTGAGATCGGTCCAGCTTCTGTGTGACATGGAGTACGAAGATTGGAATTCATTACTATTAAATTCATCTTCAGTATTTCCTTCGAGGTTGCAGCCTTGTTTGTGAGTCCGGTAGAACGCTGGCATATTCTATCAGAAAAAATCTAATGCCGGAGAATATACTAATCTAGAGATGTACTTTGAGATGCACACTGCTTTTTCATATGTAGCCTTGATTAATTTGATGATTTACTGGTCCTTTATTTTATGTAGGGACAGTTCGCCTAAATTCATGTCTTATTATCGGCAGTATTTTGGCTTAGAACAGACACTTTGCGCCTTTGGCAGACTGGTACTTCTTTTTCTTAAAGCTTTTTTAATGTTTTTCAATAGATTCGAAAAGCAATGAAATGCAAAGACAAAGTTTCTGTAAAAATAAATTAATTTAAGATGTTTAACCAATATCCGTATGTCCAATGTTTTGTCCAAGCAAAGTTTCCAGGAAAACCTTGAAAACACCTACTAAACGTTTTGCGCTTCATAACACCATTAGCGTAGATTAATATATAAATGCACGTTTGTAGTTATAAAAAATTGAAATCGAAATAATTTTAGAATTCATTGATAGAAATTTATAACAATAATAATAATAATAATAATAATAATAATAATAATAATAATAATAATTTCATTGACGTGGACGTACTACGAATTCCTTTTTCATTTCATTCTGCAAATATTTTTGGTTTCCAAATGTCCACCTCCGCCTCCATCTCCGCCTCCGCCTCCGCCCCCGCCCCCGCATCCGGCCGCGTCACCGCCCCCGCAAGCGCCACCCCTATTGGGATTAAATTAGGGCCGCCAGGCCCTTATGGGCTCCCGCAGCCAATCGATGCTTTTGCGAACGGCCAACTCCAATACGAGCGGCCCTCGCGTCGACCCCTCCCGCTCCATATTTTCACAACGGAAAGAATTGCTGAGTGGTCAATAAAAAGTTAATAAAGTTTCATGCGATACATAATACAGTGTTGCGTATCATCTGCTGGCCGTATTGCTTTCAGCGCTCGGTTTTCAGGAATTGTAAATTTCGAGAGGGTAATTACGCTCGATGTTCATTGCAGATGAAGCAAATGAAAATAAAGAACACTGGGGACACTTCAAAGCAATACACAAATGGAACCAGTCACTATCTTGTCAAAGTTAAATATTTTACACGAATGGTATGGTATAATTCACTGACATTCCAGTCATTTGATTTCATGGAGTATAGATTAATGACCTATTTCGGCTTATGGAATGTTATCATGGATTCGGCAAAACTGTGAATGACTTCACACAGACTCAAAAATGCTTTTTTACCTTCAACTTTACAATGTAGTACTTCTTTTCGGAGACTTGAATGTGGCTGAGTGACCAACTAGGGGTGGGGGAGTATGCAATGATTCGAAAGGTTGCAAAACAAGTATTCCAGAATGTAGTTTTCGCAATGAATTATAGACATTTGGCCTTGCCACAAAAAATCAGGAAATTTTATATTTGTATTAAATGAATAAATATTATTAATACTAAATTTGTTAACTAAATAAATTTAAAAATTTAATTCAATTTCCTATTTTATTTATACACCCATATTTCAGTAATTATTGTAATAAAGACTGTGAACCATACAAACATTTTTTTACGTAAAAATATTGCGTAGATTCAAATATTAATTAATTGAACTTCTTGAATCTATTACTAAATTGTCTCTTCTATTACCGAAGTGAAGTGTATAAGGCATTTGCAATTTCCTTTCTTCAGCTTTGATTTTTTTAAGCCTAGTCAGGTAGGTGTTGCGTCTATCTACTAGTTCACCTCTGATTCAAATGAGACTGGTGCAAAGCAAGAAGGTCACTTTTCCCTTCTCTCTTCCTTCATGTTGCAGCTGTTGGCATTCGTGCATATTAAAACACCTTACAGCGATATTCTATAAGTGAAGGTTTTTCTATGAAATGAGAAACAGTGTTGAAGAGAATCGCGCAGACACGAAGATTTTTTGTGAAATTTCCAATAATGAAGTAATTGTATTTCTAGATAGCAAAGTTATCAAATTAATGAATATTTCACGCTTGCACGTCAAATAATATGTCATACAGTGAACTACCATCGGAATGCCTTCATACTTGCTGTAATTATGTTTTTGGTGAGAACAGACAATAAATAAACCAGTAAGTAAACATCCTCCATTTGGCGTGGAAAGTAACCATCATCTAAAATAGTGAACGTATTGGAGATATTTCTAAAGACAAAATTGAACTCTCGGCATTAAGAATTGTATCAATGTTGTTTTAAGAGAATTGTTCTTGACTTCCAAATCTTATTACACAAAACATGAATTTGACCACAGAAAAAAGAAAGGATTTAATTATAGAGAGGAAAGCAAACTAAGACAAAGATTCACACAGAACATTAAGAACGTAACAAACATTTAGAAAAACATTTGGTCACGACATATTGTATCGTTTGTAGAGCGCAATTTTCCACTGAAAAGATTATGCTCTCAGAGTTCTCAAACAAGTTCAACACAATGCGAAAAACAAACATGGTCATCGTCACGTACCGACAGAAATGGTGGGCCAGACTAGTTTCCACTTTAAACGAGAGTAAGCTAGGCCTTGCAGCTTCACGACTCTCAGCAAGAAGCAGCGAAGAGATATCGAACCTCTTTTTTCCATTTCTAATCGTTCACTCTTTGTGAATATCACTCTACCTCAACTTGGAATGGTGCAAAATTCTCGCTGAAAAACAGAAATATCAAGCATAAATTTGTTACTTGCATATATTGATTTTATTTCTATATTGACAGAAAAAATATTAGAACTATAGGAATTTATTCTAAAGAAGAATGTACATTATTCGAGTGCTATGTGTAATTGACATTTTGTTTTTGTAAAATATTCAAGCAGGAAGTCATAGCTTTAAAAATAGAGTTTAATAAAAAGATATAGTAATAAATATACCCGGAAAACAAATAGGAATTGGTAAATATATATTGGTTTTCAAATTATGCACAAATTATGCATTATGATTGGATCAAGATTATTCGGGATTGACATTCCACTCCAAAATAAATTAGGTATCGGGCATTCTTTCCTGAACGGGTGATTCAGTTCGCATTTACGAATTATTCAATAAAGGAATCAAAGTAGCCAGATTTATATCGGTAGTTGTTTCAAAAACCCATTATAATACATCATAAACAAATATTCTTTATTTAAATACGTTGTGCGTTTACTAAATTGTATATCTATTTCAGTCACTGAAGTAAATGTGTCAAGGATACTTTCCAAATGGCAGTAAGACACCCACAATATGAGTGATAAACAGAACTGCACACTGTTAATACAGTGGTAACTCCTTCAAAAGACAGCAAAAAAAAAAAAACAACCTACAACTTCGGCTTCACACGCTATGGATATTTCACCGCCCCGCCGTGAATTTCCTACCTCGAGTGTCAAACCAATCTCTTGGCTCTCTATTCGGTCGTCCAAGCTGTGCGCAGCTGAATGCGTGGGTGACACTGGGCCGAGGGGCGGCGTCCGAAACGAGCAATATGATGCGCCAGGGCTTCACCTGCCTGCGACGGCGCGTGACACACGCAATAAAGGCCTGTCAACGCACAATTGAGGCGCGCTGGGGGTCCTTTGCTGACGGAGGCGCATAGAGCGACGCGGCCTGGCTGAAGCAACGGGAGAGAGTCGAGAGTGTAGACGAGGGAGCAGCGGAGGGTGAGGAACGTCGGGGGCGGCAGGGGTGGTGGTCGAGGGTAGGGGGAGGGGGAGGGGGCGATGGATCGAGGTCATCAGTGGGGTGAGAGTTGTTGAGAGCGCGTGGTTCACAAGAAATAGGAGTGACGGGAATGGTAGGGATAGAGAGGTTGGAAAAGGAAGTGAGCGTGGGCTGCTGGAGACGGAGAAACAAGACGCATTTTGCTCCATCGACTTTGTGATCGTTACTCTCGTTCATCTTTTGATCCATAAACGTGTTCTAGGTAGCAAATTTACATACGCTGCGCTGAAAATTTAGTTGCCTTCCATATGTACTGGTAATACGATGGAAGTATCGCTTGCTAGCTTCAATCGGGAATTACGTGAGAATCATACGGTAGAAGAGGTGAAAAGCCATTGTGAACACTGTCCTTCCCTTCACTCATTTATACAAGTATATCTTAAACGTCTTCATGAACAATTCACTGCTGTGTAAATATAAAGTGAAGGGCAGCAGTTGCAATGAAAGAAAAGATAAATAACGATAAATTGATATGATAACTTTTATTTGTTAATTATACTTTATTTGATGAAATGAGGCCAAACTGATTTCATCTTTTACAAGAAAATAAAATATTTAAATTAAGAGTAACGAAATTCTCATCTCATCGTGAAACATCGATATTTCAGTATCGTTTTATCAATTTAAACCATAGTGTACACGAAAGTCGATGAACGGAAAATTAATTGCATGAATCAAGTCGTTATCCCCTCAAAACACGCTACACCATTTACAAACAGTTGCATAAACCTTACTAACTGCATTGGGGCGTCATGACAACCTCACCGAAACAATCACGCAGCAGAGAAGCTGCCATTAAGAGCTCGATCTCCGCAGCGTTCGTGCCGCATACCTCGCGTGCCAAACGCCGCGCGCCATCCCGAAGCACGAACCCCGGGCCTCTGCCGGCGCGGTGGCGCGGAGGAGCAGCGATTTCCTCGTCCAATCAGCGCGACGTCGCGACCCGCTGCGCAGATTGCGACCAATTAAGCATCACCAGGCCCCCAGTAATGAAGTTTGGAAGTCGAGGGGTTGGAGGCCGGGAACGAAGAAGATTAGTAGTAATTACTTGGAAATATCGTGCTCCATCATCTTTCGCTGCGTTTAGTCCATCTTAAAATTTAAAGCAAAAGGAGGATAATGATCCTTTATTTTAGCTTTTGCCTCCCGGTGGATTGTTCGGATGTTTTTGCTGGCTTCTACGGAGGGCTCGCCTCGGCAGCTAGAGTTGCGCGTCGGCGGATTCGCTGAATTCCGTATAATAAGGGAGTCTTAAGGGCGAGTATAACGCAGCGACGTAGTTCACGGTAACGAACCTCCCCGGAAAGAAATGTCGCAAGTTCGCGGTATTTTCGAGGTGCATAAGCACAAACACAGAAGACCAGACCTTCCCAGCAGTACGCTACTGCCTTTAGGATCAAGAGTGCGCCCGGCTTTGAAGATTTCGCTGACGTCTTTCTTTCAGTGCCTGCCGTAAAACAACCGTAGGGAACCTTTTCCCGGCGAATTCGTTTAGGTCCTCGCGTTTTATCATCCTCTTCTGACGGGATGCCAGCCTTACTCGCCCTGCTGTGCTTTGCCTCTTTTCTAGTGGCGAAATTGTTTACCGAGCTTGAAGTGCGTACGTGACAGTCAACGCAGCTATGTGATGTTTTGCTGGAATGTGGAGCGAGGGGAGATAATGTGCCGGATTTTCTAGAAAATACGATTCTGTGCTGTGTAATGAAATACGTATCAAACCTATTATGATTTTGGGGCTGGGTTATCTTTTGAGATGAAAATAAAAAAAATATGTAAAATACAATTTTGCTTTAACACGCATAACAAGTTTATATAACACACTTTCCACTTCAAAACAATTTCGTAAATAAACGAACTACTGCGCTGCAGAAAGAGCAAAAAAGCTCCTATTAAAATTATACTTTTAATATTATAAAAAAATAAAGTGGTAGAAAATATATTACAATATTAGAAAATGTGAGAAAATATAAAAATATTATTATTATTATTATTTTAATTATTATATTCTGAAATAAGTCAAATCTCGAAACTACAACGCTGAAACGATTCAATGAGCAGTTCAAAGCGTTGATTTCTGGTGTTATTCTCCAATATCCTTGAATATAAAATATATGTGCTTGAAAAATTTTTTTTAGAATTTTATTAAAATTACTTTCTGTTTACTATACTATATGGATATACATATACTGGATGTTTACTATGAAGCAATATTTTAAAAAAATCACAATGAAGTATTTCAAATTATTACAAAATAAAATATCTTCATTTTGAAGTAAATAAAGCCCCTAAACATATTTCTTAGCACTAATTTAGCAATGTGTATCCAACATAGTAATCTGTGGCTTCTCAAAATAAAAGTATGCAGTTTCGCCAATACAAAAACCACACGTTTTTTGCTTGTCATTCACCAGGATTAATTAGACACAGATTCCAGAAAACATTAAATCTCGCGCGAACATATTCACCACCAATTCTCGCGGCAATCACCATAGCCTGTGCTTCGTGATCTTCAAACACGGCCGAGCTCTTTCCGATGTCCGAGGCAGAAAATGCGATTGGCTACGCTCGTTGCCAACATTCTCTATCAATGGACCACCCGATCGGCACCTGGCGCGCAGACTTCAAGACTTAATTGAGTTTGTTTAGGATAATTGTCCCCGTCGGCATTGTTAAGACACGAATAATAGGCTCCCACGTGTCGTTTGTGTGAGGTTCTTGGAATAACGGACATTCTATTGAACCGCATCCGGATCGAACGTACTGTCCGCGTCTTTTCCAGACCAATTCTTTTCAAGGGAAAGGAAACCGCAGACGGAAAAGTGAATGAGGTATCCGCTATTCTCGTCTCGAAAGGCCTTCTGAGTAATCTGGGAGGAAGGGAAGAGCTGGATAATACAGCGAGAACACGTACGGGGTAATTGAAATTGCAGTTAGCGAAGCAGTGGGGTACGTGGGGTCATGATGACCGTGGAAACCGATTCGAATATGAAGGGCGCTTGCGACACAAAGTGCGCTCCTCTAACAGCCGAGAGTGCTCTTCGCCTCCAAGAGATTAGGTACTTTAATTCCCGAAAACAGCAACAGGTGCATTAGCAGACAGCAATTGCCGTTTCATGGAGCTCGTGAAGGTTGTGGGGGTATTTCAAGAGGGAGTTTTTGGTATTTGCGACCTTTGCAAGAGCGTTGGTGTTACGCGATCGAAAGTCACGATTTCCCTTCCGAAAGATTGCTTATCCGAGGAGAATATTGCACACGAAGTTTCAGTGATTATAACTTACTGATGCTCTTCACACTACTCATGTCGTTTTATATATGCGTTATTTTAATTAGCGGGATAATACTCTCACTCAATGAACTTTGCTATTGCCAAAGTTTTGCGTACGATAAATTGCCAGATAAAAGAGTCCTTAACCCAAGTAATGAAAAGTAAGCTGGTAATTTTTTTAGATGATCAATTTCATTTTGCAAGTACAAAATCTATCTCGTGCAGTATATATCGTACATCATGTTAAATAATTACTCAATGGCATTAAGAATTGTGAAGTACGGTGAAAAAAATTAATTTTTAATAAAATGCATAAACAAAAAATCTTGTAATATTCTGAGAATACATTTTCTCTCCTTATAATGCTCTTTTAAAGCCATAAAGGCTTTATTAAATATAAAAGAGCAGCTGTGATTCATTGAATAAGTCCAGTTCATCGGAAACGTATATAGGGCATGCACTCAACGAAATTAGTTTCGACTTATCACATAACAAAAATGATAATTTTATATTTGAAAGACATTATCGTGGTCTTGAAGGGTGACATACTTTAAACAATGACTGAACATATGATTTCGAAAACATCATCAATCGCAACTGCCCTACCTTTGATGATGCCCTTTTCAAAACCGTCAATTTAACTGAACATGAACTGTTCAATACTGCGTCCATGTAGTCGCGAGATCGTCCAGAATAATGACGCAATAATGATCTCCTGCTTCTTCCTTACGAGTTCTCTTGGTCAGCTGCTCTTGCATCATGGGACTGCCGGAGTGGATGCATGCCGATCGCCCATTGTTGCGCGAGATCAGATCGCCAGCGCCTCCTAAATACTTGCGACGAGAAATGGGCTGCAAAGGGCAGCTCCGATTTCACGCCGATTGCAGCTATTAGGTGCAGTTCAGGCCGCGTGCTGCTCGGCCTGCGCGGGTCCACAGTTCGACCACGACACCGGGACGTGCTGTGTGCGCGTTCAGAAAAGTCCTCCCACCTTCTGCACAGACGGCGCTCACTGATATGCAGGCAGAAAAGGACACGATTCGTGCGCGCCGTAATTTGAAACCAGCGTGGTATTATGTGCGCCGTGATTTGCTCTGTTGAGTGACTCATAATGCATCCAGGGTCGATCGTTGAGCTGACTTTGCTTCAAAGTACGATTGATTCCGTGACGGACTAAACGTAAATTTGTACTGGAGAGGCATGTTTCATTTAATGATATGCCTCGAATGTATGTCAAAGTCGTCGTTTCGTCAACGCGTCACGCATCCTAGATTGGAATGAAACTATTATCGTCCTGGAAATGCAATATTTGCATGATGCGTTTAAGTATAGATGAGGTTGATGCAACACCATAAAATCATGGAATTTAAATTGCGAACACAAATTACGTACCGTACTCAAATGAAGTTTGTATTATAAATAATTATTGGACGGGATCTTCAATGAAAGTATGTATAACTAAGGTTGTGAAGTATGTCGTAAAATATTTTTAACTTTCTTTGATAGTATTAACTAATTTCTTCTTTGCATTTTTTTTAGAAATAGTCAAAATGTATACAAAATATTATTATTTACTCATACGAATCACTCAAGCAAAAACTACTACTTCTTCTTCTTCTTCTTCTTCTTCTTCTTCTTCATCTTCTCAAAGTCTAAGACTTGCTTCTATCCGAGAATTATAATAGGTACTTACCATTCCGTAATGGGTAACTTTAATTCCGTAACTGAAGCAAATACATGCGAGATTTTTATAAAGGCAACATTAAGATTTAAAATAAATTTATTTCTATTTTTTAAACCTGGAATGTAACTATGGATAGCCATAGTAGACACTCAAAACCATTACTTTTCATAACAGTCAATAGCTTAATAAAGACGGAAACGATTACTAGTTAAACCATTACGAGTAAAAGATTTGTGGTTTTCGTTTACTTTTCTATTACTTTCACTACCATCATTTTATTCTTTAAAACTTTTGATTAGGTAGCGTAACCATATACCATAGGCGGTTATTATAAATGATGCGCACACGATATTACGCGAATCGTTGCGTCACCGATCACCTACGACAACAAGATGTCGGCAGTTTCTGCGACCCTAGCTTCGCAAATCAGTGGCGCGGCCGACCTTCACGCCTCGAAACGCAATCGCCCCGCCCCTCCCCCTCCTACGCCACCCCCACAACCGGCGCCGCGTCGCCAGTCGCCTCAGCGCCCCGAATTGCCTCATCAGCGACGGCGGGAGCGCAGCCGCTTCAGCCTCCGACGTCGCGAACACCCCCTCCGCGCTCGCCCCTCCCACCACCACCACCACTACCCTCGCTGCCTCCACCTCCACTACCTTTGCAGTCGCCCTCGCTGTCTCTACCTCTCCGAACCCGGCACTCTCACCGTCGTCACCACGACCCTCTCTACCTCCGCCACCATTCTCGCCCACGCCCGTACCACTATCACCACCGCTGCCCCCACCGCCGCCAACGCCGTTGCAATCACCTCCACTGCCGGCGCCCCACCCATGCTTTTGCCACCCTCCCCCCACCCTCCTCTACTTCTGGCGCGCGATGATCGAGGTTGAGCGGCGCCGCGCCTCGCCTCGCATCGCGGAGCCCGTTATCCGACAATTGAATCCTTGAGAATCTGGCGCCTCTATCAATTCCGAATCAATTACAGGGGGCGCTGATAATGCCTGGTATTACGTCGCTCGGCGGAGGCGGCCGTGGCGCGGCGGGGGTGGGGGCGCTCACGCCGGCGCGAGCGCTGTTTTCCGCAGGGTTGGCCGCGCGGCTGGCGTCAAATTGTTTCAGATGCCGGGGATTCCCCTAGCCGTTCGCCACGCCCCCTTCATCCGCCGCCGCCGCCCCCCTGCCCGAGCCCAGCGTTTTCGCTCTGACCTCTGCCTCCAGGCTGCAGCTCGTTACTCGCGATCACCCTCCACTGCTGTTTCATAAATAGATGGACTTTGGACATGTTGTGTGTAGAATTAACTGTCCACGCGTCTAGCAAAGGGGTAATGCACACGAAAACAATGACAGAAATACCCTCAATTCCAGTAATAATAATAATAATAATAATAATAATAATAATAATAATAATAATAATAATAATAATAGTAATAATAATAATAATACGATGAAGAAGGCGAAGTATAAAATCATTGATATTGTACTGTCATTAATGAGATATTAATAAATATTTTTTATTACAATAGAAATCTTATTTTTGCTTGTAATAGAAAAGAAAAAGAAATTAACAGTTTGCTTAACACAAACATAATTGATCTCTCGCCTTCCAGAGTTAAATACTGATTGTAATGATTGTATTCGTAACATTTACTGCGATGTATAAACGCCAGTCCTAGAGATAAGTCCAGCACCAGAATTAAAGTCATTTTCACAGTGAAAATAACAGGGTTGTGTTGGGATATTGAAACATTTTGTTGCAAAGTGTTATAGAATGTGTATTAATTTGCTGTTGCTCAGGAAGAAGTTGGAGGAAAATAAATATTTTCCTTATATTTATTTGAGAATCACCTCTACGCCAATCGAACGCAGCCAAACTCTCCTCATCCATAATTCGCCGAAAAGAAGTCGCCTTTCCTTTTTTTTCACTTTACCTCCCATTCCCTACGGCTCCGCTCCTGTTCGTGCAATTATCGATTTCGAGGGACGCTCCGCACCCGCGTCCTGTGTCGTGCGACCTCTGATCTGGGCTTCCGAGTGGCACTTATCTCCTCATCTATCACTTACTCTCATTTCCGGTCGACTGCGATGCGACCGCGACCGCCCAATCACCGGCGCCGAGAAGACTTCTTTATCGGGAAGCGAAGAGGGAAGGAGGAATGAAGGGTCTTGATATTGCAGGACGCAGCGAGGAAACGTGAAAAGGGTAGATACCCTCGACTTTTCGGGCGCGGCTAGATGTTGTCTGAGAATAGTGCAGTCAAGATTGCAGTGACCGGAACTCGATTTAAAACAAACAACAAAGAGTAATTACATTAATTTTCAGAGGGTAAAGGAAAAGGAAATGGAGTTTCTATGAGATGGTTTGCAATCGCAACGATTCCAGGTGATGTCAATATTTGTCCGCTGATCAGAAACAAGAATACGAGAAACTTTAATTAAGTTAAGTGGATCTTATTCATCAAGCCAATTTATATTGCACTTTTTTCTATGTTCCCTGTAAAGAAGTCAGCTAGAAACTTCAGAAATTATCTTAATCGACTCATGGAATATGAATATATACCTCATCAATAAATTATCCATTTTTACAGTTCCAGTTTCGTCCTATGATCTTTAACGTAGACCATATTTCTACAAACACCATAGGATCATTAAAACACTTGTCAGATGCTATCACAATGAACGTAATCTTTTGCACTATTTCTTCAAAAAAAATGTATATACAATTACATGTGTGTTTTGATCAGTGATAGTGCAGAATTCAACTTTAGTTGAAAAGTGTGTTAGTGCAAATATTCCAATTAACAAGTTTTGAAATATGATCTTCATTGGAAGATGCTCCAAAATTGAAAACTTCAAAACAATGCTTTCTACAACAAACGATCTGAGCCCCTTGGTCTTTCCCACTTGATTGCGCGGAGACCTTTCCTGCTGCATCTATTTGTGCCGTGACTTAAAAAAGGGAAGGACGCGAAAGAGTAATAGCCGTGGCTGGGGTAGCGATCGGGAGCACAAACCGTTTAAAAGAGCGACAACCAAAGAATTTACAGCGAGCAAGCGCCTTTGCGAATACTAAAGGGCTATCGCCCCTCGATAAGCCAACCTCCTGGGCAAAGAGATATCCCCGGGGACGCCGCCGCAATGGAATAGACGCGTAGGCAAGCGCAGTATATCGACGCACTCGGAGTGGAGAGCCGCTGCTATTCAGCCGATTGACACGACGGCTGTCAGGGAAATGTTACTCGTAAATATGGAACTTTTTGAGGGAAACGAGAGGGTCGCTGAAATATTAAACGAGGGGGAAAAAGGCGCAAGGGGGCGAGAAGTGAGAATGAAGTAGCCAGAACTTCATTCCGGGGAAGCGGGCGAAGTCGAGAAAAGTCTGAAAAACAGCGGTAAGTTAGAAAGTGACGACGGACTGCCGCAGTCAACAGAGGGGTACCGCCACACGCGTTCGTGTCGTTGTACAGTGTAGCCGCTTTGATGGAAGCAGGTGAAGAATATCTTTCCACATCCGTTATTATCTTTGTTTTTAATGGTTCTGTTGACATGCCGTAATCAAAACGTGTAGATCTTCTATAAAAACTAATTATTTTTGCGACTGATTTAGTATCACTTATCACGTGTATTTTTTTATAAAACGTTAATATTATTGTTTTAAATTTCCAATTTGGAAAACATTCAATATTAAACGAAAAAATACACTAGTTTTCTCATTTAACATATTCATTAATAAATTTTATTAAAATATTTGCTCTACTCAGGTAGTAAATTTCATAAGCCTCTTTATGAATGAGTTTTCGTTCATAATGGTTTCTGTGCGGTATGTTTTGAGCATCTGTAATGCAAATGTTAAAAGAAGGTTCTATTTTAAAGAATTTAGACATATTTTCAAATGAATATTCTAGTGATATCGGGACAACACTTAAAATCCCAAATCTTAACGTATAGAAATTGAACTGAAGGTTAGTACATGGTAAACACACCAGTGAATCGCGTCCATACGTGTAGAGACGACGTATAGCAAACAGCAAACACAAGTTTATTTTAAATATGGATTAATGATCACTTTCCCATCAACTTTCTCGGAGTTTCGATTAAAAAAAGTTCCATGCTTTGCCTCTAGTCTTAATTTGCGAAAATCTGAAACTCTGGATAAATATTAGAACATTTCATTTCTCACGCACAAGAAGCGAAAGTGTCCTAACACGAGTGACTCGACTGCACGAGGATCGGACTAGGTATTCGCACAGTTTTACGGCGCGTTTGTTTGAATGGGACCGCGAGGTTTGTGGATTCGTCGGGTGTTTGCTGCAAGAGTTTCTCTTTCCAGGACGGCGTTTCGGAGGAGTGTCGAATCGGGAGCAGGGTAATGCAGCAGTGTAGACGCGAGGAGTTTGCGCAAGGGCCACGTTCAAACACAGGGCGGCGCCACTTCTCGAGGGGTTGACACCGGCGGAATTCGCTCGAAAGCGCACTGTGCGAGGGGGAGGGGGAGGGGGAGGCATCGCGTCGGTGGATTACAGAGCCGGGGGCGGAGAGATGAACCGTGGAGATGATGAGGTGGATGTAGTTGCCGGATTTGAGAGAGGACTGGCGTCGGTGGCAAGATTACGTCACCTGGTATGTTTGTTCGACCAAACCAAGGATGTTATTTTGGTCTGGCAGATTCCTACGACTATAGGGTAATTTAAAGAATGCTAGTAAAGAGGATATTCAGGGATAATAATATTACAGGCTAATATGTTCCTCTAACAGACTGCGAAACGAAATATAAGTTAGAGAAACATGCAGAAGTGTATGATAAAATATTTTACGTGACCCAAAATTTTAGTTGTTTACTTTCTGTGTAAAATAATACTCAAATTATATTTTAATGTCAACTAAGGTGCATTTCTCCTTCACCATTAAGAAGAAAGTACAAAAAATAAGGGTTTTCTATAATAATTTCGTTATTATTCGTGAACTATTTTTGTAAAATTTATTAATCCTTGTTCGACTTATTTAGTCTTTTAAGGGGTAACTGTGTTAAAGGAGATTATTCACCCCTTAGAAATGTAAGTGAAAATATATTTGATTTCGTCAACGTAACTTCATAAATTTATGAATTTATGTTGTGAAAGTGAAGAGTCGGAGATGTATTCATGTTCACACGTAGGCTTCCGCGGCTCGAGTTCATGATTTCTTGGCTGTCCGGGTGACGCCGAGTCGTTGGCTCAGAGGCCGACGTTTCGCCTGTCATATCGCTGTCCTCTTCAGGGTAGTGACTACTGACCCGTCACCACCCAGAAGAAGCCTGCGATATGACAGGTGAAACGTTGGCCTCTCAGCAAACGACTCGGCGTCACCCGGACAGCCAAGAAGTCATCTGTTTATGTTATTTGGTGACTAATTAGGTTACCAACAAATGTGGATTTACAGGCAATAATCAAAACTATTATTACACTTTTTACGTGGGGAGATGCAAATTCGGTTCACAGCTACTTTGAAGCCATTAAAAAACACCAACCGTTGCCGACCTCTCTTTCCGGCGCAGAACCGCTGTCATTACTTCAAGCTTGTAGTGTTTGGTACTTATAAATAATACTTACTTTTCTATTTATCTATATCTCTTTCTCGTTTGTATATTTCAGAAAGTAATATGTCAATTGTATGATGTTTGCAATATTTGGCAAGTCTTTTCGACAATACTCGATTAGTTAAGCATTTTATTTATATTATCGATATCTGATGTTCAGAATTCTAATAAATACTCTAAAAAGCTCGTTAACTTTCATTTGTTTAAAAATCGTGAACTTTCACTACTTAATACTGAGAACGTAAACGATTTAAAAGTTTAATACATAAAAGGAATTGACTTTCTAAAACTAAAATGTGTATCCAAATTGAGATAGAAATTTAATTTCTCCGTCAAAATGCGCACTGTCAGTCATAAATCAAGTGCAACGCACACTGACCGCTCCTATTCTTCCTTAACAGGAGAGAAATTGGGTCACTTGCTCCCCCCAAAAAATATAACAGAGCGGGAGAATTTGTTATTCCGGTTTGTTAGAAAGCTGGACGACTATCATACCTAAAATAGTACTGAATATACTCGTTCATCATTCATCATGGTGTCTTAAAAGTCTTGGAGAAAATAGAGCCCAATTACCACTCTCTCTCTGGTCTTCTCAGATTCTATCAGGTCGTACATATTAACTTATCTTTTTGAGAAAACAAACGTAGCAGACATGTATACTGTCATTTTTCAATTAGACACATAAATAAATGTGCTCTTCATTAAAACGGTTACAAACACAATACTTCACAGTAAGAGAGTATTGAAAAGTACATCATAATGTATTTTTCAAGTAAATAAAAGTATTATATTTTAAATTTATAAAATACAAAATAATGTTTCTATTAGATTCCTAAAAAATGCCATTACATACAATTCATAAAAATATGAGAGATACTCGATATTGGTTTTCCAGTACTAATTATACCATCCTACAATATTACCGATTAACTGAAAAATAAATCTCCATAAAACATTTTTTGGGCATAAAAAATCTACTGTTGCTCACTGTTTGATCAGCTCCTTACGCGACTCCTTCGCGTCAAATATGGCAAAAATGCCGCCTGCGACGAAGAATGCAGTTTATATTATCGAGAAATCTCCAGGCCAGACGACGACGCAATCTGTAGAGAAGGGCGTTAACCCGCGCGCGTGGGCAAAGGAGCGAGGGGGGGGGGCATTAGAGTTCGGCAGATGGCGGAGTGAGATTCTCCGCATTCTTCGGCGGGCGGGGCGAAACGGGGCGCCGGCGGAGCCGAGAAGTGCGGCAGGGTTACGTCACCGAGGTGCAAGCGCACGTAATGGGATATTGTTCTCGGGGCGAAAACGACGGAAAGAGAGCGGCGCGCCCTCCCTGAGTGCCAGAGAGTGGGGGGACACGGTGAGGAGGGGGCAAGGGGGAAGGTAGCGACGTGCACCTGCCGGAGAAGCGAAGAATGAAGGTGATAAAATTTACGT
This sequence comes from Gryllus bimaculatus, assembly GCA_017312745.1. Lineage (NCBI taxonomy): Eukaryota > Metazoa > Arthropoda > Insecta > Orthoptera > Gryllidae > Gryllus > Gryllus bimaculatus. The sequence continues at coordinate 4,359,616 of BOPP01000084.1, read as the reverse complement.
TGTAAATGTGATACGTCTCGTTCGTGAATGAATGGTCGTGTTCACGTAATCGTTACAGGATAGGAGTTGATTATGTTTGGGTTGGCCCAAAACAAGCGTATAATTGTGTTAGTGTTCCTTGTGCCTGCTCCTTTTAGATTCTTGATCTAATCTTTTTTTTTTCAGCTGATGGCACCTCAAAATTAATTAAGAAGGGAAATAATTTGAATATTAAATTAGTTGACTTAGGGATATTCTGAAAAAAGAAACGGTACTTTGGTTAATATGCGAAGGTGTCTACTTTACGGACAAACATCTACAAGTAAGGAATTTGCTACATATTTAAAATAATGTGCCATATATTATGAAACGATTTTTCTATAGATAGTAAATAGCCACGTTTTATAAGGATTTACATTAGGAAACGAACAATAAAGAATTTAACCTTACAAGCGAGGTCACTGAGTATGAAATCGACTCGTTGCTTGTGTTCATCGACCAATAAGTGCAAGCGCAGGGTGTGGTTGCAAGCGACCAACCACAGAAATATGTTGCCGAACGCCGTCTTGCATGTTGGGTAAAAGGGTCACGATTTCTGTTGAAAGAAAAAGAAATTAGTGTTAAATTGTTGTACTAAACGCGCGAAAACGTGATTCGCTACTTTTGATAAACTCTTCACGTTGCAAAACCTATGTTTCTTCTTTCACGTTCACGACCTCCTAATGTTCTTCCAAGCTGAAATCTAATGTAGTTGAGTTGTTACAATGATTGGATGAGTTTCAGACACTGCATATCGCAGAGTATATTGCTAGGAGGTGAGCTTAGAAGGTCATTGCGGTCTCAGACTACGAGATCATCCTTTGGTTCCTGAGAAAGAACTAAACGTCTTAAAGATGATTCAGAATTAGCCTATTAAATGAGATAAAGTCTGAGCTGTAATCAGCTGTCTGAGCTGGATCAAAATTATTTTATAATTTTATTAAATTGATTCTTCACGGTTACGGTATTTCTTGGAGATGTAAATATTCTACTCAATGTTTGAGTAATAAAGGAAATTGCCATTTATCAAAGAAAGAAAAAGAAGTATTCTGCACAAATTTGATGTGTTTTTGAATTAAATGTTTTAAAAAGAAAACATTCGAAATTCAACGTTGGAGAAAGTAATAATTACAAAACTTCTTAAAAATTGAAGGTAATTTAATGTGCGAAATTACGAAATCGGAAAAATTACTACTGTCCAGCGATGTCACCAATATTTGTGTACGCGACTAGAGAGTCTTCCTCGGAACCAATACGTTTCTACTGCCCCTGACCACCGCTCCGTATAGTCGGAAGTTAGAAACTGCACACGCTCATGAAACATTGCCAAATTTTAAATACCTAGATATTTTCAAATATTGACAGAGCATTCTCAATCATTTCTACAGTAAGTGAAAAGGCTAATTACTGATGAAAAATCACAACAACAAAAAATTGGTACTGCATTTCTTTAATGTCAACATATTTCATTCTGGCATTCAAATTCATATTTTTTGGAACTACAATTTTCTTTTGAATTATAATACTTGGAATTTCACATTTAATATCTTGAAAGTCACATTTTTTAAAGCACCACATTTTACCGTCTCAGACATGTACACAACTATTAATAACTCTTTCGGTCAGATCAGTTTACTCCACCCGCGACTTCGAGTCTAATACTTTGAACAAGAATAAATGGAAGTGAAAAGAGATAAAATTAAAGTCGATTTTCTTTTGACAGAATAAAGAAAACACTGGTTTTTAATAGCAGTTAATTTATATTATTCTCATCACGTTTTAATGCATAATTCTTTGTCATTTAATTACTCCTCGATGTAAAATTGAAGTTCTTGTTGTAAACGACTCACGGAGGACAGGAGGACACGGAAGACACGCAGTCCCCTTCGCCGTCCGTCTGTGTTTATTCCTAAGCGCCCCCGCCCTCCCACGCTGTCTGCGCCCTTCGTCGCAATGGATTTAAAACCCAGGCTGCGGATTCGGTGCACGCAGCGCGGTGGCAGGACTTTTCGCGAGCGGGCTTTGTTGGCAACTCGTCGGCGGCCTCGCCCCAAACTCGACCGGAAAGCGCAGCCAGTGGCGCGAAAGGTGTCACTGGGGGAAACTTAAGCCGAGTCGCCCGCGATACTCCTCCGCTCCGCCTCCGTCTCCTCTCTGGACCCCGCCCTCTCTCCTCGTCCGTTCTCCCTGTGGCTCGCGTCCTTCCCTCGCTGTAGTCTCCCTGCGGTTGGGTTCCGACCCCCCCCCCTCCCCCGGCTCTTCGCAGTACTGCGCGGTCCTGTTCGTTCGGGTTTCAGCCTCCCGAATTCGCCCTTAACTCGCCCCGGCGCATCTCCTTCGCGTCGGTCCTTACTGCTTTCCTCGTCCGCCGACAGACTGTTTCGCGGCGTCTGTTTTACCGCACCTCACCTCCTTCATCGCCGGAGAACCAGATTCGTTCTATATTGCTCAGCGGCGGTGAATTTACCTTCTGTGTTGCACTGGTTGCTGACAGTTTGAATTAAAATTAGAAATTGCGTCGTAAGGAATATTTCTTTCTAATTTTAATGCATTTACTTGAGTATACACTTTTATATTACACTTGAAAGAAGACTGTAATGAACTTACCCGATAGTTTATTATAGAACGTGTGATGACTTAACGGACAATTTTTATCGCCAGAACATTGATACAACTGAAATGTATATTAAATGAAAGTAAGTACAAACTATATGTTCATTAGATTTTTTAAAAGTTCTCATAAAATACTTTGAAAGTGGTACTTGAATTTCATCTCCAAATGCACATTTGATAATTGTGCACCTTCCCTTACATTTCTTTGCTTTCCGGCTCTTTCGGTCGCTAATTCTGCTCCTCCACTATTCACATCTGCACCTCTCTTAAAATTGAACGTCTTTACCCCACTTTGTAAACCCTGAGTGACTTGAAAACCGCCTCGCAGAGCCTGGCCATCTGGCTGGTTCACCCCTTGCAACCCCGACCCACTCCACTGCCTCCTCTTCCTACTCTCTCTCTCTCTTTCTTCTACCCCTCTCATAGCCACGTGCTCATTACAGCATTTCATTTTCTGCCTGTTAAGTATTGATTCGCATTTCTTTAGAAGCTTCCACGGCATCCTCTCCCTCTTATTAAGTTTCTATTTTGCCTCAGAGTGAAGTGTCTCTTCTGCTGCGATGAGAAGTTTAAAGAATATCAAAGAAAGGGAACATCACCGAGATTGTCGACAACTTTCGCCTCCTTTTCTTCTCCTCCACTTCTCGCGACGCGGTTGGCGGTCCTCCGGTGCTACGTTTCGCCTTCTGAAGGAAATAATGTCTTTTGTCTCACCGAGGGCGCGTTCTGTTTGCTCTGCAGCCAAGGAGAGCGTGGAAGTTTACGTCATTGAGTTGACATCCGCTGTTACGAGAGAAACTTTACCGTAAGCGCAATTTATTCTCATCACCACAGAAGCTGTAGAAAATTGCTAGTGGGGGTGTATATGCAGATTTTTAATTTACTGGAGATGAGTCAAGTTCTTGCTTGGTTTCGAAGCTGCCGCCGCTGTCAGTAAAATACTGCAAATGAGGAAAGCCTGGCGCTGGTTGACGATTTCCATATTGTTTACTATTGTTTGAACCTTGAAGATTCGTAGCCGCATAATTTAAAGATAATACTTGGAAATGGAGAGGACACAGAGTCAATGTAACGCGTGTAGAATTTCATTAGCAGAGACCTTTGTTTATGAACACGTCCTACGCTCAAATTGCTAAGTTGTCATGTGACACAACGCTACTTCCGATTGTGAGCACGCTTTTCGTATTTCGACATGGAATTGAAACGGTCTGTGCTCTACCGCTCTCTCTAGTTCGTGTAATCAGACTTCATCTCTAGACAAAGAATGTTAGCAGTTCTCGTTACGTGAACCTGTCAGACTTCCCCATTTATTTTCTTTCTCCGCTAATTATGATCCAACTTTCCTCTCCGTAGAAGTAAGTTCCCTGCCCTACCGGTCTTTAGTACCATAGTTCCCGGCTATCAATTATATATGCCTCATGAACTAACAGGAGAGAGGTGAAAAAAAAAGAAGGCGCACAACAAGCGCTTTCTACAGGCAGATTTATTGACTAAGGAACCCCATTCGCCGTGCATTGTCATCGCTCGATATACGCGGCGTTTCTCCGTCTGCATGCGTGGGCAGGAGCTGAAGGTCACTTTTGAGTTTGAAGTAGTTAGTTGAAAATACCTTCTCTGTGATGTCTTCTGTTATTATCGAGCTATGGAGGAGCAAACTATGGATATTACTAAATCGAGTTGATCTGACTCTAGATGTAGCTCTACATGTTAAAAAGACAGCAAAGAAAACTAATCATTTTGAAACTGATTTTTTTTGTAATTTGAATATGTAACTGATCGTTATAGATTTTAAAAGATGTGTAATTTTTTAAAACTAAAACTCTGTCCTTTATTAAATTATTATAAAGTTCATTATTAAACTTAAATATAACTTAAAAAAGAATGTTTGGTATCATGTAAGAATTTACGTGAAATTTCGATCATGAGTTCCATAAAAATCAAATATGATAATTTGAATTACCAATAATATTCAGAATTAATATGCTTAAAATAAGAAAGTATAGGTGACATATTGTGGCCTTGACAAACTTCACATGTACATTTTAATATCGAAATCATTCAATCTTCTATCTCGATACACAAACTATTTCGGAAAGAAGGACAGTGATTTCGTATCATGAATTGCATCTGCAGCATATACCACTATAAGACATTAATTCATCTGTTGTGAACATTTCCCAACAAAATGATTATTAAAAAAGTTTGCTTTAAGAAATGTTTTCGAACATGAAGCTAATTCTATTTTTGAATAATTATCCTTTTATCAGTTTTAAAGGAATGACAGAAGTAATCATTGTCGTAGGTAAAATACTAAAGCAGTCATTAACAGGAAAATACATTCTACTTGCGGCATACCCAACAGAATGCGTGAAAACACGGAATAAATACGTTCGGAACATTCATTTTGATTTGCACAGTTCCTTCAAGAACCTTCAAGCTAATTGAATTACAGCTTTGCTAATGCGTATCGGCAAATGCCATCTACACCGGCCACTCATCTCAACGACTCATCGTACGGTCATCCTATTGAGAAAGCTGACGTCAGTCAACCCACGCACGGTGCCTCCGAGCGGCGAAAGAGAGGAAGCGGAGAAGGTGGTAGTGACTAGGGTTGGCGTCAGCGGAAGCGTTGGTGATCCCGGTGGAGGAGAAGATACGATGTTGGAGAAGGTGAAGTGGACGGCCACACGGAAAGGGGAGGAAGCAGGGCAGTGGTTTTGGAGGAGGCCACAGAGAACGAGATGGCGGATACGGGAGCAAAGGCAAAGAAATAGACGCAGCCCGATGGTTGGTGGTAACAGAAGGGTAGGGGTCATTGGTGCTGCGGGCTACAGAAGTGGCGATGAGTAGGCCTCGAGATAAACGGGAGCAGTGGTGGCGGAGGCAACGCCAGAGTATGTGGCGAAGGTGAAGGTAAAGTCAACAGCGATAGGAGTGGTGAAGGCGGAGGCAAAGGTGCGGGAAGAGGGGTTACAAAGTCCGAGGGAAAGACTCTGGGTAACTCGATGGCGAGAGCGGATGCGAAGGAGATAAAAGTGAAGTTGGAAGCGGAGGGTGTAGATATAGCTGAAGGTGGAAGCGGAGATGGCAAAAGCAGGGGCGAAAGTGGTTGTGAAGGTAGAGGCGAAGGCGGGGCGAAAATTCAGGCGAAGGCGGAGGTTCAGGAAGAAGCGAAGGCGGATATGAATATGGAGATGGAGCCGAAGGTGGCAATGGACATCGAGATTGAGGCAAAGTTGATGGCAGAGGCAAAAACGGGGTTGGAGATAAAGGCGAAGCTGGTGCAAAGGCTAAGGTGAAGATGATGGCTGAGGCACTGTCAGCGAGGCACAGAAGGCGAAAGAGGGAACAAAGATGTGGACGAAGGTGAAAACTAATGCGATGGCGGTGGTCGATGAGAAGACGGGGTGGAGACGAAGGCGAAGGCATAGGCAAAGGCAGAGGCGAAGGTGAGGGAGAAGGTGAATGGAGAGGTGAAGGCAGAGATGGAGGCTGAGGTAAAGGCGACAGCGGAAATGGAAGTGGAGGCAAGGCGGAGGCAAAGGAGGTTGCGATGGAGAAGATGCAGACGAAGGCAGTAGCGAAGACTGAGGGGAAAGCGTTGGCGAAAGCGTTGGCAAAGACACTGGTTAAAGCGTTGGCGAACGCGGAGACAAAGAAGGTAGCGAAGGCGGAGGGGAAGCCGATGACAAAAGCGTTGGCGACGGCGTTGCAGTGTACGCCGGAGACGGTGGAGGCTGCGGCGAGACGCCTTGACCGCGGCGCGGCGTGGTGCTGGGACGTCCCGTGGGCTCCTCGCACTGCGCCGCGGTCATCGCCGTCAGTGGGCGTCCTCGCCGCCCGCGCGTCCCGGTGCCAGGCGCCAGCGCCTCGACGCCTCCTGGCCTTGGCCACGGCCGCGCGCCTCCGCAAAGCGACGCACACGGGTCGGAGGTCACTCCTCTCCCAACAGGACAAAGAGGAGTCTTTTTTCTTTCTTATGTGCAATTTGCGTCCTTGAGAGATGTGTTCACAGCCGTAGCTAATGTACGTGAAATATGTGGAATCTTCGGTGTCTGCAGTTTTGTCGTGTAGAAAATATGTGGTTGTGTTTCACTTGCCGAATATATAAATAGAAAATACAATCTTATTTGTTATCTATGAATACATCTGTACATTGTACATCTATGAATATTACATACATTCATTTTATACTCACGTTTACTTGGAACAATATAATCATATTTTTCCGTTCACGATGAATCTGCAAGTGAAGAATGTGTGATATCGTTATTGTTTTCTATGACATCTGTTTTGTGCAATATTATTCTAAAAATGTTATTTTGTATTTATTTTTGTCAATTATGGAGAATGTTATTTTAATAAAGGGAGTAAATATCACTCAGTGATACACGAGAATGTCATTAACTATCATGTTAATATGAGTTTGTATCATTGAAATCTACAATATGTTTAGAACATTCAAGTTAATGCTGATTTTTTTTGAATTGGCAAACTAAGAATATATCATTTTCACAGTCTTCCATTGCATGCTCGCCATTTATTACTGCAAATAAGGGGTTCGCTTCCTCATATTTACACATACGATCAGCCAAATATGGAATGCCTTACGAAAGAATGACTAAGCACACACTGTTCATTGCATGTTGTATTGAAAAGCAATCTTACGAAGCACATGTCACTTCATTTCATTAAAGTAAATCTTGAAATTACAAAGATCCGTCGACGGGTTTCATCTTTTCGCACTCTCCCTTTCGCCGGCATTGTCTCTTCCGCCTTCGTAACAATAAACTAATTCGGTCGGCTTCCGCCAACACCCGTACTTCTCTACCTCCTTGAGGCAAACGCTGAGCTCTTCCTCATTCCGCACCTGTCGATGCGGATCGCTGCACAATTCTTCTCGACTCAATCATCGCTTCTCTCTCTTCACCATCACTCTCACCGTCTCCGTCGCTTCAGCAGTCGACAAAGTTACAGCGAGCGCGAATATCTCCTACACTTCTAGACTCATAAGAGACACTAATGGGCACATCGTTATGGTTAAGACTTCTTATATAACTGTTATTATTAACCAACGTCAATGAAGATCGCCTTCCATTTAAGGATGCATCCAAATGTAAGAATGCATCTCTGCTAAAATATTTCTGGCATCCCCACTATCACTTTGTGTGTAGTAATTACCCGAAAATATATTTTGTTATATCTAAAATTGTAATTATTGTAATTTTTTGAATTATAATTAATTCAGCTCTGGAGCTAATTGAAGATTCGCGCATTTGAATATTGTTAATAAGTTATATGATTAGCGAAATATTTCCCAATGATTTTTTTAGCTTCTTCACTCAGTTGGAGAGGAATAAAGACAAAATATGAGCTGACTCGGCACTTACGTAGTCTACTAATGATGCGCATTGTTCTATTGTTTCCTCTTTTTTTATTTGTCAATATGCAGGAAAAAAGTCTTATTCCAGGTTCTGCAAAACAGGATGTAATATTAAAGCAACTGTCATAAGCCAGATGTTATCTCTTTATTTGTAAGTTGATACTTTCGTAGAACTTCAAATCTTCGAACCTTTTCTTTTCAATTATTTCTGCCTTGACCCTTTCTTCTTCCTCTGTATCTACCACATTACTTTCTAAATGCTATTCTAAAAACATCGTAATCCGAGAATACTCCCCACCCTCATAAACCCCGACACACCCATCGGCTAACGTTGCTCTCATCGAATAACTTCACTTACCTTCACAATTATCGTATTGACGTTTTTCTCTACCATCCCTGCCACTACAATCAACGTTTTTCTTCAATTTACTATCGCCGGCCACCAGCCCCTCTTCCCCGCTACCACATTCACATCCGCCTCCTCCCCTTCTCTCGACGCGTCCATCCGCACTGCCCCTGCTTCCTTATTGCGGCGAGCGGTTAGCGCGTTTAATCGCAAATGGAGGCCCAGCGCTGCCGGGGGCGGTGGGGAGGCGGCGCGAGAAAGGAGTCGCGGAAGGATTCAGCTGACCCGTTCGCTCTCGTTGTTCCAGATTAGCGCGCGCTTCCTCGCCACGCACCGCGAGCAGCAGCAGCGTCTGCGACTCCTGAACCTCTCTGCTGCTCCCAGAGGCTCCTCGCGTTTCGGTACGTATCCTGCGAAAGAAAAAGCCAATGTTTAGAAGTGAGAACTCTATTGTGATGAAATTTCAGATATTAATAATGAAAATTCAACTGTTTCGAAAATGTATGTATGTATTGGGCATTTTATGGTCGAATTAACCTGACTTTTACCAGCTAGTGGTGTTTCAAGAACTCTTTTTTTCTTCGTTGTCCGCGCCTGCGGATAAGCCAGACGTGAGGTGAGCATGGAGTATTCCCATCACCGTACCAACGTTACTTTGTTTGCCTGGGCTTTTTATTTCGTTACAGAGCTACAGAAACTGAGACTATTTGTATTAGAAAGTTACGGCTTCAATTTTTGTCCCGGCCAGAAATCATACTCCTCACAGAAAGCTAGTACGGTGTCCATGAAATCAAAAGGGGCTCGTTTTTAAAATAAATTCTTAAAAATGAAAGTTCAATTGTTAAAATTAATTCTTAAAATGAAAGTACAATTGTCTCAAAAACTCAGTTCTTAAAAAATTCAATTCTGATTGAAGTTTCAACTCGTATTGACATTCAATTCCTATGTAAATGCATAGCTTAAAATAAGTTAATTACTGGAGTAAATTCATATATAGACTAGTTTTAATAGGATGGATTGCAAAAAAAAGTACCTTGACTATAATATAGTCAAAATGCGATTAATCGCCATATAAAATATTATTTTGTCGTGTTACATTGGGAACAAAATACATTTTAAATTTATTACACCATTATCACTGATTTTCTACTAGACGCTCGTAAAAAATGACGCAGCTCAAAAAATGACTTATGTTATTTGTATAAATTTTAATTTATAAACTAACGTAGTTACTTATTCCTGTCTAAACAACAGTATTATTTCTCTTGAAGAAACTGAACACATAATCTTAGATCACTACCCTAGAACTATTTCATGCCCATAAATGTGCCTTACCGAACTGTATCATGCCTATAAATGGGTATTTTTGAAAAATGGTGGCTTATAAGTCCCAAGTGGTTGAATGTTATTCATTTACAATTCTAAATTTTATATACTCAATTATGTAATTTATCCTTAGAAACAGTCCAGTCATGAATGTTCTTTATTGAACAATAAAGCCTCTTTCAAAAAGGAAACAGGACAATATCACAACAACCAAAAATATGAGTACATTTTTATGTGAAATTCTGAAGAATGATCAGAACCACGGAACACGGAACTCTGAATCAGAGAATACTAACGTCTGTGTAATAACTCTAACTGCTCTGAAGCCGCTTGTCGATCTCAACTTATCATTAGTGCGTAGGGCTTAGGTATCTCATTTGCCGACGTCAGCGCACTTCGCCCTTCGCTCTCGAGCGATAGAGTCCTTCAAGGGCCCTCGAGGCGCCGCTCCGCCATTTTGGTGCTTATGAAACAGTGGCGGTGATGGTGCCGCGGAACACGGTATCGGGAAGCAGATGCAACGAATCTACTGCCTCCGTTACGCCTGGTCCAGACATTGACGGTAGGCGTCAGGCAAAGGATGGTTTGTAAAATTGTGTATACAGTCATTCAGGAGCAAACACATAATTAAAACATAGATGTTTAAATTATAATTGTTCACACCTGTTACACCTCTTTTAATGTTGTTGAATACGTTGAATTGTTTTGAGTGCTATTGCTTTCGTGATAACTAAAAGTATGTGATTGGTATGGCTATAAAGTATTTAATTTAGCCCTGTTTTTTAATTTTTACGTAGGTTTTAGTTACTACACTATAATCTTCACTACTGCTACCACCACTTAAATAATTGATTTTGGTCACATTCAAAAGTTGTGTGCCGAATATTAAGATTTCTCTCTCTCTTCTAACTTTCAGAATTTCTGAGAATGTAAGCCATCATTACTTTTGGGATACCATCATCGCGTAAACTTCACACTTCTTCACATAATTATTACTATTTCAGCCATCGACCCGTGTCACCACCATTATAATTGCTTCCAATCACATATACACCTTCACCCCCAACCTTTACTACCAACTCAATACTCTCCTACATCCCTGTCTCAACCTTTGCCTCCACCGACATCTACACTACTACTTCCACGCCCATCCGCATCACTTTCACCACGCCCATACCCATCTTCACCGATTCCACCTCCACATCTACCGCCATCCCCACCTCCACTCTCTCGCCACCCCGCGTTCATCATCACTTCCAACCCCACCTCCACCTCCAACTCCAGTCCCACCTCCACTGCTGTCTTCTCCGTCACTATCACTCCGCCTCCATCACCGCCTCCACCCCACCGCCATCCCCACCTTCACCTCCACCACTTGAAACTCCAGCACTCCCGCCACCGCCATCCCCATCGACAACGCAACCTCCGCGCACTTCCACCAGGGCCACCGTCACCAGCCAGCGTCGGCGACCGCCACTCGAGGACTGCGCTGCGGCATTAGGTGAGGCCGTAATGAAATTCCGAGCAATCAGTGCGCTGAAGAGGGCGCGCGCCGCGCCGCGCCGTCGGTGGCACGCGACCGCCCCGCGGCTGCGGCCGGCGGGCGGCGCAGCTCGCCTCGGCCACAGGCCACGCCCACCCTCTCCAGGGGCGGACGCCCTTCGCGGAAGCATCTTGCGCCTAAGAGGCTTTCCCCGGACGGCCACGACGCGTAGGCAGAGCACTCGCTGATTGCGCGTTGTTTGGGGATGAGGGGTCACGAAACCCGCTGAGCACTTCAGGGATTCTATGGAAGGTATATTCTTTGATGAACACCTTTTAAAATCAATAATACTCATTCTGGTGTTAAACATTGTCGTGGAGGTAAACATTTTTCTAAGCACTAATTTCAAACGTGCACAGAACTTGGAAGAAAAGTATGCGACCATGTGAGAGGTGCCTACACTTTCGTTAGAATCCCAGGAACGAGATGAAAAAGAACAAAAATAAGGAAACAGTTTCTGAAACATTTTGATTGACAAATGCAAATGTGTAATTGTTTTTTCCGCGTACTGTATCATTGTGCGTAGTGACTGAATTCTCATACTCTGTAATTCACTGATTAGGGTACATCTCTCGATATGTGACAGTGTAGCTCCGAAGATGATGCAGCACGCCATTACTGTTATACTGGTACCTTTTTCAATAAGAACGAATAGAGTTGACATACTTTTACAGTATCAATGTACCTAGTTACAATACTTGTTTTCAGATGAATTAGAGGACAGCCTAATTTACATTAAAACCCTGTAAACGTGATGACATATAACACAGAAACACTTTGATACCACTGAATAAAAATGCGGATTTCAATTCAATTCCACTCAGGAATACTAGTTTACTTAAGGATCAACACAAATACCAACTGGTTTATTACATTTCCCAATCAAATACCTTTCCCTTTTACAATACAGTCTTCTTCTATACTAGCACACAGGAAGTCGAAACATCAAATACCTTCGGGGATAAAATGGCATCTCGTCCGCCGGTCTGTTGGAGCATCCCCACAATAGCAGGTCCGCAGCGAGGCGGCGCGAGGCGGTCAACATAAACGCAGGAGGCGCGGAGAAAGCGGTCGGAAGCGTTTGCTTCCCCGAGCACTTCCTTCGCCCGCCGCACGTGAGGCTGCGTTTCGAATAACCGGCCGCCGCCGCTGAGTCACCGCCCCACCACCCCGCCTCTCCCCGCCCATCACGACGCTTCCAACCGCCTCGCTCTGGCGCGCCGCACACGTCCCTCCCCGCCCCACACCGCACGCGCCTCCTTCCGCCCTCCTTCCCGCCCCGCCTGCTACGGCCCTTCCAGCCCTTTCTCGCTCTGGCGCGCTGCACACATCTCTTCCCGCCCCGCCCCTCTCGACCCTCTCCACCCTGCCCTTCTCGCACCCTTCCAGCCCTTCTTCGCTGATTGCCGCATCGCACTTCGTCTCCCCCCCCCGCATCTTCCCGCCCGTCCCTTCTCGTCCCGCTCGCCACGGCCCTTCTAGCCCTTCTCGCTCTGGGCGCGCCGCACACTGTCTTTCTCGCCCCCCCTCTTCCGCCCCTCTCCATCCCTCTCCGCCTTCTCCGCCCCTCCACCCCCCCGGCTCGACCCTTCCAGCCCTTCTCGCTTTGCCGCCTCGCACTCGTCTCTCCCTGCTCCCCTCCGACCCGCCGCTCACGGCCCATCCAGCCCTTCTCACTCTGGCGCTCCGCACACGTCTGCTCTCACCCGCCCTCTCCGCCCTCTCCATCCTCTCGCCCCTCTCCGCCCTCACCCCCCCCGCTCAATCCTTCCAGCCCTTCTCGCTTTTGCGCCTCGCTCTCGTCTCTCCCCACCCCGCCCGCCCCGCCACGCATCGCCTCGCCCTGTCTCTTCCCGCCCGTTCCTTCCCGCCTCGGCACTTCCAAGCCTTTTTCGCTCTGGTGCGCCGCCACAATCTCTTCTCGCCCCGCCCCTCACCACCCCGCCCGGCTCGACCCTTCCAGCCCTTTCTCGCTTTGCCCTCGCACTCGTCTCTCCCTGCTCCCTCCGACCCGCCTCTCACGGCCCATCCAGCCCTTCTCACGTTTTGGCCGCTTACTTGGAATCATCCTCCCAGTCTCCTGATTTAACGCGGATTCTACTTTTCAACCCAAACCTGTCCCAAACATGTGCGCCACTCCTCTTTCGTCCCAAGCTGCTAGCCTTTGTCCATTTTCGTCCCATCCCTTCCGTTTCTAACTTTTCCTTCCCACTCTGTACGCCGCCATTCTCTCCCTTGAACGTCCCCATCTGTATATCTTCACCTTCTACGTCCCCACTTCAACTTCTCCTTATTCCCACTTGTATTCTCGAAACTGATTGTCCTCACCTTGCATCATCACACTAGGTTCTCATACCACTTTTTATCAGCATCATTCTCTTCGTCCTCATCCGTACGCTTCACCATACCCGCCCTTTCTTGTCTATTCTCCAATTGCACATGTCTCGGAAAACCCTCCCTTAGTCACCCCTTCTTTTTCTTACTCTGTGGAACCGTTGTTGCTTCCCTCTATTACCACTATTTAATGCTCTCCGCTATTTCTTCAACAACTAGCCACGCACCACTCGTTCTCTCTCTCTCCTCTCTCTCTTCTCTCTCTCTCTCTCTCTCTCCCTCTCTCTCTGTCTCCCTCCCAGTGCCACCGCATTTACGAGAGGCGCTGTAAAGATTAGAGCGGCGGCGAATGAAGGCGCACGCGGGCTGCCCACGCTCTTTGTGTTTTAGATTGAAGTGGGGCGAGTATGAGAGCGCAAAGTACAGGCAAAGAGAATCGTCGGCGAAAGCCGCGGCGGGCGCCTTTAATAGTCTCAAAGTTAGACCGTCTAAAAAAGATCGCGCGCGCCACGCAAAGACCACGCGCCGCGGCGGGCGTTCGCGTTCTTTCTCGCCCACTTCCTCCCCACTCCCCGCTCCCCGGAGGTGGAAATACAGCGGCGCGAACCGGGCGCGGGGCGCGCGGGGTGGTGGCGCAAGGCGGGGGTTTGCGTGCGGGTTGGCGGGGCGGGGGCGGCGGTGCGTTTCGTTATTTTTCGTTTTCGAATAAACTCAAATTCCCTGGGAGGCTACGGTTTCCGCACGGAGGAGCTCGAGGAGAAAGTGTTTCTTCTCCGCGGGAGGCAACCCGAGCGACTCGCGCCGAGTCGAACGCACGCGGACGGGCGCGTCAATATTTCATTCGCGTTGCCGGCGGCAACGCGCGACTGCGTGGGAGAAGGTGGCGGAGCCAGCGCGAAGGGCGCGGAGGCGGCCCGGGTGGCGGAAAGGTTGGTGGAGATGTGGGAGAGAAAATGGGGAGGGACGGTTTGGAACAGAGTTTTGGAGGAAGAAGTAAGTGGAAATACCGATGAATTAGTTTGGTTTGAGATGTTCATAGGAAGGCGTCAGTAACAACTGAAATTTGTAAGAGCAAGAAGACCCGATGAGGTGTAACGTTTATAAAATTAGTTGACTACCTGTTTATAGGTTCCGAAATGAGAAATAGTAAAGTGGCAGCGCGCAAGCGCGGGCGTTGCCGGAACGGTGGTAATGCAGGAAGCCCATCCCTGACCACGAAGAATCATTATAGATTCAAACAGTGTAGGTAAAGAAACGGGCACCAAGGTTAACAAGAGTGACAGCTTTCATAGCAAAGGTAAGTCAGATACTTTGAGAGAGTGATAGACAAGAAATTGATGCGAATGAACACATTAATAAAACTGTAAAATTCAGTATAGTTGAAAAAAGTAAGATGGCAGTGCCAACAAATCTGGTGGAGTTCATAACCTTGGAGTGAGGCAGATAGGATTTAAAAGGTGGTAATACGATAAGAAGATTATTAGAGACAGTATCGAGCAGAAGACGGGATCAAATCGATGATGATGCAGGAAGCTCAACTGTGTTCACGAAGAATAATTAAAGATTGAAATAATATAGGTAAAGAAATTGGCTAACAAAAATTGCAGGTTTCACCGTCCATCAGAACAAGAGACATACCGAGAATCAAAGATCGCAAAATAAAGAGAATCAAGGAATTACTGAAAACAGCAAGACTCGTTACAGGAATATGTTGGGAGGTAGGGGCCTATTCACAGTGGTGGCATTCACAGACCACGAACACAAAAGCCAGGAAGAGAGTCAAAGTTGGTAACGCGATAAGGATGCAACGAAATGCGGAAGCAGAGGTAGACGAAACAGTGGCGACCCAAGGAGATTCTCCCTAACCACGAAAAACCAAGGGCTTGAAACGGTGAAAAAAAAAACAACAGTGAGCAAAGACTAACAAGAATTTTCGAAACTAGCTTGGACGAATTCAACTGATGTTTGAAGGAGAATCCTTGTGGATGGCTACTCTGGTTGGTAATTGGCCGTGATATCTCCCAACAACACTAGGCGAATGCCGGTGGAGTACCCAAAAAACGGGCCAGGGACCGCACGAATCCTTTCCTTCTTCTTCCTTGTGCCTAACTGTGAAAACCCTAATTGCGAAGAACCAAGAGCTTGGGACAGAGTAAAGACACAGTGAACAAAGACTAACTAGAATTTTCGAAACTAGCTTGGACGAATTCAACTGATGTTTGAAGGAGAATCCTTGTGGATGGCTACTCTGGTTGATAATTGTCCGTGATATCTCCCAACAACACTAGGCGAATACCGGAGTACCCTAAAAAACGGGCCAGGGGACTCGTGCGTTCTTTCCTTCCTCTTCCTTGCCATATCCTGCGCTTTACTTACATACACTTACTCTTACTTACACTAGACGACCACGCACGTCGGGACAACGGTAGGGTGCTTAGTGTTTCCGTCTGGGACGGTGCCCTACTGGTAGAAGATTCCTATATTGGGAAAACCAGACCTGTAGTTCGCAAAGGTCTGTAGTTTGGCGCCCGATCTCACCATCTAGCTGGGAAACATACATGTGACTTTCTTGTTAAAAGATGCACTGCACCTACAGAACTAATCACCACCAGAATTGATTCGCAAATAAATACGAAATAATTAATCAAACACTTACAAGACATATTGGCAATCAACATGGCATATTGGAGACGCGCTGTGCATTCAACACCTGAAAAAAATGTTAATGTACGAACCTCTGAAACAACAACAATCCACGCGCATGCGGAGCGCCATGCGCAGCCGACAAACACAAGAGATAGGGAGCGCATCGGAGACGGCAGCCCGATAAGGGCGACAGGAAGTGCGGAAACGGCCGCGGCTAAAGCGTAGGCAGGCGTGGGGGGCGCGTGGGCGCGTCTTCCGACCGGAGAGAGAGAAGGCGGCGCCTCAACGGAACACAGGCGGCCCGCGCCCGCCCGCGGCAGATTTCTCCCCGCTTGTCACTCAAGCGTTCGCGCGCGCCGCCGACAAAAGAAGGATAAACACGGTGCAGGAGGCCGTGGAGGGGGCGAGGCCCGCCGCGAGGGTGGAGGGGGCGGTGGCGGAGGCGACGGCTCCTGAGTCCCGTGCCGCGCGCGGGGCATGTCGCGCAGCGGTTAACAAGTGCGGACGAATCCGGAGGAGATTTGCCGCTTCGCGACGCGAGGGAGCGGTGGTGGTGAAGACTCTTGCCGGAGGGAACAGGGGTTAGCGGCGGCTACGATGAAGTCACATGGGCAAAGGGAACGTTGAGCAGTATTGGAGTCAAGGAAGTCAAGGGCCACCGGGACGTAGGGTGTTGCGGTTTGTGCTGGAAGCGGGGGGGAAAGGATGCGGGTGGCAGAAAGAGCGGTTGAGGACGTGGGCGGGTGATTAGGGGTAGGGAGTGATCGAGACGAGAAGAAAAGAGGCGATGAGAACGGCTAGGGTGAGGGTAACGAAGGCGGCCTAGACAGCGGGGGCAACAAGTATCAAGCTGGCGGCGTGTGGGGTGTTGTTGGTGCGGGGGCCGCGTGGGAAGGGCACCGGGGTGGGGAAATCGTAGTCTCCCGAAGGAGGGTGGATGGAGTGTTGCGGGAGGATGAGGGTAGGGGAGGAGGTATATGGGAACCTAGAGCGGACAGGCGGGTCGACGAGGGCGAATGAGACGTCGGTATAGGTAGGGAAACGGAGGAAGCAGGATTAAAGGAGTTGAAGGGGCGGCGGGGTTGGCGGAGATGTCGGGGGCAGCCGGTGCGGTGGAGGTATAGAATGCGTCAATGTAGGTGGCAGTGAAGGGGTGGCTGAAAAATCGGGAGAGTCGCGGCTCAGCTACGAGCACAGCTGGAGGGGGTGGGGAGGAGGGGACAGCGAGGGCGCCATGGCAACGGTGTCCCGAAGTAGGTTGTGGGAGTACGTGATGATGGGAAGGAAGGGCTTCTTCGCGAATCCAAGTGACAGAGCGGAGGCGTAGCGGAGTGTACAGGCAGTCGCACGCGACAACGGGCGCGTTTTAAGCATTCCGTCTACGAGACGTTCTAAAAAATTCCTTCCTCTGTAGAATATCACTGAAAATGTTATGAGAACAAACTTTCGGAAGATACAGATGACTGCATAAAATACTGATATTTTAAATGTTAAACACTTTAATAATATAAGTAACAATCTGGAAATATATATGTCACATGCAATCATTTTTCACAATTCAAATCTCAAATTCATTTTTGATAAACAAATATTTTAATACAGTATTTAGAGAGCCACATATTATCAGATTATAGTCTTACTTCAGCGACTTAAATGGCAAATCTGAAGTGATGAATTGTTTACTAGATACTAACTTGCGTTTGAATAAAATTGTAACAAAAACCAGTGTTGGTTTTTCAAAAATAAATTCTACAATTCTTTTATTTCTGTAATTTTTTGGGGTGAAATTAATGGGTTCTTTAATTTACACTAAAACACAACTCAAATTCTTTGACAATATACTCCATACTGAATATAAAACTTAATAGTCTCAAATGGCCTATTTGTCTAAAATGTATAGACATAATGTAATTTTTTAAATGACAGGTTTCTTTGGTTATTGTTTACGGTCGACCTTGCAGTTTAAGACAGCATACATTAATAGTTTACCATTTCCGATAACAAGGATTTCACTTTCATGGAAGGTCAACACATAAAATGTTTGTTGCAAAACACCAGACATTAATTCTTCGTAGAAGGACGAGTAGTGTGTAACAAAATGAAATATCCGTGAACGGTCTATGAATTTTAAGCTAGAATGTAAGAGATTTTCCTGTGACGTTTTAACACAAAACATAAAATTTAATTGAAATTAGCATTAATTAGACTTGCGTGTTGGACTTTTGAGCAAACAATTTATTGTTATGGTTTGCAGTGTATTGACGTACATTTACCGAGAAAATAGGTAAATTAAATAAATATATTATAGAAATGGGACAAGGTAGGCAAGGAACTTGACGTAACTACAATTTGTGCTCGTTTCCTAAGTGGTCTGAGTATATTTATTTGTATTTTCAATAGTCACGCGGTTTTCGATTACGGTTAAAATGCTTTTAATACCTCAAATAGAAAGTAGCATCCAATGAACCTAAGGAAACGAACTAAACAGGAGTGTAAAGTATATGACAGACAATTATTGTAATGCTATTCATAGTAATAGTGTGTGTTATTTATGAATAATAATCAAGGATAGTCATTTTTATGTTACAGCGAACATAACGAACATATTATTATAGTCCTGAAGAAGATTTTGTAAAAGGCCAAATCGTCTGTTATTTGCAAAATGTATTAGTCAGTTCATCAAGGAGACTGTCTCAAGAAGTCATTAGTAGTTACAGTGTGATAAAGAAAACATCAGATAATTTACAAGCTAACAGTAATACATTTTCACACTGCCATGCTTACAATTGAAGCTATATTGATAATTTTTAAAAAGAAGTCAAACATATGGATGGAGCTAACCCACTATGTATGGATAATTCAATTAGAAGGCTGCTTTTATAAGTTATTTTTAGACCTTCATGTTCCTATATGTTTTTCACGTAACACATTAACCATATGCATAGACTACAGCCGGTCAACCCCCCCCCCCATTTATAGGGCTCACCGTCATGCGGGCGACGACATTCAACGACCCCTTCACGACGATTAGAAAGGCAGGACCCTCTGTAGCGTTACGGATGATTGTGACAGATGGTACTAAGAAGACCCTACCTTTCTTAAAGAAACAGGGGCCCCCAGTAATAATCTTCAAACACTATAACCACACGTTTCAATCTCATTACACTTTCACTGTCGAGAAGTCTGAATTACGCTTCCATTTCCCCCAGAAATTGTCTCAAGAAGCACTTTTCTCCTTGTCGCCTTTCGAGAAGTCCAGCAGCCCGGAGCGGCCGTCTCTGCCAACAGGAAGTCAGTGCTCGCGGCCTGCCCGCCGCCTCGGAGAGCACGCGAGGGCGGGCGGCGCGGCGTCGCCCTGGCCCGGGAGCGACGGGAGAAACGCGAACACTCGTCTCTTTATTCTGTCGGAACGCCTCACCGCGGGTCCACCGCGGGCGTACGGATTTACGTGGTTTCTCTCAAGATGGCTAAGTGCTCGGCGTTGTAAGTGAAATTAAGGCTCGCTTGAGGAGAAGCAACCTCGTGGAACGGCACGACAGCAAACATAATAATGTACATTTTCTGTCCGTAGTTTTTAGGACAAAGAACTTCCTGGGAAGATACTTGCAAAAGCGGCGCAAGATGTTCGTAGGATTAGTTAGTATACTGGTTGAGGTTAGTGTTCTTGCATAAGTTATTGTTCATTTTGTTTAAACGAAGAAAGAACATCATCAGCCAATATTTAAATGGAGAGCAAATGTATTGTGGAAAGTAATTATGTCTCCTAATGATTCGACAATTGTTAATGATGAAGGATTTATTTCACCATGCGATGTTGAAAATGTTTGTTACAAGAAAAAGAGATTCATATGGTGGCAAGTAATACAGAAAAATAATCCTTCAGTCTCAATATTCAAAGAATAAAAATGCTGTTACAAAGAAGTTTAACTGGAGCTGGATGCCGTTCATTAAATATTTGGGTTTTGCGAAAATTAATTCCAGAAATTTCATCAAGGCGATCCTTTAAATAATTAAGATTACCAGACATAAAATGACGTCTTCATATAGTTACGCCGAAAATACAAAATTCTTAACTATTACCTCCAATTCCATGAAAATGTTACATTTGCCTCTGGGGAACGATGCATTATTCACATACTTAATAATTTTAAGAGAAAATACTTACAGAGAAGGAACCTGTATTACCAGACGCCCGAGTAAGACTTCTTTCTCAACGATGCCATCCATTCTGAAACTAGGAACCAATTGATGCGCCAGGTGCGAGCTCTAAATTTCCGCTGTCGGTGGGCGGCTTTCGCCCTGTCGTAGACGGGAGAAAATCAAGAGCGCATCATCCGAACCGGTTAGCTCTGCTTTCGGACTTGACCCGTTTCGGAGGTGCTAGTCGTGATGTACCGCCGCCACCTGCCCCAAGTGAACGAACTCCGACGACGGCATCTCGCTCATTCGCCTCGCGGAATAATGCAATAGGAACACTTAGATGCGCTATCTCATTTTTCTTCTGGAATTATATAGTTATTCACTGGCAGTTCCTCATGCAAGCAGTTTCCTATGCGATGGGATATTCTTGCTTTAAAATGCTTTGTAGCATAAACATTTGATTCTACAGCTCTCAAAAATAATTTAAAATAGTTCTAATGTGATTTTAGTAAGAATTAATTTTTAACTATTGTTGGAACAAATATCTACATACTTTGTTTGCGATTCAAATCATTTTCCTCATTAAATGGTTACTTCCTTCCTTTTAAAACACTTCCTATTAATATTATTTCAAAAATATCATTATAACTCTTTTGCCGATCATTATTGTCTAGTACATTACTTTATCATAATTATTTTAAAATTCAAGGATTTAGAATAAAATACATTAATGTATGTAAAAATCTATTATTTCTTTAATCTTGACGTGCTGAAAATGTAAAAAACACAAGATCTTTTAAAGATATATAGTGTCACGTATTTTGACGAAGTGCCACGAATCATTTTGCTTTGACATTTTCACCTGGAACATAGATCACAATAGCGCTTTGTCGCTTTCCCACGGGGAGAAAACAATTGGAAATTTCTCGAAGTGGCGTCGTAGAGATTGCTACCTTCGGGGCGTGCGCGTGTATGTGTGCGCGAGAGAGATGCTGCTTTCTCCAATCGCGCCCAGTCATCTGAGCTCGAGCCTGCACCGCTTCTCCCCCCCTCCCGCTGACAACGACGGCCCAACGCCATGCCCCGCACTACTCGCATCGAATCGCCCCTCCCCTTCCATACTCCCCTCCCTCCCCATGTCACCCCGCCCAATCCTCCTCGCCCCATCCCACACAACCCCCCTGCGCCGACCCCTATGGTCCGTACAGCAGCAACTTCCTATCCGCCTCATCCGCACTGCCCCAGCATCTAACACACGCACCGCCCTGTCGCATCCCTTCGTCCCTCGTTATCCTCCCCAGCGGTCCTTGCCCGACTTGGCGCGATTTCGCCCAGCCCGCCAACCCCACCTTTGCCCATCTCCGTCTAACCCGCGCCTCTCTTCAACCCATAACAGTACAACGACCCTCCTCAGCCGCACAATTGCCATCAACCTCACACCTGCCAACTCACAGTTTCTCGCCGCACCACGCATTACCCGAACCTCCCCACCTGTACCGTTCGTCCCATCTTACCTCCTGCGTTCCACTATAATCCGCCTTCACTCCTCCCAGTCACACCTTCTCCGGTCACCATTACACGACCTCCATTACCTCTCACCCCGCCAACACCCATCCACCTTAACCATTACCCCGCCCCACCATTACCCCGTCTTTCGACCCACTTCCGCACGCGGCAAAGGGGTTTGGCCCCCAGCGCACTCGTGAGGGCGCGAGCCGGCGGGAGGGAAGGGAGGGGGCCGCCCTCGCGCCACGCGCCGCGCGCAAGCAGCCGCCGCGGCCGCGAGCTAACCTTGAACGCTGCTCCTGCTTTCCTCCAGCCGCTGCCCTCTCTTCCGGCGCGCTCCTGCCGCGCGCCGCCGCAGCCGCACCTACGGCCGCGATCACGTGCTTATCGGCGGTGTTAACATGCTGATCAAAATCATTCAGTTTCAACTCACTGCTTTATTTCGGCATCGATGCATCATCAACACAAAACAACAACATAAATAAACAACAGTTTAATTTGCGGCAGCTTCTTTTAACCAGTTGGGTCAGATTACTCGTTTCTTCTCGGTACTTTTTTAAGCAGTACCGTTATTCTAGTATTAACTATTCGTGTTGTGAAATTATGTTGTTGATTATACTATTAGTTATATTCAAGAAAACGTTTTGAAGAGTACATCAATAAATTTCACAAAATATAATTCGTAAGATTTCACTCAAATAAAGGTATTTTTATAAGTACATTATTATACCCAACAAAATAATTTTTATATTTATAGTTATGAAATGCACTCCAAGAGAGGGACCATTGAACTTTGTTTCTCTCATTGCAAATGAACATCATCTTGCAGTCCCAAAAAACAAAAGCAAAAAAAACAACATAATCCGCAGCAATGAACTAGCAATGAGACGACAGCCCGCAAAAAGCAAACAAACAAACATTATCACTAGCCTCTGCAAGTCGTCACCGGCGCTATTCGCAAGAGCAGCCTCCTCCGCGGACCACAACCCTGCGCCGCGCTGTCCCCGCGGGCTCCGCGCCGCGCCGCGCCGTCCCGCCGGTCCCTGCGCCGGATCCAGGACGCTTTCCACGATGGTTTCTTCTCGTTTCCCTGGTCCCCGCCCCGCGCCGCGCCGGCCCGCGCCGCTGCCCGCCGACCCGGTCGCCCGCCCCGCCCCGCCCGCCCCGCCGCCACCGGTGGCGACGCGTCGCCCGCGGCGCGGACTACGCCGAAATGGGCCTAAACACGCGCGTGGGAAAAAAACACACGTAAAACCTGTTACCTAAAATGAGCAACTTTTGGGAGAATATGATTGACTTAATGAATGCCTTATGATTGGAATGTGAAACTTGTTCTCGGAAAGCATGCGATGTGTATTTTTGGTGCCCGCTGTGACCTAGAGAAGTACGTGAATGTATAATTTTTATTTTCAAAATTAGTTTTTTTACACATTAAAAATCTTCTTTAAATTCAAGAAGCTAACCCAAGGCACACAATAGCAAATCACTTTGAAAATTGTGTCCTTATAAAATATACATGAAAGAAATAATATATTTTTATCTCAAAGGGTGTCACGTTGGACTTGATGGAAAGATAGCGGTCTAAAAAATTGGATGGTTCATCATGATTTATAGGATTATCCCGTCGATACATCTATAAAACAGGTATGTCCTGTAGTAATGACACTATAGTAGATAGCATGGCAAGAATTGATAAACTCTTGCATCGTTTATCATGTGCGTTAGATACTAACCTTAACCGTGAGTGAAAATGTACAAAAAATGTTTTCGTATTAATTTTACTGTGTGATAAATCTGACCAAGACTGCTGATATATAAATTTGAAGCAAACAAAGTTATTTTTTATCAACGAAGGGCACATGCTAAACAAATTTTTTACAACTTTTTTATTCCCATAAACAAGGATTAAAATATTTTAATTTATATAAATTAATTAATATTTATGTAAATAGTCTGTATTAATTAGTATTTCTGTATTTAAGTAATTATTTTTTCTGTAAAAAAAATCTTCCGTGAAAATTACAGGCAACCGCACTGCTTGGTATCAGCGTCGTTTTGACCCACTGAGAGACAATTACGACCGCTCCGGGCTGCGAACCGGAGGCTGTCAGATTCGCGCCGCGATCCGCAACTGCAGCGCTTACGCGGAAGTCGTTTCATTCATCTGCAACTGCATTTTGCGCGATGACGTGTCTTCCTTTCTCTTCTCCGCCCTCTCCTCCCCTCTCCTCCCCTCTCCTCCCCTCTCCTCCCCTCCCTCTATGCCTATGTCCGCCATCGCCTGCGTCTTGATCTGTATCTGCAGCGGCGCGGCATAGGCTGGACTTCGAAACTTTCTCGGCCGACTACAACTGTTTGCTGCGTTGCAACAAAATGTTATGTATGGATGCAAGGTTTCGATTTCTCGGACTGATAATTTTAATAAATATCGATAAGCGAGAGTGAAATTCATTATTTCAGTTCTAAATACATGAATATCTTGAGTTTATGTAGTAAAACACCCAAAATAACATCCACAGTAAGATTTTTAATTATAGATCTCATTCGTACGTGTTTCTCCAATACTTGCAAAAAGACTAAATATATTTGTTAGTTGTTCAATAACCAATTATTTTGCGTGTATGCAAGCAAATGATTACACTCATTGAAATTTTCATCTCTCTGATCTCTTGAATTCTTGCCACAACCCATTGAACTCTTAAAACTATTCTTTCAATTCAAATTTTCTGTACGATGTAGGCAGTTTGACATGCAGTAGAGTTACACCCAAATTTATTATTTTCTAAAACTTGTATATTTCGTGTAATTAATGTATTTCAAAACATTATAGTATTCCCAATTGTTTTTAAGGGATTTTTCCGAAAAGAAATAACCACATTATACGTCATTATTGCGTTGGTATATTAAGAAATAAACCGTATCACATTTAAGCAGCAATTCAGGATTAAATTATTCGAACACGGTTTTACAAATGCATTCATGATATCAACAACATTTTTGACACCTCAAGAACGAATGTCAATAGTCGCTATAAAACTCTTTCTTTAAGCAATTAAGTTCTTCGTTTTGTTATTAGAAGTACTAGTATTCGGTCATGGATGCTTTTCAAAAGAACAACAATGTTTTAACCACTGCTAATATAAACAACTATTTTTCAAACTACAAAAAATACCGTGAATACTGCACAGAAAATAAGCAGTCTGACAATGAAAAAGTATAAGTAAAAATGTCAATTACATGCAACGAATTGTAGATATTAGTCACATTATAAAAACTACATGTTTCGTCGCTAACTAAAATGTCGCTTTTACAAATGCGCTTGTCACGGATTAACGCTACGATGTTGGAGAGCAGTTAGTTCCTTCATAACAAAACGAACGCGGGCGTGACACTGACATCTGTTTCACACGCGCAGGCGCTGACAGTCGGTGAGCGGCTCATTATTTTGAGCTATGGCTGCGGGTGCCCGCCGCCCCACTCGACCGCCGAGAGCTCATAAACTGCAACCAACGAGACGCTGGCGGTTGCGGTGGAGATGGTGATGGTGATGTCGTGATGGTCGCGAGG
This sequence comes from Gryllus bimaculatus, assembly GCA_017312745.1. Taxonomy (NCBI): domain Eukaryota; kingdom Metazoa; phylum Arthropoda; class Insecta; order Orthoptera; family Gryllidae; genus Gryllus; species Gryllus bimaculatus. The sequence goes on along the minus strand of BOPP01000084.1, from coordinate 4,334,194 downwards.
CGTAGAGGCGGTAGTGATGGTGGTGACGGCTCTGGTGGCAGCGGTAACAGTAGCGGAGGTGGCGGTGGTAGTGGTGACGGTTTCTGTTGCGGTGGGGATGGCGGAGGTGGAAGCAATGATGACGGTGACGACGGGGGTTGGCAACAGGGGTTGCGATGGTGGTAGTGGTGGCGAAGGTGGTGATGGCAGCAGTGGAGATAGTTTTGGTGGTGGTCGCGCGGCGGAGACTGCGGCGGCAGGGATGGCGATAGTGGCAGTGGTGGTAGCAACAGTGGTAGAAGTGGCGGCGGCTGTGGTAGCGGCGTTGTTGCGATGGTTAAGTGCGGTGCGGCGAAGGTGGAGCTGACCGCTATTTAAAGGCGAGGCTAATTGAAGGGCGTGAAAGAGAATATTTTATCTGTCGTTGATGCAAATTTCTGATTTTGCAAAAATGGAGATTACCATGTAGACCCTGTTGTGGCCGTACTTGTAAAGCAAACTTAATCTAGGCGTGCCTGTCGTCCTTGGCCTGACTAACAATAGCTTACGCTGTTTTATGTTCATTCATAAATGTAGTCTGTGATAAAATTGCCCGTGAGTAAATAATTATATACTCGTGCCTACTAAATGCCTTTACGTCAAATCTCGTTGACACTAGGACAATGCATAAAACCCATATTTATTCAATTCTCCATATGATCAAATTCATTTGTTAAGATCGATTGGAGTAATTGGCCGGAAGAACGTGTCAGTCTTTAAGCAAAGGTGCCCAGTTTCAAAACTTACTGGTACTTGTTTATACAGAACGTCTTGCGTCGATTCGACTCTGCATTGTGTTGACTGTCCCGTCATGGGTCTTTCAAGTTGTTGGAAAATTAAGTGACATGTCACTAGAATTCCCTCAAGAATTTAAATGAGAATTCATCTGTTTTTTTAGATATTTTAAAACTAATTTAATGTAATTTTTCTAATAAAAAACCTGTTTTTAAACATATCTCATCACATCACAAACCAAAAATGATAATTTTCGGAATGCGTTGCCTTTCTTCTGCAGCGTCGTTTTGTAAAAGGAAAACGAAAACGCGTGTGCCATATTTGAACTAACACTGCGGTCTGCGGGCTATTGAACAGCAGCGAAAGTCGCCCTTCTTCCTCCGCGTCGTCGAGGAAGTAGTCCAGGCCACGGGGCATCGGGTCGCCGCATCGGTGATGATGCGATGCTCTACGGCGGCGGCGAGATGGCTAACGGACAATGGCCGTAGCCTAAACCTTCACTCTCGAGAACTGACCTCGGCGCCGCCGCCGCCGCCGGCGAACCTGTTTCCAACGGCGCGTGGACGTTGACCCCTTTTAGGAGCAACCTCATCTCATCTCGTCTCGTCTCGTCTCAGCTCCTCTCACCGCAGCTCCACGTACTCTTCTTCTTGCTTGCGGTAAAGCGACGCGGCTCTCCTACGCGATGGACGCGGAAGGGCGGCCGCTAGGAAATCATTTTCTGACAATGTGGTAAAGGGCTAATCAAGAAACAACAGTTTCGATCAGACTGATGATTGATTGATTGTTAGTGATTCCAGACGAGTCAACTATTAAGGTTATTAGTTCCGTAAGTGTAGTTCATGGTTTTTTCCTCGGAAGGTGACGGTGATATTCCTCTGCTGTATGGCGAGATACGGGGCCGGCTATTGCCGGCTTGCGGGGTTTCGCGCAGCCAGGTATCTCCCCCAACCGGGGCACAGCCCCCCCTTGACACGCTCTAAGGACCCATTTGGTCTCACGGCGTGTGCAGTAATGTAGTGCATGTTACTGTAAGTGTATGTAAGTAAGGAGTGAGAATAGCCCAAAGAAGAGGAAGAAAAATAGCGCGAGGTCCGTGGCCCGTTTGTTAGGGTTCTGCTCCGGCATGGTGTTGATCGGAGAAACTACGAAAACATATCGATCAGAACAGCCGGCCACCAGAATTCTCCGCCAGATAGCGACTGAACTCGATCCAGTTGACAAGCCAGAGTCTAAAAAGCTTGCCACCTTCGGCACTCGAACCTAGAGGCAGTAACATCAGTTGTTGCCTTGAGCCACCACTCGGTTCGGGTAGACCTATTATATTGCGAGTCCTATTATAAGAGAGATCCAATTTGATATTCTTGAAGATTTGTGCACAAAACAATTAAAAAAGCTAAGACAGCAATGTAACATGTAAATTAAGTCGATATTTCTCATAATATCATGAAAAGAGTGAGGTTGCTTTGTGACTAAGTTATATCACTTTTCATTGCGTGGATATCACTCCTTCAATTCGATACATTAAATGAATTTTGGAGATAATTCTTTAATAATCACAACGCACTCTTGCGCCTATTTGGTTAACTTCCCTCTGTATGACAAACAATGTGAATCGTAAGGATCAGTTACAAAATTAAAATAATAAATATTCACGAGCGAATGTTTTTTAAAGAATACATATGTAATAGAGACATCAAATTTTGTTTCCCAATTACCATACAAAACAAACATAATATGAATTCTTCCATAATTTTCATAACTCTTGCACAGAAAGAAAATAAACCGACCATCTAAATATTGAATATATTAGATGGTTTTCGAATACTTCTATGTAGTGGAAAGAGTGAAGAAAAATATTTATTTTCCGTTCTTGAGCTTAAAACCCAATCTTTTCTACTTTAAAACAACCCATCTCAACTCTTTTTATAGAGACGCGAACATAACTATTTAGGTTAGGTAATACCGAACATGTGTGTCAGTGCTTACAAAACACACGTGCGATGGCCACAAAACCATAAATTTCAGATGGAATCAAAGTTACTCGCGTTGCCTGTCGTAAAAGCCATTAAAACATCCGATCGAAACAAAATTCAGCGCAGGCACACCTACTGCAGCATTCCAAGGATTCGTTCCGTCGGGCTCTTTCATCTCGGTTATTTTTACACCGCTGGTCCTCGTCGTCTATTCATAAACCGTGCGATTCATGGATCGAGAGCCTGGGAAATCGAGCCTGCGCAGACAATCGCCCGTGATTACATTCTGAATAAAAATATCCATGGATTCACCGCAGATGTATAGCGCACCCTACGTGAGATATGAATGGGGCGAGGCGACGCGTCTCTTCAATAGAAAGTGAAATGGCGTTTGATTTTCCGCATAATGTACGTGCGCGTTTGTGAACGAGGTGGTGGGTGGCGTGGGTGGACAGCGTTTGATTGGCCAAGTGCACACCCGCCGTCACCGGGCAACGCGCCCAACCGTCGCTCATACGACTTATTACGACCAGATCTCTCGTCGCCCCAGCCAGATGATATGTTGAAGCACGAAAAAAATAGGCGGTCGAGCACGCTGTTGAACTCTTCTGTTATAAATTAAATACAGATCAGGTTTCGTTCAGACATCTTTAATTGAAGATCTAATTACTACTCGACCGTGTGATGAACATCATCAATTGTGGCGTTGCAATCAATTAACTTCATGTCATTCTGAGAAACGTTTCCACCAAAGTGATTGCAAATGTGATCTGATGATTACTGCATAAGTGCTTAGATGTTACATTAAAATATTTATTACAAATTCATTTTGATTATGAAAGCTACTTCCAGCTATTAAAACACTCAATATGTGTCATAAGATTCCTTAAAAGACGCTATTTAACTCTACATTTCCTCATTCTTTCGCAATGTCTCGTATATCCCCCCAAAGAAATGTTGCACTAACCGTCGCACGTACACGTGGAGATAAGCGTACGATTTAAGATAATCCTTTTTCTTCTCTTTTTTTCTCGCGAGTAGGCCGACTAGGACCACACGTGCATGCACCCTGCATAAATCGGGGCTCAGTACCATTATCTCGGAGACAGGTGAATGTAACTTTTTAATTATGATCAGCATTTTAGCTGGATCCGAATTTTAACCCCCACAGTTGTTAGCCCTGGGGGTATGGAAAATGAAATAATGATGAAAATGACGGGTGAAAGGACTACACATATGCCCGAGGTGGGATTCAAACATGCGATCTTTCTTTCCGACATCGCCACGGCACTACTACCTGAGCAATCTCGGTTATCCGGACGGCTTTCTTTCTCTTTATTATATATATATATATATATATATATATATATATATATATATATATATAGACACACATTTCAAAGGAGCAATCCATGTTCCGGAAAATAATAAATGTTTGATGAAAATTCCTGATTGTGATGGTAACGTATTTCCGCTGAACTTGGAATTGGGCGATTTCTCGAAAATTTTTCCAATATCCGTTCCATTCATTTTTAATTTTATTTTAAAACCGAGTACTCTTTATGGGTATAAAATTCCAGTGACGTTCAAACAATAAAGAGAATTAGACGACTTACGAAAATAAATGGGTTCGTGTTTTGCTTTGCAAAAATGTTCCCTCCCATTAAGTACTGATAATTTCAACTTTCATGAAACTGAAATACTACGATCTATAATTCTTCAAAGATACACTTTGCTGCTACGCGGGAATACCTCTTTCTCTTCGCCTTTTGCCAAACGAGTTCGCGCCTCTCTCTCTCTCTCTCTCGATCCTTTTGTCCCACTGTAACTCTGAATCCTGCGCCGTAGAGAGCGGAGTCGAATTGCAGCTCAAAATACGAAAACGACCGGCGACGCGGGAAGTCGTGTCCGCCCGCACCGGAATTTCTGAACACGCTCCGTGCTTCTGGAGATCGCATCGAACGCGAGGTGCGAGGCCCATGGAAACATGGGAGAAGGTGGAAATTATGAAGGAAGAAGACGGCATCACGAGGGTACGAGAAAGAAGAAGGAAAATTAAAGGGGAAAATAAAATATGAGAGTGGAAAGAGTTTTTGTTTAAACTAAAGATAAAGAAAGGAAGTAATTATAAACGTTGTGATTGCCAACAGTAGTAAAACGACTACTCGTTTTTGTGGTTTCCATTCAGCAGACAACTGATTATGATGGCTAAGCCATCGAAAGCTGCTCTTGCAATAAATACTACTGTTGGCAATGACAATGTTTATAATTATTTCATGAAAAATGCCAACGATAACGCACCACAACACCTATAAAGAAAGGATGATCGAAAACTCTCTAAATAAAGACAGTTGATAAGGATGACAAAACTTATTTATGTTTTAGATCGAAATAAGAGAATACAAACACTGAAATTTATTCTTTAAATTCAAAAAAGAAACTTGAAAATTGGCCGTATACACGACTGTGCATTTCAAGGGAATGTTGGTAGGGGAAGAGACGAGAGCAACGTCAAGCACAGTGGCAATGACCTGCGGAGTGGGCCAGAGAAACAGGTATCCCTTTCACGAATCTCCCAGCGACGTAGCGGGTGGCCCGGCGCTCTCGCATGGCTAGTCAAGCAGAGAAGCCAAACGCTTCTGTATATTGCAGCTTCCTACACACGGCCCGGAGCTGACGCTCCGTCAGGTGCCCAGCACGTGAGTAAAGATTTCATTTGACTGTGCTTCACAACGAGAAGGCCTCTGAACTTTCAAGCAATGAAAGCTGCTACATACGAAGCGGTCTCAAATGAAATTCATTTGGCACTCGTCCTCCCAACCAACACAAGGTGCATGGTTTGTATGCAGTCTGAAAGGTATGAACGGAGATTTTTTCATCACTTGAAACTCCGTCAGCAAATTTTGTGAATGCATCGAGTGACATAATTTACGAAAGGAATTGTAAACGTCAAAAATGAAGTTCAAGGGCTTCGGTAAGAGCATTTATTTATTTAAAATATGTCCTCATATTTTGTAATACGTGTGTTTAGTAGTTTTGGAAGATACTGGTCTTTTATCATTGTCATCACTTTCACAATACAAAACTGCAGAAAAATAATGGTTCAAACAAAAACCCTCCGAATGCAATCTCGGTATCCAACGATGAGTAAGCTCTCACTCATTTGACAGTTAGAAAACATTTTCCTGTACTACAGCACTGTTTCATACACAGAGCTCTTTATTTTCTCCTCCTAATTTTCGAAACACGTCCAACGTAAATTTATGTAGCTTTCACAACGAAACTTAATTACTTGATAGATATTTTGCAGCATAATATTCCTGGATGTTGCAACCCAATTCTCAAAGGTATGAATTAATTTTTGTAAAACCTCACTCTCAATACAAAAAGAAAAAAAACTTTGAGGTCACATTCACTAGAATAGATGAACAAATTTAAAATTTATGATTTTTAATTTTAGTATTGTATGACGATTTTATAAAGATTATCTTATTAACATTTAATGTCTTGCAGTGAGCATGCACTGTGTTAAAGTGGATTTTTTCTGGATGTCTGTTTAGTTTTCCCTGTTACCTTTATCAATAAAAACCAAAAAGGAAAGTTTTTATGTGTTATTTATTACCAGCATCGTTTATAAATGAAACTGGTGTAATTAGCAAATCAATTTTATGATGATAACTATAGTGCAGATGATGATTTCGGAGGGGGGGATTGAAAGAAAGTCAAAAGCACAAAAAACATGAACAGTCTACTGAAAACATTTCCTATCAAGTCAATACCACGCGAAACAACTAATTTTAACTCCGCTATTAGAGACGGAAAGCGGGGGTACTGATCTGTGCACCATGTGTCTCTCTACTCGCGATATGCGCAGTCGGTGGCATGAAATGGGCGGCCGCTCTTTGCGGGCGGGGAGTGCGTGTGGTGACTCAGCGCTGGGCGGAAGAAACGGTTGTGCGGCCGCCCCCGGCACTTCTGCATGACGCCCGCCCACCCTGCCCTCCGCGGCCGCGGGCGCCGCCACCCCTGCCGCCCTCACCGCCGCCGCTGCCGCTTTCCTTTCAGGTTGGCTTTGCGAGCGAGCGCCCGCCCGCCAGCCCGCTGGCGAGCCGGCGAGGGCGAATAAATTGCGACGACGCGGGCGGGCGGGCCGGAATCGGCCGGCGCCTGCGGAACCAGATACTCGCTCGGCCGCGTGAGCAGATCGGCTGCCCGGGGCTCCCCGAGAACAGCTGGCTGCTCCACTGGGCTTCCCTCCCGCTCCGATGACGTCATGCTTCTCCATCCGGCGACGCCCCTCGGGTCCTGAAATGATGCCCTCACACCCTTCCCGATATTAAGTTTTATATCCAGCTCCCGACATCCAACTTCCGACATCCAGCTCCCGACATCCAGCTCCCGACATCCAGCTCCCGACATCCAGCTCCCGACATCCAGCTCCCGACATCCCGCTCCCGACATCCAGCTCCCGACATCCAGCTCCCGACATCCAATCACCCGACATCCAGCTCCCGATATCCAGCTCCCGACATCCAGCTCCTTACATCCATCCCCCGACATCCAGCTCCCAACATCCAACCATCAGACATCCAGCACCTCATCATTCATTTTCTGACATTCAGATCCCAATATCTCATTCTTTATACCTAGATCATGGTATTCAACTTGCCACTGCCAGCTCCCAAGATCCGCATCTCCATATCCTGTATTAACTCAACCCCAACATAGAGCTTTGTTAAATTAATAATAAATATTAATAATAATTCGATGTCGCCTTTCTTCCACCTCTAAATTGCCACTTTTTCATGCCGTCAAATTCTACTGTGGTTATGACAATAATTCTCTATGGAGGTCACGCTGCGATTCTTCACCAGCAACCGGTGCCGTCGCCAGCAGTTTCACGATATTCATTCCTGCTCTGTTTTCACAATATATTGACCATTGTGAGATCTGCAAAGTTACAGCATGGCTTGGTTCACTCTTTGACATGCATTCTTATTCCCATCAATTCCGTCGGATGTTTGTCAAAGGGCCTCCATCAACAGTCTCCTTTACTTCTCCTTGTGTCTAATTGGCGGAGACCATCGTAACAGGTCTTCTGACTATTTATCAGTTTCAAAATATTTTCGACGTTCTAGACAGTATCTAAATATTACCGTCTCGCGCCGCTTCTTGTCAACGGTGTCTGTATTACCATCTCCATCGTCTCGTACTCGTTTCGCTTTTCGCCTACTCGGCAGAACTTGCAAGCCGGCTTGTCCACTTGCTCCGTGGCAGCGAGACAGTGTAGTCGGTACTGGTCTTTCCGCTTCGCCTACGGCCCGACGTATCCAGCTGATTAATTACAGTAGGAGCGTCGATGCAAGATAAGTGGGATGAGGTATGTTTCGGATTACTGTAATAAAACTTACACAGGTTTTGGACTTTCATTGGTTACTCTCACATCTCAGGCGCAACTCAGTGCACTGCGCACGGAAGTGCTTTCCGAAATACTAGGACGAGTGAGTGTACGACAAAGTGATGTGCAAAGAGTGAAGTCATTGGCTACGTTTCGGGGGTAAAATTAATTAACGCATAATGTTTTAGAACAATTTTTTATTTTTTTATCGTTAGAATTTCTTACGAGAAGAAGTATTTTAAGAATACGTGCTTTCTTGAATTGTATAATGTTATTGTTTTTCTAAAATAAGTTCCTTAAATATGAACTTAGTGTACAGCTTTTGTAAAAGATTTCATAATCCAAGACATCTGTTTTTTTGTTGACGTATTCAAAATGATAACAATATTACATTGGATAATTAGTATTTTATAGTTTTGCCGAATATCTTGGAGAATTTTCGGTTTTGTCGTAATGATCGTTGATTCAGAATATCAAACTTTCGGCTTCTGCATTAAATTTGTATTTTTATTCATAGCTCTTGTATATTCATATAGTAGAACATGGTTAAAAACGAAAGTTTTATAATTATCGATTTGTATTTAAACCTTTCGTGTAACCCTTTTGGAAGTTCGTAATACATATTTTCCCTTATAAATTGATATATTGCCTAAAAATACAACGTTGACATTGAATGATCTAGTTCACTTCACTTTCTTGATTTTCTTTAACCGCTGACTATATTACATTTGAATTTCTCAGCTGAACACGCTGCCATTGACATATTTCTAGCTTTGTATATCAAATGACGTGATCAATTGGCTCAATATGTCATGACGTTTTGAGATAATTTTCAGTGATTTTTGTCCGATTGCACCAAAGAACACTTTAAGTACAGGATCTTTCTGATATTTAGAGGTATTTTTCATGTTATTTGCCCGTACTTTACATTAGGATGTTTATTTCAATCTGAATCAGAACATAAAATTATTATTCTTGTACCCACATCCACAACAATGCCCAACACGAATTTGCTTCTTATATGAAAAGTTTCTATTATTAATTCTTGTACTATTAGATTTACGAGCAATTTACCTAAGTAAGACACTAGTAATTAACTCTAGTACAAGCGTTAGAAGGCACCATTGAGAGGATTCCTTTCTTTCTAGGGAAATACTTCAAATTGCACATTATTCATTCTTAAGGTTAGGAGCTTCTCTTACAATAAATCAACCAGTCATGCAGTAAAGGTCAAAGTGGTAACCACAAAGAAACATTATCCTTCTAAAATTATCATTGTGATGGTACTTTCGCTAAGTAAAAAGCATCACACTCATAAAATGATGATATTACTTTTATGATATTTTACAAAATAATACTTAATTCTTATTTTAACTTTGTTACAAGAGCAATCGATTTTTTTGTTGCATTTGAAGAATGTAACTAAAGCGTTTTTTAAAATGGTAACATTATTTCTTTGCAAAAAAAATACTTTACCGATTTTTTTCGTTAGGCACGTTTTTCAATTTTGAATGCACTTGTCACTTTAAAGATAAAAAAGTCTTGTATTAATAGTTGTAAATAATAAGACCAAAATCAAATACAATTCAAAATCTGACTACATTAGAGACGATTCAGAAACTGGTCATTTGTTGTGAAGGGGAAACCATTCAATTTTCCACAATGGCATACTAAAAAATATTTCTAAAACTACATTAACATATTAGTCATTAATATTATAAGATAATGATGACATTCTCAAAAATGATTAGTGTGCCAACTTAACGCAGCGATGTGCAACAGGGGATCTCGACAATCCCGTTCCCGATAATCTTGTTCCCGTCAAAATGTGGTTCTTCGTTTTAGTTAGCAGTGAAGTTTTATGAATGAAAAAATACAATAATATTTTTATAAACTTAAGAAACACAGTACGATAATGATTTTAGTTAAGAACAATTCTTGTCATTGTTGATGTATTTGTTTATATTAAATAGCATTTCCTTTGTTCCAGGTAAGTTAACAGACAGTAAATGCTGAATTAATCCATTAATCACCTGTCATGTAAGTAAACCATATTCATATATGTATTTATATAAAGGTTTAAAGATTTTATTCGACAATTTCTGGCCCCAAGTTTTAATTTATCTGATATAAATTTATATTCCTACATCCTTGTGAAAACCCTTAAATGCAATTTTAGAGGAGAGCCTCATGAGTTGCGATTTTGAATTTAGTATTAGTAGTACTTTGGCATACATACATATTTGCTGTTAATCAATTACATCAACCCCTAGGTACAGTGTGAATAATCAGAAAACTCAACTTTCATTATTAGGGAGCATAAGTTTATGAAATCTACGCTTTGATCGTAAACATTTATCCACATCTTACACAGCAACCATAACAAATTGAACTTACTTATATATACACAAACGTAGACAATGATGAAGAGAATATAGTCGTATATTTATTTAATTTTTTGAAAAAAATCTTGAAATATCAGCTCATCCATTGTCTTAATAAATTTAAAATCTTTCAAATAAAAAAGCTTTTCGCTAAAGAAATCTGTTTTCTTTCAAGAAATCTATTTCAAAATGAACTAGAACTCCTTTTTTAAGTAGAAAAAATATTCACATTAAAATATCGTAAAAATAGTCATTCCAGTTTCCTTTAATTCCCTCCGAGAGTCTCCTAATTGGTAGTGCGGAGGAATCCATTAAATGTCCGTTTTATGAGAAAGGAACGAATTTCAAGGCTTCAACTCCTTTTAATTATGCGCGGTTCAGTATAACTTTAATGTTAAATTGATATTGTTCCAAAATTTCGAGGAGGGGGGACCCGCCACTGAGCTCCCTTCCTCGCAGTGCCTCTCAGGTCCGCGTTGCGCGCGGTCCGCACTAATTACTTGGGGGAGACGTGGCGGTCGGGGCGGGGGACAGTGGTCAAAACGCTTTTAGGAACGGTAAAAAAATGGCTCTCGAAGCAGAAAATGCATTTTTTGAAGTAAAGTTTTTCAGAATGCAAAACCGTGGAGACGTATTTTTCCAATCGTACCATTTTGTTGTATCTCAGTTTTGAAAATATCCGGGACTGTACAACTACTCTACGTCCAACTCTGCTAAGGATTTTACGATATAAAACATTCTTTAGTCTTTCAGAGTACTGATTTCCCCAAACAGGTGGCGATAAATTGTTTCCTATTTCGAAGAACACAGATACAATTTCTACCTTAATATCAGAAACAATTTTTGCAAATAGTTCATTTAAGATTGAAGAGAGAATATATCTGAACAGTCAACTCTTGCCTGTGAAATATCTCAATTAGAAACTTCAGTTTTCTAAAAAATGGGTACGATTAGCACCAAAAAGTGCAGTGTTCAAAGTAATTTGACTGCTTTATGAAAACGATTTATTGCAATATTTACACTATAAATAAATATTTGTAGTTTAATTATATCAGCAATATTGTAGGTAATCCCATTAGCAAGTACTTTTGTTGCCATCATGAGTCACTACAATGTGGCTCTTTCTTACTGCGTTACCTCTGTGCTTTCGCCCACTGCAGCAGGGTATTTGCCCGCGCGAGGGTCCGCCACGGGTCCTCGTCCGGTCGGTCGTCGCGTCGTCGTTCGCAGCCCGCCGGTCGCGCCGGCGGAAAGTTTTTGAACTAATATCGCGGAACGGCCGGCGCGCCGCGGGTGTTTTCGCCGCCGGGGCGGGGCGTGGTTGGGGGCGGAGGGGAGCAGATGCAGATAAGGTGGCCGCGGTCGCTCGCAGGTGGTGCGTCTTACGCCGGCGTCGCCTGAAAACGAGACGAGAGGGACGGGAATAATAAGCGAGGGCGCCCGACGCCGCGGAGGCGAGGTCTGGACGGGCTCCGGTCGGGCAGGGGGCGCCTTGGACGACGAACCCACGGGGAAGTTCGAAGAGGGAAAGGGGTGACGCGATCGCTGGGTGGGAGATAATAAGAATAGTCTGGGATGATGGTGGTGATTTCGTAGCTGAGTGTGGTCTGTGGAAGTATTGAAGAGAAGCGATGACGGAAACAGTTGAGTGGAAGAGCAGTGGAAGTTTGAAAAGGGTCCTGATGGGTAACGGAAATGATTGCATTGGTTTGATTTTGAAATTGCAGAGGTGTATTTGGCCTAAAGATAATTCATGTGTCAATAGAAAAACCTTAGTTTTTAAATCCAGGAAGATCATTTTAATGTAAACTAGACGTTTATATATTATTTTCTACGTGTGTTTAAATCCGAAAATAGAGTGAACAATGTCACTCCTCCGGCAATGTCACAGTCTACTACTATGTTTAATGTTTGGTACTTTAAAATAGTATTATCATTCATATTTTTTTCTCCACACAAGAACAGTGAACCCAAAACCTCAAGAATGGTCTCATTGAAAAAAAAACTGTCCAAACCAATATACTTGCGATTTGCACCTGATGGCACACAATTTTCATGTTTTGCTAAATATAATCAATAATTGTTCAAGCTTTAGCATCTAAAACCGTATAACAAAGCAGTTCTGTTCGTACCGCGAGATTGAAAATCCCGCCTGGGCCAACTCGGGAGCGGAGCAACTTCTTGCCGAGTATTAGGTTCTCGAGCGAGGCGTGCGTTGGGGCGATGGCTTGTCCTTTTCATTTTACGGTAAAAGCGGCGGCGCATCTCGCCTCGCCCGGCAACCTCTTCCGTCTTCGGCGACGCCTCCCGCCCTCCCCTCCCCTCCTCGCCCCCTCCCCGGCGAAAGGCGCGCGGAGACACCGTGTCGGGACGTAAAGCGACGCTCAAGTTGCATCAGGATAAAACATGCATGCTGCGCCGCCTCAGCCCGGGACAGGGCGCTACACGGAAGAGGTGGAGGGGAGTACTCTGTTTCCGAAAGGACACAAGGATATGATGGGTGAAGTAAATATTTGATAATAAATAGATAAAAAATCTGGAAATAATATTTTATGCGAATCGTAGGTAAAATTTATTATTCCAAATTGCTTAATTCACATAAGACAACACTAGTCAGTGTTTCTAAAAATGGCACTGTACAATAAAAAAAACAATTTGTAGCGGAGCTCCAATCACGGTTATGTACAGATTACGAAATTATTATATAAAATGTAAGTAAAATAACATTTGTTTAAAACATTTAATTGGACACTATTGATGAAACTACAATTGGTATATTAAAGACAATCATAAGCAATTAAGAAACAATTTTTTAACGTGAGTGATAATGCTGCATGTGATAAACAAATGCATTTTAATTTTAATGAAAAGGTTAACTCAAATTTCAAACAAGTTTATGATTATTCACAAGTGTTAATTAATTTAGTTATATTTTTACTATTTTTAACATTTTTCTTGGTTAAAACTTTGCTTAGCAATAATAAAAAACCGGATTAGCGCGATATCATATTAAAATGCAATATTTTGTGCACTTTCGTGCCACTGTGCGAAGTAAGTCGGTGGGAGATGTTGTGCAGAGTGAACAAGTAAAGAAGGAAGAAATGTCTGTTCTCACAGACGCCAACTTGTTCGCCAAGTCTCTTAGGCCCGACGTCCATGCGTCCTGTCGCAACCAGACCCGTCGCCACCATCACAAATTTATTTAACTCCTCCACATGCACTCCCCCACCTCCACCCCAGACGTCTTGGCATTCTTCCTTCCCTCATGCACCCGTGAGCTTTTCCCTACTACATTGCCCCCGCTGTTTTCTACACTTCTACCATCTCCGCCGACGTAATCAGCACTACTTCCGTCTCTTCTTTTCACGTATCCATTGCCACTAGCTCCTTTTCCACAATCTCCGAAACTCCTTTTGCTCGGGAAGAACGACGCAAGTTGGGCCTGCGACAGAGCTTCAGCTAAGTGACTAAGCGACTGAAGTGACAGCCGCCGCCGCCGCCACCGTTGCCATCTCCGCCAAACGCCGCTGCCACCACCACTGCTACCGCCGCCTCATATTCAGCCCCCACTGCCCTGCCGCCTCACCGCCCGCCGACCCGGGTTCTAAACCCCTCCGCTACCCCCGTCGCTTCCGCGTTGTGCTGCCTCTGCCACCACAAGCAGCTACTCCCGAAAACTTGGAATAATATCTTCACTGAAGTTTACTCGGGGAGTTTGTAGACGCTAGGTTGCAAGCTTGTTGATGTTGCGCTTAATAAGTTGCGCGACGTAAGTGAAGTGTGGAGGGGTTTAATGTAAGTGTATTTATGGACGGGACCCGGAACCGGCCAAATCCACCCGCCAGCTACGGTGCCACGCCCCTGGGGAGAAAGCGAGGGCGGGGGTTGGGGAGCAGAGAGGGAGGGGTTAAGTCAGCGGACGGCAGAGTCCCCAGAGGGAGGGGGAGGAGGTAGGTGGTGTAATTCAGGGCTGTACGAGGTGAGACAAGGAAAAGGCACACAAAGAAGTAAATGTTGTGCGAATAATGTTAATGTTATGGATGGTGAAGTACTCCATGTATTGAAGGGAAGTTGGACCCAAAACCCAATGCAATCTTAAAAGGATGACACATGCATTATAATTATATGTAGAACAGTTTGCATGTTAGTGTTCGCAAGAACGGAACAGTTACACTTAAGAAGAAATAGGACACACAGGACAGATATACCCTACAGATTAGAATGAGTTTCTGACAAAATTTGGGTTGGACATTTGTTCAACTAAATTTAAACAAATGTTCAAAGATGATATTACTTGAATGGTACCGATATGTACATGCTTATTGGGCTTTTGCTGTGTGAACTAATGCTTATGGACAATCATTTGGACCAAAGGTGGTGAAAAGCCATATGGTATTCTAAAGAAAAACGAGTTCGTGAGAATCAGGAAATGCTTTTAGTGGGGCGTCGAGAAGAGGCACGTAAAGGAAAGTACTCAACAGTCGAGCTCGGTGGATGTAAATTCGGTTGTGAGCAAGGTAGGTGAGGGCAAGTTCGTTCAAAACGCGTACCTCCCTCCCCACGTTGCACAGTGCGCTTCTAGTCACGCAGAGCGGAACTTAACTCGCAAGCCCGACCCGCAAGTTTCCGCGAGTAATCAGTTCCCATTGATAAACACGCCTTTACTTTTGTTCCCAGTTTGTAGTCGAGAGATCGCTGGCACCGATTAGACCCGCGCAGCGTTCTAGATCGCCGCCTTGCTGTCTGGCAGGGCGCTGCGGTAGTTGGCTCTTGGCAATGGAAGGGGCGGGAGCAGCGGTGGAGGTGGGGAGAGGGGAGGGGCGTGTGTTGTATGCCCGGCGTGGCGCGGCGCGGTGGCGTGGCGAGGGTGGAGAGACAGTGGGTGAGAGGTGAGTGGAGGCGGGGAACGACCATGGACGGGTAAAGAGTGATATTTGAGCGAATTTACCGCAAGGCGTCGACGCCATGGGAGGAACGGCGATTGTGAAAGCAAGGGTGGTTGGAGGAGAAGGCGGTGGTGGTGGAGCGGCGGGTGGCGGAGGGATGAGGGCGACCGAGTGGCAGGATGGTGAGGTGGCAGGGGGATGGCGTAACGGGTTGGAGTGGTGAGATGGGTGTGTTAGTAGTGTGGCGATGTGGCGGGGTAAAGGAATGACAGTATAGGGGAGTGGAGGTTTGGCATGGGGCCTTGGAGACAGTGAAGCGTGTTGGAAGGGTTGGCAGGGTGGCGCAGTGAGAGGTGGCGGGGTGGTGGGCTGGCGTGGCGCCGATTTGGCAGGCTGGCGAGGAACGGGGAGGCGGGGAGGCTGTAGTGTGGCGGGGTTGGCGGCGGGGCGGCAGTGGGGAGACGGCTGAGTCCATAAGGAGCGATAGAGGGAGCGGAGGCCCGGCGCGGGTGGATATAGCTGAATGAGCCCACTGCTTCACTATCGATGTAGATCTCGATTTGCAGTTTCGCCACACTCCACCCACTGCATTTGTTTCCCAGAGAGGCGACGGCCGATGGTATTTTTCTTCGTTGAACTCGTGCTTCGTAAATAAGACATAGATCGTAGATTGTTATTACCAGATAACGGCCACGAGGAAGGAGCACTCTATCTATTACTCTAGCAGCGAACAAAGACCGCCAGAGTTTGTTTATGACTTTGACGCATTACAGCGAAATGGTTCCGTTTCAGTAACTTTTAAGAATCATACCATCATAGCACAGTAGAAAGAAAATATAATGTATTTGTTCTTTGTGTCATGAACTGCAAACACTGTAATATAGATTTTTCAGAGAGGAAATCATCAAAAATAAAAATCGTTTTGAATGGAAATAGTGTTGAAAAAATACATTTAAATATAGAAATTATATTATAAATAATACTGCAATGAAGCATAATCCATAAAACTTATTATCATTTGTTAATTAGTAATATTATTTGAATGTTTTACAGAGATTGCTAAAAAATATATGCAAAATAAAAAAGAAAGTGTTTGTATCAACCTCTGACATAGGTTATTTTTGTGTTTATAATGGAACTCACATTGAGCTAGAAGAATATGACCTTAAATCCATACGATATACGTACACAATACGATACACATACAATCCTTGTCACATCAGTAAGAAACTTTTATTCTTGATCAGGCTCTTATTCAATCATTAGTAAGTTCAATAATTACTTTTAATATTTCAATAAAAAATAATATAAAAGTTGTATTAAGAAGAAGATTAATATTATTTTATTTTGAAATGAATCTGTGGAGGTAAAACTTTGGCAATTCTTAGCTATTTTCATTTGTTTAAACCATAAATGAAGCAATGAATTGGTGGTATTAACTGAGAGAGAGAGAGAGAGAGAGAGAGAGAGAGAGAGAGAGAGAGAGAGAGAGAGAGAGAGAGAGAAATTGAATGTACACGAAAAGCGAAAGAAATCTTGGGGTAAAATAAATGAAATAACGTTCGTAACTCTGACGATCGAGACGCATGCCAGCGACGCGGCAGTCCATCAGCGCCGCGAGCGACCTAGCTCCCCGAGATGGCGCGCCCTTTCCCGCGTGAATGCGATTTGTTGGGAGCGCAATGTCCCCGCGCGCGGAGCGCGGCAAGTGGCCGCATTAATCGCCCGCCTTCTGCGCAGGCGCACAGTGACGGCGCTGCGTCGCGGGCTGCGTCGGCGAAGGCGCGTATTTATCCTTCTAATTGCCCCCCGGGCGCGACGACAGCGCCGCCTGCGCTATGACGGACGCCGCGCGACCCCGGGTCGTCTCTTCCGCGACGCACGGAGAGCTGAGAGGGCGTTGAGGACGAGGAGGAGGATAATTGGAGGAAGAACGAGGTCAGAGGGGCAAAGGAATTGGAGAGTAGGAGACAGGATACGAGATGATGGAGGGGTTGGAGTAAAGAGATGTACGAAAGGGAGCGAAATGGATAGAGAGGGACAACCAGAAAGGGGCATTAAAATAAATAAAGGGTATTTAAATACAATTTCAGAAAGGGAAAAGGGAATGGAGAGAAAAAGGGAGGAGAGAGAGAAAGAAGAAAGAGCGAGAAGATAGGGAGAGGAGGACGAGGGAGGAGAGAGGGCTGAGAGAGAGGAAGGAGATAGAGAGGGGAGAGGAGGAGAGATCGAAAGGAGAGGAGGAGAGAGCATAAGGAGAGAGGGAGAAGAAAAGAGGGAGAAGAGTGATGAAATTGAAAAGAGTGAGAGGGGAATACGATAGAAAGACGAAGATGAAGCTAACCAAAGTAATAAAAATAATAAGGCAATGACCGACTAACTGGTGAATATCATAACAAAAAAGAAATAATTTAACAATAGTAATTCATGTATACTATAAATAGGACAGAGTAAAAAAACAAAATAAGTCATTATTAATATCAACATTCGTCCGAAGCTATTTAATTCTGAATTGAAACCTCAATAAATATATTCGCTTACTCACACGCACATTTGCACAACACATTTCGTTAGAAATCAACAGCCATCGTTTTGTGGTTGTATTCATTTCAAAAGAGCTGAAACCGCAGTCGCGAGACGAATGTATGCATGTGGTGACGAGACCACAAGACATGACGACTTGCAACAGTCTGCCGCATACGGCCGGTCGTGATTTATGAGTGACCTGTTAACAAGGAGCGCCGAGCGGCGCGTAGCTCGAGGAAACCGCGGTAGTGAGGATACAGGTAGGGAGGCCGCCACCACATACGTAGTTAGCCACGGGGGCGGAATACAGTATCCGTCTCTTTCACTCTAAACGCCCTTGATCCCCTTCGATCCTCTCTTGTCATTCTGCCTCTTACCCTATTTTTGACTCCTGTTGCTACCGATCCTCCGGTTGTATCCCAGAGACTCAGTTGGCGCAGGGAGAGCTTTGACGTCGTCTCTGTAGCGTATTTGAGTGTAAAAATATGTTTTTGAGTCCCGAGGATAGTGGATTTTCAATACTTGCCAGAGCTATGTCGATTTCAGTTACTGTCTTTAATTACCCCACTATTCCGCCGTTAACCCTTTTCATACATCTTTGCTTGTATAAGAATTGCTAAAAAATTTAACATTCTGATCTTACTTTGTATATTGTGTTTACAAAGTAATACAAATACTCTTCTACATCTTCACTGCAAATCGTTTCATCTTCAGCATACCTTTTCTTCATATGAAGGCCTTATATAAAACATTCACCTTTGCTATATCACTTTCATTTCGTCCATGAAAACTCTAATAATACTTCAATTTTTTCATTGATCTTTTTTTGTTGTAATTGAATCCCTACAGATTAACATTTACAATTTTATTGCGCAACAGTCATAAACACCAAAGCTAATAATGAAAGGAACATTCATAGTATTTCCAATTCCCTCTACTTTGTTCGATGAATGGTTTATGCACGAACTAGCTATAAACAAAACACAAAAGACAAGTAACATTTTGATTTAGAAGCGGCTGAGGCGAGTAATGCATTAGCGTCATCAAGTGCATATGAATTCCAACCCTGACAATCCCTGTGGAATATACGTGTAAACGATTCCTTTCTACCCTATCTTCATTAATGCCGGTATGATGACTGACATTAAACCCTTCTCGTATCAGACCTTTCCTTGAAAATAAAGCAACTTTCCATTAACTTCCCTTTCGTGTCGTCCCTTTCGCAGCTGCCCTACTAGCGGCCGCCGCCATGGTCGTCGCCGCCTGCACCGCCGACACGACGGCGGCCGCAGCGGCGACGTCTGGGTCAGGGAGCTGGATCAAGGCGGGGAGGGGAGGGGAGGGGCGGGCTCGCGTCCTCGGCTCGTAACTCGGTGCGCGTCCCGCCGGGGTTAAAAGGGAACAGATGTCTGCTGCCAGCGGCGACTTACGTCGCGGCGCCTACGCCAGCGCCAGCGGCGGATGAACAAACTGCTCTCGCCGCTCGGGAAGCCTAGCCAGCTCGCCCCTTGCCCCCTCCCCCTACACACGAACGCTCTGCGCACAAGGACGAAGATATGAGACGTTTGGATGCCCAGAGTGAATTAGAAAACGATCTAACTTTGTATTTTTTTGTTGTTTTTTATGGTATCATTAACTAAAGGGTAATCATTGACCCGATCGTCCTAATGTTCAAGTCTCGACGGTGGTGGATGTGCAACACTATCTAAATAGTTCTTGAGAAGAATTCCTGCGGACGTCAACTCTGATCGTTAGTTTTCCGTGGGTTCGCAGATCAATTCCATGCAAATGCCTGGGTAGTATGAACAAACGAGCACCGAACCCCGCACGATCGTGTCTCACTTACTTCCTCCCCCACACAACACAAATATCCGGAGACCAGACGGGAAGAAAATTATATGTAGAGAATATATTGTTGTACTGTAACTGTCCTGCGTGCGTGTCTGATGATGAGGTGGTGGCTGCCCTTGGTAATCATTAGAGACTTTGCGCAGAAAGTCCACAAAAGAAGGTACAAAATTCAATACAATGCAATGATGTCTTATTCCAAGACTCTGGCCATTAGTCCATCACGACTGCTCTTCCGACTGACCACGCCGCTATGCTATCTAGCGAAGAAAGAAGGTATTACTCGGGTGACAAAACAGGTGATTTGAGTTTAGCTCAGAGGTTTCTTTTAGGCTTGAGGATTTTTAACATTCAGTAAATATACCACATAGAACAATCTGCTTTATTTACTCACTGAATAAAGGAGTGCGAACTATCCCCCCCTTAACAATCCACGGATTCGATTGGGTTTGAACCTGTAAACTTGGGTATAATAGCTTGATAATCTAATCGGTATACTACCGCTGCCGTTAAAAAATAATTATGTCTAAAAATTAGCTGATAATTAAAGACCATAACTTCAGTTTGGTGCAGTAGAGTAGCTAAAAATTGAAAAAAAGCAAGTGAAGGAGGAAAAAAATAAAATTTAAAGAATGTTTTAAATTTATTTTCAGAATTATATTATCAATCTCTTTCTTTCAAAAACCTGTATTCATTTCTAAAGGTAAATAAATGTAAAAAATAAAAAAAGGTGGAGTGAAACGCTGCATCAATGCATCGCTTAATCTTGTAAAAAATGTTGAATGTCACAAAACGGTTAAATTGCTCCTGATACTTGAAAAACTGGATATGAGCAATAGAGTCGTTACATGTTAACATAAAATTAGTTTAAAGCGATATGATACAGAATGATTTTATGAAGGTTTTGGAACAATTATCATATCGAATACTATAAACACGCAGCACACGCAGCAGAAAATAAATTCATAATGTGCAATGTGGCTTATGTTAAAATTATCAAACAGAACATAAAATAAGCAATAAGCAGGAGAAAACAATGATTTTTTATCCTCTGGCAAGTTATTAGCCCAGGGCAACGGGGCAATGGTGTCATCAGAACTACGAGTTGTCTCAGTTATTGCGTAATCCAGTCTGGTTGTAAATGCTGATACAAGATGACTAAGATTAAAGTGGACTTTTAATTAAAGTTTTATGATCTCGAGCAATCTCCGGTAATAAAAGAGCATAATTGTTTTAGTTTCACGAGCACTACTTGCGCAATCGGCAATGTGGCACTCAATTGTGATAGTGCAGTAAACGAAATTTAATTTAGAATTTTAAAAAATTAAATTAAGGATTTAATATTCAGAAGTTAACTCAATACCCTTAATATAATTAACCCATCGTAACTCTCAAAGCAAATATAAAATTTGAAACCTACTTTTTCTGAAGAAAAAATATTTACTTTTTGAATGATTATCATTTGTAATTAAAATTTTGAATATTTATCATTGCAAGCAATGATATAAATGATTGTAATTTGATTTAATTGTTAAAAAATAAAAATAGTTTCATAAAATTGACGACGGCAATTTGGAGTATTACATGACCCAATGGTTGTCCACAAGTCAATACTGAAGAACGTAAAAGCAAATTGTATTTATAAATTGAATATATAAACACGGGTACCATTAAATATAAAAGAAACCCTGTACTCTTTTCTTTAGTTGGTGCATGAACCCCTTATTTGAGTACCCACTAAACATTCGCCCGAAATGCGCACAAGCTTTGACATTGTATTCAAACTAATAGATCAATTTTCAAATCAATATTTGCATAGGAAATTAATTTTAAACACAAATACTACGAGAATCCACATATTAATTGGTAAAACGAGCGCTGTAACCTCGTTGATCTGTGATTGCATTTCGTTCCACCGCGCTTCGGAGCGGCTGTAAGGCGAGAGGAATTTGCTGCGAGTTCATTAGGGCGACAGGCGGCGTCGGCAGGACCAGCTTTCGCCAGCGGAGTCTAAATGGAGAATCTAAATGGAGAGTCTAAATGGAAGGAACAGCGGTGCGTCTTGAATTATCACCGTACACAGGATGCTGTGATTAATAAACCTGATAGGCGTCGTGCGGAAATTAGGCTTAGCGTCTTCCCGAACGCCCGTGAAAAAAAAAGAAAAAGAAAAAAAAGAATTCCTTCTTTATTTACCCCACGTTTGCAGCAAAGCCTGGGATTAACCTGATAAACCCAAAGCGTGCAAAAAAAAAAAGGAATCTTATTTAGATTTCGCAATCTTATAACTCTGCGACTTCGCCAATACTCTGCGGATTCCGGGTAATTGAGTTGGCGAATACCTGCAAGGAGCGCCATTTCTTGTGATTTCGGAGACCAGTGCTGCTGCTAGTGGAGAAGGGAAAGCTTCGGCGAGTGAAAATAAGAAAATATTTCCCTTCCAATCGAGGTACAGATTTATACTTTGGTCCTTTGAAGATGATCTGACATATGTTTTTTTTATAGTTTACGTGTGCCTCAATACTACCAAAATTACACCGACGTAGTACATCTTTAACGAAAATCAAACTGCTACTGTAATGGTTTGTAAGATGCTTAGCTGATTTGTAAATGTTTCTTTAAATTACAATGAGGCTAATAACCGAGAAATTGATTCACTTACGTTTTGAAATTAATTTAAAAGGTAAAAATGTTTTGAAAACTTTGTGAAACGGGTCTCGGTACATCGGAGAGAGAGCCGATGAATGACAGAGATCAAACGCAGGAAATGACACTAACCTGGAGTATGTCACAATGTTTCATTGGGGAAGATAGGAACGGGCAAATAAAAGATGCAGCATATTCTAATTAATCATATTTAGGCATCCATTTGAATTTAACAGTTACAAGGTAACTTAATTCCTAGATTGAACTTCGTGGGGCAGATAGAGAAAGAGAATACGTTGAATACTCTGAAACTCTAATTGTTGTAATTCTGTTGCACGTATTTACATTTTAAAATTAATTGATTGCAACGAATTGGAACTGTGCTCTCTCAAGCTTCAACCACCACTAGGTGGTTTACCATGCGAGAGTGTTTTCAACCGCGACAAAATAGTGTGTGAATAATTGCCAGCACTTTGTATACATGTTGAATCCATTCTATTACTTCACAGTAGTAATGTGTTATCGCATCTAGAATCACCTATCTAACAAATAAATAAAATAAAATGTGTGACACAAAGGGAATAGGATTGTCGAGAACAAAATATTGAAACTGTGAGAACAATATAAGCAAGAGATTTCCAGATGTCGTTTACGCAATATTAAAGAAAAGTACTAGGGGCGCCGAGCTGCAAAAAGCGAAAATAAAGAAAACAGTATTACCGGTCTGACATATGAGTACCAATCTCAGGCCGAAAATGACACTCTTTCTTGAGAGTTGAACACGAAACGTCTCTTTCTTCGCTCTAGCGCCGACTCCCAAAGAGAGTTTTGTAAAAACAAAATTGGGAATTCTCCTCAAAGACGCAGTCGTTGTCTGGGAGCAGGGAGAAAAATCGAGATTAGGGCCACGCCGTTTCGCCGCGTTACGGAGCAGGGTCGCGAGAGGGGCGAAGTTTGAAAGCGCGTCTGCAGACGCCGGCTCGCGATAAAGTTTTATTCCCGGAGCTTGGGCATAATCGCGGTGTAGAATCGCCATAACATCACGGAAATGCTTTGTTTTCTACTCATATTACAGAATGGAGTTTGCTCGCGAGCGTGTTCATCTCGAAGATTTGATGAGTTAATTTTCCTCTTGATAATCACATCAAAACAGAGGGATTGATATGAGGTTTTAGAACCTCAGGGTTGGCTGAAAGCTGAGTTGCTTGTTCTCGGGCAACAATGGAACGGAGGTGAATGCGCTGGTGAACAGAACTAGTCTCTTTCAGCTTCTGAATAAGCTCGAAATTTTTGAATGCAGCAAACACATTGAGGAGGTAACATGGACCCTTTTGTTTAAAATGAAAAGAAAAAAATATCAAGATGATTGTATTTTGACGAAACATGCATTTCTCTCTCTCTCTCTAAATGTAACTTTCTCAAAACGGAGATA
The DNA here is from genome assembly GCA_017312745.1 of Gryllus bimaculatus. NCBI lineage: Eukaryota > Metazoa > Arthropoda > Insecta > Orthoptera > Gryllidae > Gryllus > Gryllus bimaculatus. Next base: position 4,310,345 of record BOPP01000084.1, on the reverse strand, counting down.
TTGCAGAAAAAGAAGAAACTTGTTTTCACAGGAAACAAGCAAATTTTATTATCATAAACAATGAGAAAACAGAGTTCCTTTATTAACGGACAGGGCAACTGGAGATATCAGTGGTGTCAGATTACTTTTTTCATTCAGAAATAAAGATAAAAGAATATATACTGAGATTTAAGAGAGTATTGTATTTGTGAATAGACATGTGTATCTATATCGGATACAAATGTTTTATTACATTAAGATTTGACGTCGAAAAATATTAACATTTTAAATCTATATTTAACGCGAAAAATTTCACCAACACCCGCAAGAGTCATATATTTCTTTTGTTAGTGCATGTGAACCATTTCTATTTTCAGATTGTGAAGTAAATTTTCTGGTTAAATTCTGTCGCAAAAATAAAACAATCGTTAAGTGTGAAACACCTTCAATTGGGTAGATGAATCGATCGACAGGTGAATCAGCGGCTCTTCTTGAACTAAACGATGCTTTAAAGTACATGTTATATTACAAACATTGTATCAAATTGTTGCCTCAATTGGCAACTACCGAGAAACCGAACCAGTTCCCCTTCACAACTACGGCCTGTTCTTTGTTCAGCACCTTGCCGTCTCACGCCCTGCAAATTGTAGCCGTTTCTCGAACATTCTCGAAGTGCCCTTCAGAGGGAGCGAACGGAGGAAGGGTAGCAACGCTGAACGGTCGGTTAGCACCGGTTACAGGCTCGGTTACGTCCGGGAGGGCTACCCTTTCACAATCCACCTCCGTCATTGCGACACAGTGGGCCAAAACATGCACGGCACAACTTCTGCGATTACGTAGCAAGGCGACGAACTAAGAAAACATTACGAGAAATTTGTAGAAAAAATGTTTTGACTAATTTTTGTAGGTTGATATTCAATGATTATTTCCATGACGATGAAAGACTGTAGCTCACTAATAGCAATATTTAGTTTACTTATAAAATTAACTGCATTTAAAAAGGTTTCATTGCTTATTACAGTTCCTACCATCATATAATTCCATGAAAAATTACAACGATTTTTTAAAATATTGGTACGTGTATTATTTGAGGTATAAAGAGCATATATGTCCGTAATTTAAATGTTATTAACAACTTACCTGAAACATTACTCTTTATGCCATCCATTAGTGTACCCAATACCATGTTCTGCGACTTTGAGATGTAAAATTTGATTTGAAATTTCTGATCTAATCGATAATAACCCTCTTCATTTAAATATAAGAGAATATATGTTTTTTAAATTAAAGCTATGTAATTTTGTTCATCTAGAAATCTTACATCTTTTTCGCATAAAATTCATCCTCACTATTTATCTCGCAAATCTTAGGCATTTCGGAGACAAGTTTTCCCAAACATGTCCTGGCATGCGCGCCTTTCGCCTCATTTCGGGCCAGTGTGCGCCCCCGACGGCGGCGTTTCCGCCCCCGGCCACGCCCCCTTCGCGCGAGAAAGAATCGCGTGCACCTGGCGCTTCCGTCGGGAATATTTCTCCGGCGTCGGCGTTCGCGTCCCCGGCACCTGCGGCGCTCGCAGCCCTCGCACGGGGATCGATCCGGGCACCCCGGTCACCGCCGCCGCCGAAAACGACGCTACACTTAGCACCGTTGTTACGCGGTGATCCGTGGTACGAGGTCGCAATATACGATTTTTACCGTTGGTTGTTGTGTCGAAAGTTGTGGTCTGTCAATAAAGACGAGGTGGATAAAGACTGATTTCTCTATTACCAAACTGTTTTGTTTTCTACTGATCTGGTCATTAGTAGTGTCAGAGAAGTGATTGTTTTATCCCGAGATGTGATTGTGTTCCTTCCCCATTGTATGGTGAAAAATCCACGGCGGGGAAATGCATGTGAAATTGCATATTTTTCCTCATCTAGGTATCCCTTCCTAAGGAGCATCACCCCAGTCGGTACATGCTCTACGTTCACGGGTGGTCCTCTGGCGAGTGTGGTAGTAGTGAAGTGCAGGTAAATGGGTGTGTGCACGCGTTTGCAAGGAGGGGACCGGACAAGACTGCGCGCGATCCGTGTCCCGTTTGTTAGGTTACTGCTGCGGCATTCGCCTGGTATTGTTCGAAGGAACCACGGAAAACTACCAATCAGAACTGTCGGACTCTAATTTTTTCTTCAGACAGTGGCTGGATTCGACCTAACTATCTAGCTAGTGGCAAAAATCTGCCATTGTCTCGACATTTTAACTCTAGCGATCATAGTTTCAAACCTTGCGGTCACAGACACGTGAGAGACAATGGAAGTACTGCATCTGAGCTCAGTCAGTGTGGTTCAAGTGATTCACGACAGTTTTTCTCGTGATTTTGCAGTTTCTACTGTCTCAATCCGACAATACTCCATCGCACAGTTCAACACCGTCTTAATATTTCGATCAATACATGTGCAGGGTTATTATCGATTAGATCAGAAATTCCAAAACATTAACACTTTTTTTACACCTCAAAGTCGCAGAACATGGTATTGGGTACACTAATGGATGGCATAATGGTACACTAATGGATGACACTAATGGAGGCAATAAGTAAAATGTATAATGTGGCAATAACAATATTAAATAAACGTAGGGGTTGATATTGTCACGTGCTTTTTGTGTTTAAATTTCTCCTTTATTGTGTACATGAAAAAATGCAGTTCATGGATGCATGAAAAATATGCATAAAGAATGAATGTCATTTCCCAGAAATGTATATTTTCCGGGCATTTTGAAAGCCTTTTATGTAAATCGTTTTCCAAACAATTAGTTTGTGTTTCATATTCCCAAATGTGGTGAAGAATATATTTTCAGCAGGTCATCTACTACAAACATTAAAATACATTTTTAAGTTAAATTCTAATAAACTGTTATAAAGGTACTTTCCAGACAGCTTTGGCTTCTGAGTGATATGAAATTAAATAGATGTAAATGACGTATTCTCTCAATGATTTTCTGCCGAGCATGCAGAATTAGCTTTCTGGATGACATAAAATGTAAGATTGCTATACATTCCAGCATTATATTTGTCTTTAGAGTTGTAACGTGTGGTTAAGTTTGCAAAATTAAAGGTAACAAGGCCATTCATTATTAGGAATCTCTTAGCTTCTAAAATGTATTAATTGAATCACTTACTATTCAAGCTAGTTCACTGGTGATGCCAATAAAAACTGCTATGGAACTAGTAATTTGTGCAGCGAGTATGTCTTTCATGACGCTGTTAACTTTAATTCACCGTCATCGCATACAACTACACCAGCACCAATAAACAAAAAATAATGCATAATAAGGTAAAGAGCTAAACAGACGACGATCTTCTATAGATAGCAGATATTTTAAATTAAGTTGTAGCTCTGTCGATAAATAGTTCGTGGACCTGCAAACCACATTTAATCCTCCTTCCTCTCTCTCTGTCTCTCTTTCTCTCTCTCTCTCTCTCTCTCTCTATCTATCTATCTATCTATCTATCTATCTCTATCTCTCTCTCTTTCTTACTCACACACACACAGACACATACACACACAAACACTTAGATACTATCGCACTCCTACACCCACCTTTACCAGTTCTCTTCATTCTTACACATCATTCTCCTCACGACCTCACAGCCTGTTCTTTCCTTCCGTCACCTTCACTCCGCGACCCGCTCCTTCCTCCTCGCGACCCGCTCTGCTCCGCACCCATCCTCCATCTCCGCCGACGGATCAGGTGATTGAAACCGAAATCCGGCCCCGGAGAAGTTTCTCGACGAGAAAATGCGAGAGGAAGACGGAGTCCAGGCGGCGGCGGCGGCGGGCCGGAGTAACTTCGCGCGCGCCGCCTCTCCAGTAGCCCGCGCCCGGCCGAGGGAATAAGGATGAATGGGGAAGAAAGTTCGGGGCGGCGGTCAACCGATGGGGGCGTCCTCTATCTGATTGTTAATAAAAGTTCCGTTATTTCCGCTGGCACTGTTTTACCTTGGGAAATTCCGCGCGACGGATGCAGATCGCGATCTACGACGGCCCGCCGACTCCGGGAAGACGACGCGTGGCCCCGGAAGCGATATTTATGTGGTTATTATTCCGGCGGCCCCACCCCGCGCCACGGCGCCTTTCGGGGAGTTTCGAGGAGGAGAGAACGTATTTTGCTGCTGATCCTTAGGCAAAAACAGACTTAGAACATAGTCTGGACGTAGATGGACATGACAGATCCATGTTCTCATGCGTGAAGAATATGCGTACGTACCTACAAAAATTAGGTGCAATGAAGTAGAGGTAATCTAATCAAAAGCGCTACGTATTGCTATTTGAAATATGGTTGGATAAATGAATCGTAAATATTGAAGAAGACATGTTCAAAGCGTAGTCTAGGAGAACGTGAATTTTATGTTATCAGAATGGTGGTATTAATCACTTATGTGCTATAAATAATTCGAATCGATGCATTAAACTGACAAAAATGTATATAAAAATTACAGTTTTGGGAACGTACTGTATTTGTGCTCTTGTGTGTGTGAAAATGTGGGAATATGCTCATTATCCTGCATACCAATTTGATATGATAGGGTTGTTCGTAATTAATTTGGAGTTAAATTTGTCATTCTGTAAACAATATTTTATGTCGTATTTCTCTGCACATATAAAATTATATTTGATGTTTGTATATATACAAATTCACAGAATGATATTTTTACGGAATAAATCCATTATTCTATATACAATGTATTCTTTTAGGAGCAAATATGCTTTGATAGAAGTCTTGTAATATTTGCGGAACTGCCATTATGTAAAAAAACACAAACTATTTGCCAACACAGAACCGCTCTACGCGAAAAATATGAACATAATATTATTATTTTTACAATTTTCTACACTGATTAAGCCTATCGGACTTATTAAGTCGAAGTTATCGAACTTCGACAGTTTGACGTCACTCTGGAACATTTTTTCAAAATACACGACGCGAGCGTCGAACATCATACCCTGACAACACTACACGTCCTTCACATCCCGTCTCATTAAGTAATCACAATCATGATAATACCTCAACATATCTCCTTCCGTACTTTCTGAGTTTGAACAGAGCGAACGCGGCGATAGAGAAAACGTGACTGAATCCGTAGTGAAATTCCGAAAAGTATTTTTCTTGTCTCTAAAATCATGTAAAACTTTACACAGAACCATTCTCTGTTATAAATCTGAGTGTAAACAAATTTCCGCCTCTTTTGTGCACTTATTAACATAATTCCACATTCGCATACTTTTTCTTCAGGCTCACAATCCCCTCACCGAGCGACTTAGAGAACGTAACCTCACTCAAATTCCTGAACCCCCTTTTATGAAAACACGCGAACGTCAAACCCCACATGACGACGACACGAAACATCCTTCACGCTCGGTCTCATTAAGCGCTAAGAATCCTCTAAATACCTCGGCGCGCGCTGGGAGCTGCGCCGAGGGAGCACAGCGGCGGCGGCGGCGGCGGCGCGCAAGGGCCACGGGCAGCCACGCAGATGAATTCCTCTCAACTGTTTACGCGCCAGGAGCAGCACAATCTCGCACGCGTTCTCATTCCGACGCGCTCCAATAACGCCACGCGTGTGCTCTGCGCCGCGCGCGGTCCCCGGCGCTGCCGGCGGCGGCGGTCGCAGCGGCGACGGAGGTGGCTGCCGTGGTACCGGTGACGGTGGGGGCGGTGGAGACGGTGGAGATGGTAAAAAAGATGGTAGCTGTGATGACAGTCCCATTTAATTGATTTATTACTAGTGATTCCGCGTGCGGACTACTAGTCACCGGTCCCGTAAGAGTAGTGCATGTTATTTGCTTTGGAGATAACGGTGATCTTGCTCCACTTGGCAGTGAGATCCGGTGCCGATCTCCCTTCGGATAGCGGGGTATTCTCCAACGAGGTATCTACCAATAGCCGCTACAGTCGGTACAAGCTCTAAGCTCCCGACCGGTGTAAGTGTAGTAGAGTATTGTATGTCAATGTGTGCGTAAGGGGTGAGGTTAGAACAAGGTAGGGAAAGGAAAGATCGCGCGCGATCCGTTTGTTAGCGTGCTGCCCAGGCATTCGCCTGCTATTGATAGGAGAAAGCATGGTAAATGATCGATCGGGGCAACCGACCGCTAGGATTCTCCTCCAGACAGCGGATGAATTCGTCGTAGCTGTCAAGGTAGAGTCCAAAATCAATCCGCTGTCGGGACTCGAACCCCAGAACCTCCCGGTCAGAGACGCTGCAGTGACATCAGTTGATTGGGGAGGCAATTGCGGCGGTGGAGGCGGCGGTGGCGGCAATGGCAATAGGTGTAGCGGAGGCGGCGCTGGCGGTAACAATGTCGTGTGAAGGAGGGGCGTCGCCCCAGGCTGCTAGAGACCGCCTTCTACCGTGTGAGGAAGGAAGAGAATGAGAACGTATGAGCAAGCCAACAGTTGCCGTGTGTGGTAGTGAAGTGCATGTAAGTGTAAGTACCAAGTATGTGTGTGTAACGGGAGACGAGAGGAAAAGGATGGGGAAGGAATGATCGCGCAAGGCCCATGACCAGTTTCTAAACGTAGTGCTGTCAATTTTGATATTAACATGGTATAGATAGCAGTAATCACCGAAAATCATTCTATAAGAGCTGAATTTGACCCATCCATCTAGGTAGTGTGGAAAATCCGCTGAGATCGGGGATCGCACTTTGCAACCTCCTTCTCAGAATCGCTACATCAGCAACAGTTGTTTCCCTGAGCCAACCCAGCCGGTGCATGGCTGGCGGGGCGTGCGCCGCATCGGCGGAGAATTGCGTTCGCCGCCACGCAACGGCGGAGGTGCGGCAGGCAGCGAGAGCGGCGGCGTGTGCGGGGGCGGTCGTCACAAGCGAGTGACGCTAACGCGGGAGCGCCGCCGCACTTAGTTGTTTACAGCGCGGGGATACGAGGAAGGCGGGCGCTGCGCCGCCGCTGCCAGCGCTGTCTGGCGGGTAGTTGTCACTCAATGAGGGTCGTGAGACGCCGCGCACAATTGTTGGCGTGCGAGGCACAACTCGCGGTTGTGAGACCGCAGGCGAGGGCGAGGGTGGGGCGGGGGG
>BOPP01000084.1:4258018-4297455 GCA_017312745.1 Gryllus bimaculatus | reverse complement strand
CAGCCTCTGCTACCTTTACCGTTTTCCATCACTACCCTCCTATTGCCTCTACCATCCCCGCCCCTCCTGCGGTATTCGACGTCCCCCAAGACCCACTCCATCTCTCCCCAACCCCGGCGACTCTGGCACCACCCGCGCAGCCGCTTCAACCATCCTCCACTACCCTTGCCTCCTTGCGTCCCCACAGCTCCTGCCCCCCTCGCAGACATTTCTACTCTTGTCTGGCGATCTCCTCGGACCTAGACTTCCTTCCCTTGTTCCGAACGACCTGCCACCCCGTCGTCTCCCCCGCCCACCTCGCCGTCCTCGCCTCCCCCGCTGCCAACAATTCTCCCCACGGCCCCACTGATCCCTCTACCAGCACTCCCTTTGCCACCGTGCAGCCCCAGTGCAGCCGAGTCGTGGGTCAACCAGCTCAAATTGGGATTTACCCCGGCCTTGCGGCGAGGGGCGTTCGACTGAAAGATCAGAGTTTTTTACTGTTTCTAATTAGTGCCTCCCCTTTGTAGTCCGTGGAGCGTGGAGGTGGCCGGGGCGTCGGATTAGAGGACTTCCGAAATGACGCCGCTTCTCATTGAGAGGCGTCTTCGGAGAAAAGAAGGGCGGGGGAGATGAGGGAGGCGAAGAAAAGCGGTGCATAGCGTCCCTACGTTAGCTGGAAAAGAAGCGATCCCACGAGTATAAACATCATTAGAGGGGAGCAACAGTAAGGCATTGGATTCTGAAAACTTTGATTTCAGGCTTAATCATTAGTGAGCTTGTTACACGTGTTTTCGATTTTGTGATGTAGAAATCAAACATCAACTGTGAGTTTTTCTGCGCTAAACTTTGTTTCTTCACTTTTCCAGCAGAAGCAATAAAACTACACACTTTTACATGATCAGAAAATTTTATCTCGTGTTGTGCTTAATGTTATTACGTGACGTTTCGCATCGAAACAAAAATAAGACTTAAGTTCAGAAAGTTCTCTTCTTATACGTGTTTTGTTTACAAATGTTTTTATTGCACCTTCTATTCCTACGAAAGTGGTCTTTCACTTTTAAATTATAAATATACATGTATATTAAAACTAGAAAATGAAGCATTAAATTCTGAATTTACACTTCATTGTTTTCGAGTCATTACGCCAATCGATAGCTTTTTAATTTTTCAAGAATAAAACAGGTTATTTGTGGATATTCCAGCGACCGCGGTAGAGAGCCCGGATGTTGACTTCCTGTTTGGTCCCTTATCGCAAGTTACCAAATTTGTTTTAACTGTTTGCCTCCCAACCCAGGCCCCTCACATTACAATGGTGGCGGATGCAATTTAATAACGTTCTCGACATGTGGAAACAACGAAAACTAATAACACATTTAATGCCCGTTTGCCGAAGTAATATAAATATACTCTAATTTTGGGACTCGCAAATCATTTCCGAATTTCATATTGTGTGCATTTACGTTCTATTAAAGCTGAAAGAATTAAAACGAACTGTCCACTATACTGAATGTATAGTTTATAGGGCACTCTGACGATTGAATTGATTTTCTAACTAATTTTTAAGGATTTTTTTCATATAATTCTGATATATCCCTTGTTTATAGCGAACATCAGAAAATCTTTTTTATTTTTTATTTAACCAGAATATTACTAAGACAAACTATTTCTAGAAATTATTCATGTGGCGAGGTTTGGGGTTATACGTTTTGTTATATCGTGGGTATGGATATGCACCACATGAACACACACACAACGAGATATATACAGTTTATATAAGTGAAAAAAATTTTTTATACACTCACACACGCGCATGCCCATTGCATGTCGACAATTTTACGGGAAACATGTAGCAACGGTATTCATTTAACTGTTTTACGGCAGCATTTTTTGTCTAACGAATTATCTATTATAAATGCCAAGATATTAAACAGAGTGAACCATCGGGAAGAGAAACTTCATCAATCGATCTGAGCTCGTCTCGTAAACAACCGCTACTCCATTTCCTCTCTCTCTCTCTCTCTCTCTCTCTCTCTCTCTCTCTCTCTCTCTCTCTCACGTGGTCTGCCGAAGTGCGGCGGCCACCTGGCACATGAGACTCCTGCCAGTTGCGATCGCGGGCCTTTCACGCGGGCAGCGGCCGCTTGCAGACGCAGGTGCGTCAGGGATGGCGTCACCGCGCAACGCCACGCCTCGCTTCGCCCCAGACTGCCCCGCCACGCCCCGCTCCGTCAGGGAAAGGCCACGCTGCTGCCGGAGACCTGGGGATTCTCAGTAAGGCCCTTGTGATACGCCTAGATTAACGGTCATTCGTATTAAGGAAATACGAATATTCAAATATAATTTTTCCTTGTTTTTGATTTGTTGTCCCACGTCAGAAACTCATTTTTTAAGTAGAAATTCCAGAAAAGACATTATTTGAAATATGTACTGACCATTACAACTGTGATGATGTGATTTCTGTTTGTGACATAACTATTATATTCTGGTGTTTTACGCTTTGTTAAACTAGTTGAACTGTACAAAATATTACCCTTAGAGTAACAATTATTTTGCGTCTTTGATAAAAAAATCAATTTAATAGATCTGACAAAAAATTATTCTGAACAGTGCATATGTTTCTCATACGTTTACTAAAACAACATTCTAAGGAGATCAATAAGTGATAAATAAAATTATCTATACACGTTTGATTCCTCTGGACGTCATGGCTCTCCAAAGTATGTTCCACATTTCTATTATTGCTTTTGCGCGCGAGTGCTTGTCTTTTTCGTCTCTTCCAGAATGATTTGCTCATTCCAGTTTTCACGGCCAACACATGCTGACACGACTCGTAATTCTAACCGTAATTTTTTCCCGTCCCTTACAAAAGCGGTCGGTGTCATAGCAGAGTATCGTTATTCTTGGTACTGACAGAAATTACTCTTTGTAAAGAGAGTCATTTGCGAGCTACTTGGAGAGTTAATTTTTCCCTTTGCAAGCAGTTGACTGTCATTTCCCTATCCGACTCCAATTGCCTCTGTCCATTCATTATGCTGCCTACCTAATATGTGGAACTACTGACATTCCCAGTAGTCTCTTTCGATCAATACTGCTAATTACCGATAAAACGTATTTTATAACATCTTTTTATAATTATTTACAATATTGCTTTGTTTATTTTTTGATGCATCTAAAAGTATTCAAGAAATAAATTAAAGGCTTGGAAGGGTACGATTACACAAGCAAAAGTAGAAACAATTTAAGAAACGTTCAAACACTCTTATGATTTGTGCTTTGAAACCATATTATTTTTAATAATTATTTGGTTTCAATTCAGCTTCAGTTATATTTTCATCATTTTTAATCTTGTTTCCGTCGAAAACGGTAACTTTCGAGAAGCATTCTTTGAAATGCACAACACAAGGAGCAAGCTGTAGCGGCCTGAATCACAGTTATCACGCTAATTGCCGCTGTAATCATTTCACAGTTTCCCTAAAGCGTGAAAATCACTGTGTCCTGCCGTGAAAGGAAAATGCAGGCGGTATTGTTTGCAGACAAAATAGCCTTCTGTGAAAACAGCCGCGGAAAGTAGGCGTTGGGAGGTACGGGCAGTGAGCGTGAAAGAACGACAGAAGCTCAATTAAAGGAATCTAGAATGAAAAGCGATGTTTTCCATTCCGGATTATAACAGAAAACTATTGTGTGCTGAAATGCATTTGTTGATAAAACTGTAAGTTTTAATTGTTATCAATTATTTTTAATTTGTGAATTATTTTCTATGATTTCCTTTCTCCCTAAACACATATGATACTAAATAAAAATAAACTATTTCTATTATCCTATTAATAGGTTGGCTTAAAGAATTTATTTAGTTTAAAGATAAATTCATTTAAAACTCATTATATTTTTTCGCAAATCAGGTGAATATATTTTTAATATTTTATTCAAAGATGAGTCCAGAATATTGCGATGTGTATATAATTTTAATTTTTTATTATATATTATTTACTACATAATGTCTTTTAAATGACAAATCTAAGAGGCCACAACATACTCGTATTTTATACCAATCCCACGTACCACGTAATATCGTCAACATTTGAGGAAACACTTTCTATCTCACTTAGTATTGTAACTACAGTTATTAGTCATTGACGTGATTAGTGAAGGAATAAACAAGAAATAGTATTTATCAAACAATAATAGCTACACTCAAGGAGGGTTCCCTATTTACGAACATTTTCTATTTTTTGTACGCTTTAAAAAAAAATTAAGAATTTTTCTTTACTTATTCTATTCAGAATTGACCAGGATATTGTAACACGCTCATGAGTCAGAGAAACGTCTGTATCAAGAACCCTGTTTAACAATAAGTGTGTGCCTTTCCTCAATTGTTTAGAGCATAAAACCGCAAGCCCCGTAAAAGGCAGAGGGAGAGGGAGTCCGCACGAGCCAGCAGTTTTCGCAACAAAAGCCGTTGAGAGGCGGATCCACAGGTCGTTGTGACCTCAGCGGCAACGCAATGCGACCGCCCCGCCCCTCCGCGCCGCAGGGTGGGAGCGCGGACCTACAGGCTAATGGCTACGGCGAGGCAGAGAGACGGGCCCTCCGGCACGGTGACCCGGACGCCGAACCACGCCTCACACGCTCGAACGTAGGACCTCCTGGTCAGAGATACTGCAGTGACATCACTTGATGCCCTGACCCACCTCTTCCTTTACTCTTTAGTAACACATTTACTCACTCGCTTATCCAATATCATTTTTCATATATTTAATGTAAGAATATAGAAGAAGATTCGTTCAGTAATAAGTGAGAAAATGCAGAAGACGTTTTCTGCCTTTGCAGAGTTTAGAGTCAACGGAGTTTTGGCTATCCGAGTGACGGGCCTCCCTAGGTGGTGTTATCGATATGAAAAATAATATAAGTGAATACGAAATGAGTAAAAGTGAAAAGGTTGGAAGCATAAATAAGCATGGAATAAGTTGTAAATAAACATATATTAAAAATTATTATTTTTAAACCTACTTTACACTTTTAGTTATACATTACTAATAACTTTCTTTTTACTCATGCATACTTTTTAAAAGGAGAAGACATCTTATTAAATCGGCTTTTTCAGCAGTTGCATCTTATTAAATATTGCTGTAATCCATAATTATGTTATGGAAAATCTACAAAATATTTAATAGTGGAAAAGGCGATTAATCTAGAAACTTGTATCTGGAATATTATAAAAGTTTAAGAAATAATTTTTAAATTTCTCTAAAATTACTCTTAGAAATACATTCACTATATTGAGTGATGAAAGAGAGACGATAAAAAAATGAAATTTGTATTTTTCTCCCAAAATACATTGATGTTCTCCCTGTAAAATAATTCAGTGAGACACTATGCAGAGTATTAGTTTATTTCTACTCATTTTTTTTCTTTTGCTCAGATCACCTTTAAGCCCGTTTCTGAGTAACGGGCGGTGGAATTCGGTGACCTCTGGTTTGGCGACCCGGACGCGCGTAGACCAACGCCTAAAGGCCCCGCTCGCGGTGCGCCTTATTTCCGAGCCTTGTTATTAAGCGCCGTGCCGCGCCCGCGGAGCGACAACTCGGCGATCGGGTGATCGCACGTTGTGGCCACGTGATGAGTTCTATTTATTCAATGAATGAACGAACGTGACGCAAGGAGTGAGTGGAGGGTGTGGTCGTTTACGAATGAAACCTGCATGCTTGTGGCGGAACGTCATGGTACGTGTTTTCAATAAATTAGAAACTCAGTTAGTCGATTAAATGTCGTTTATTCATCCAAAAAATACGCCTTTGATCGAAATATAACTTTTTAATACATTGCACTATTAGTGTCAATCTTAATACAACCAAAAAGTTTGTTGAATGATGTGAGAAAGTTAATAAGAATAATACTATGCATATTAATTTATTACTAATATTTTCATACTGTAAACCACTGCATATTATTACGTAGTATTTTATATTATATAATAAAATTAATAACAATTATTATTATTATTATTATTATTATTATTATTATTATTATTATTATTATGCTGTGCTTTCAAACAGAAAATAGTTATAGCGTCTTATTTTTGAATCGCAAACCGCGGAATTGTTACGGACAAGATAATGCCCATTGCGAAACGGAGACACATGTGGCTATTGTGCTTTCGATTACAGGAACAAATCATGGACGACGGAGGAGGGAGATAGACGCTTTAGATCCTACAAATCAGGTTCTTTGCGTCGGTAATTGGATGGACAGGAGAAAGGAAACCAAAGGGAGCAGACGTCCTCCTACAGAAAGGCTTCCTGTCGTTGCTACAACGAGACACAAGGCACATGACTGATGATGCGAAGGGACCGTCAATACGAAATGGATTACAATGAAGCATCGTTACATTTCACGTTACCAACTGAACGCGAAACAAAATTCCCAACCAGAAACTTTCACTGAACGGTACAAGACATCTAAATCATTCAACCGTCCATCACTCTAAAGAGTAGGAAGAATTCTCGTAACATTCATCAGAATCGACACTGATTGACCCCTTTAGTTCCGTTACGTATTGATCCCACAGGCATCCTACACAGCTATCAAACTCACGGCCACTCGGACACGAGAAGTGGTGTTGACACTGGGTTGCAAGTTCAGCGGAGAGTCCTTCAGATATCTCACGCGCATTCAGTACCCGGATGGGTGCGCCGTGGACCGGTCCGCAATGCTCAATGAATATGCAACGCGAAGAAAGTCCAACGCCCATCTCGCAGGGGGGGGGGGCTGGGCAAGGGGCGCTCGCACTTTCCTCTAGCGCAGCGGGGAGCATCGGTGGCGGCGGAAGTGGAGACGGAGACGGGAAGAGAAAAGAGAAAGAGAAAAAAGAAAAAATATAACAGATAAAAAAACGGACGGATCGGAAACAATAAAACGAGTACATTAAATAGTGGTTGTTTTATATATCGGTTCAGACGTAAGCGTATTATTTTTTCATATTCTTCTAAAAATAGTGGAGAGGGAACATTACCGTGAAGAAAGAAAAATGAGGACAAGAAATAGTGATCCGATAAATAGGCATAGAAAAAATGAAACAAATATTGGATTTGTTTGGAAAGATGTTATTAGTTGCATTATTCAGATTTATATTATAATTATCTTACATTTTGATATTCAATTGTTTGTGATAAATTTTGGTTTATATTTATTGCTGTACACAATTTTTTTTCTAAATACATTTTCTGCTGGACTGTACATCCCAATTTTTGGGAAAACTAATATCTAAAACTCTTCAAATTTTACGTTTTCTTAAGACGAGAAAAAATTAAATTAATATTTATTTTGAAGTTTATGAAAAGAATATCGTTCATTATTATACTTAAACATTGATTTTTAATTCAGAACAAAAAAGATATTGGTTGGATGTGCTGTAATCAGAATATCTCAAATCGAGAACTTTCTCAACCCCATTATACAACATACATACGCAGTGTGGTAGACAGTATTATTTATCAGTAAATACACAAATATTTACTGAGTATCAAAGGAGTTGAGGTCAGCATGTATCCAGTCGAAACATTTTTCTTCGTATAAACTATACAAAATATTCGTTTACAATCCGAGCTTATAAGAGCCGATTAGGAGAATGCAGTCAACAACTAGAAGAGGAATCATTACAAGGCGAAGGCGATAAAGGAGACAGAAAACAAGTGGCGGGTGAGACCCCAGCCAGTCTGAAAGGCGGGGCCGAAACTGCCGATGAGCACATGCACGCCGGCTGGGACGCGGAGGAAAGCCCGCTGGTCTGATATCAACCTGGGTGTGGCGAGGAACGGCCGTGTAATTGTCTTGGGGCGATGTACCGTCTCAGCGAAAGTGCCGGAGTCGACTCTCTTCGTTGCGCAGCTCGTTTCTTTGAAATCGTAAGAGCATCTACTCCCTCCCCTTTGGAACTTTATTGCTCACATTCCACACGTACCCTGCAATACACAGGACATGAATGTTGAGAATTCGGGTTGTCTAGGAGATTGCGTCACAAGACTGCAAATGTAGATTTTTACTGCGAAAATTCGTTCACATTGTCTCTATGAAAATTCACTATTTTCCATCTTTCTTAACCCCTCTTAGGCCTTATTCTTAATATCCTAACATCTCTTTTGCAAACATTATTATTATTATTATCATAGTTATTATTATTATAGTTATTATTATTATAGTTATTATTATTATAGTTATTATTATTATAGTTATTATTATAGTTATTATTATTATAGTTATTATTATTATTATTATAATTGTACCATCCAGTCGTCTTATTGGGAGCAATGACGCTCGGAGAATATATTCCTCAAACGTAAAGGAATCCAAATTGTGAGCAATTTACTGAGTTACAATGCATTTTAATAATTAAATTTTTGCTCAAAGTATTGGTTGCCCCGGCCGGTCTTAAAATAGCGCGCCGCGCTACCTTGACAGAGCGACTACCTAAGATGTTCTTCCCTCTCAGACTGTTAGGAAAGCAATGTTTAAGCGATCAGAGCGACCAAATCATAAATGTGCTTATACTGAGAGCTACGCACTTACAGCGGGCACTGACACGATGAAAATACCTCCACACATTACGAAATATTGGGAAACCGTAGTGCTTTGCTTTGTAAGAACCCAAGCGGCGAATGGCGTGGGCGATGAGTATTTCTGTGAAGAATTCTAGTAGTCCGTTGGCCGTACATTTTTTCGAATTGTCTTCTGGAGTCATTATTTCCAATTTCGTCTTCGTGATGCGTAATTCATATTTAGCTCTCACCGCAAGAAGTAGATCAGGTATCCAGCAGTACGTAGAAATGCCTCCCCCTACCACGTAACGACACTATCGTGTATGGGTTTCGGAAGTGCAGGCCTAAATAAGCTCCAATTTGTTTTTTAAAGAAATACCATTTCATTCATCATTTAATTAGGTAGTTGGAATTATGTCATACAAAATAGAGAATTGAAAAAAGTATATAAAAAAACGGAACTAAAACTAAAAACCGTAAAAGAGAAAAACGTAGTACGAACGTGATGCATTCCACGTGCTTACATCTTTCACTTTATAAATTCCGTACATTTCTTCTCAAAATTTCACGAATAAGTTATTACAAGCAACATTACTATACACAGAATAATTACCTCGCATTTACAGCCTTTCTTGAGTGGTTTTATAACAGATTGAAATAGATTCCAGATCTTTCGTTTCCGCTGTTAATGAAAGCGTCCTGTTCTTCAAGTTGCCCCTGATAAAATGGGGTGAATCATTCAATCGGTGCTTTTAGGTTGATCGATATATCGAATCGTCTACGCTGAACTTTTCATTACTACATATAGTGCTGGCGGTGTCAAATACTGCGCAAAAGCGTCAAATGCCGCTTCGAGCGGACAGCGAAGTATTTCACAAATGTGAATACGTGAACGGTTGCAAACTAGCGTATGCACATCGGCGACTTCTTTCTGACGATATAGTACGAAGTTTTATTTCACGTTGTTTGGTCTGTGTGTGGTCCCAAAACCGAGCTGTTTTATAATGCTGCATGAGCAGCAGGAGGAACAGATGCAGAGAGAGATTTCACGAACTCGGCATCCCTGCGGGAAGCCCAGGATCTTTTTTGGACAAAACCAGTTCTTTGGGGCACTTTCGCGAAGTAGCTCACTTTTTCCGTGAAATTGACCGAGTAACTACTGCGAATTGCACTTCTGCCAGCGTTTTACTAAGCAGATTTTCCGTTCAAAGTCTGTTTTATAATTCCTGTTGTTAATGTTAGATGACGAATAGATGCAGTTTTTACCTGTCTCTTGAAACGTGGCTCATTCAGTTTACTCAAAAGATCATTTGATTTTAGCCAACGGCGAAAGAGAAATATTAACAAGAGATTTTTAGAACGACAAAGAAATAAATTATGTGTAAGTTTAAAGAAGTACTTAAAGGAAATCGGAAACTTTATTCCTTCTATAAGCCGTTCAAAATAGCTTGGTTGTTTACCAATACTTTGAAGATGAGGGGTTTCTTACAGATAGATTATTGAAGATACTTGCAGGAGTAATTTACTTCGAGTGGATCAATTACTAAAATTAGATCTATTCTTAGTAATTATCAAACGAATTGGATTTTAATATTTTTTACTAAAGTAATGAATTATAAAGCCAAATTTCAAGTTAAATTACCAACATTTTTCTTAGAATGATGTTTAGAGGTATTTTGATCACTCAATAATATGTATTTCTATACAAGAGGATTCTATTTTCTTTGTTGAAGCTCTACTAAGAATTGCGTTTATTGAAAATGTTCAATTGTCAAAGTTTCTCTTCATCTTACCAATTTCTGTTTTTAAAATATTAATATTTTTTCTCTATTTGCGTACAAATAGTATGCTATAGTGTATGTATTTTCTTGCAGAGATTTTATTCTTGTTTATTTTGTTTCAGGTGAGTAAAGAGAGGCGGTAGAGATAACTTGAGAGTCATACTGGCACGTGAGTACAAAAAGAGTCCATTAGAATACCATGGGTAATCCAAATGCGTAGAGTAGCACTTGAGAGGAAATTTCGATTATTTCGAGTTGCCACTTATGCATTATTATAATTATTACAATATAGTATTAAAAGAAAAAAATGAAAAAAAAATCTTGTGTAACGAAAAGAAATAATCGATACATACAAGAGTACAGGACTTGGAAGTTAGAAAAAGTCTCTTTTACATGTTTTGTGTAGCATGAATAAGTCTAATTTTAATTCATTTTGATTTTATACTTAATGCGCAAACATTCTGATATTACTTATTGTGCAGTCTTAAAGTGACTTTTATTCTTTTTTGCTTGTTGTTATTTGTAAATCTTTCAGTAGAATACTGTCAGATCGAATAATAGAATACATTACACCTTTTATTTAGTATTTCTTAAATAACAGACTATGAATTATACTGATATCATCTTTCGCAACGAACACTTTCTTCGCGCATGACTCGTTTGCACATCTCATGCATCTCATGCAGAATGGTTATTTCGTTTACAATCACCACAAATTTGATTAGGTCACTTTTTAGAATACAAATGCATATTCTAGGTTTCACTAATTTCTTCACGTCTATACATCTGAAGTAGTATACAAATATTTACTAAACGTTTCGCAACAAAAGTCAAGGGACTGTGTATATATTTTCGTAAAAGAGTTTACGTTACATGGAAAGAGATTGTCAGTTACATGGAAAACCAACCGGCCTCAGGTAACGCTTAAGTTACAGGGAGTTTTTCATTGTACAAGAAGTTTGTTTTGGAGAGTTTATCCTCTTAGCTAGTACTGATTCTAATACGAATGTTATTCGAATCATGGTAAGAGTTGATTGACCTCAACAAAATGCAAAAAAAAACACGCTACGAACGGCGGAGACAACCTCGCGACGCGGGGCCGTGTTCGTTAGCGACGCGTCAGTAATTGTCGCGAGGCGCCGCGCCGGATCGGCCTGCGCGCCACGCCACGCCCGCCCCGACACACTCCACCGCGTCCCCCGCGGCGAAAGCAGAAGTTCTCGCCGCGGAGTTGTCCCCAGCGCTGGGCCGCCTTCGTGTCAGGGACAGCTCTGCCCCCCTCACCGCACCACGCCGCCCTCGCCCCCTTTCGGCGCGGAGAAAGTCACTCCGCGGCCGCCACACTACACCCGCCCATTCCGCGTGTTTGCACGTTTGTTTGTTTCTGTGCACTTGGAAGGGTCATCAGATGTAACAAGCTAACAGCCTTGATCCTTCAAATTTACCTTGTCTAACCTCAAAATATTTTAAATATTAAATATCTTCTATAAACACTTCAATCGAAACTACGTACTTGTGTTTTTTCACGAAAAAAGTCCACAGTCCTTTCAAATATCTTCAAATATGGGGGGCACGTTGCCACTCTATAGATTTTTATAACTTTGGTCCAGATAGATAGGCTTCCGATAGATTGAGTACAAGTCATAAAACAAAATGATCCAGTCCAAATATAATTGCGATGTTGTTGGTCCTGAAAACGGAGTAAAGAAGGAATGACAGTATACAAGCGATGATTCTGTTAATTTTAATATATTATTAAAATTTAGAGCTCTTACTGTAAAACCACTTAAAAAGAGTAAGTCATACATCTAGGGATCACCACCTAACGTGTAAAGAAAAAGACACAAATTTAATTGGGTAGAAAGTTCAAATTTGTTTTTGAACGAATGCAGTTAATGATTTAATCTGACCCAGCTCAACAATAACATTTGGCAGAATATATATTTGAAGCTAACGGAGTCATTTCACAAAGCGCGAATAAATAAAATCTGAATAAACAACCCTAAAATGGTATTAAAAACAAAGTAAGAGGATTTAATTAACATTGGACGTTAATTAAACAGCAATTACTGAAGTATTTTAAGTTTTATATGGGATAAAGGCTGAATTGTAATTTAATACCAAGGAAATTTCAATTTCAGGAAAGAATTTTTTTAATTAATAAATCAAATGTTCATTTCCTAATTTGTTTTTGGGTATTTATCTGATGAAAACAAGAAATTCATTTGTTTTAATAAGATGTAAACATTTCATCAGTTTCACGAATGAAGTCGGAGTACCCCGACTGAGTTCTGTGTGTAATGAATAACGCGTGAAGTATATTTAACACTACAGTTGATGGTCAGAAGAAACATCAAATGAATCTGACAATACAAACATTTTTACTAAGTATGTACTTCATAAATGTGGAGACTAGAAACAACATTCACACGTCTAGTCTAAAGTTTAACCTTATTTCTTGACGAACATGTTCCCAAGACCGCAGATTCCTCCGGGCCTGACAATTCCGCCTACGTGAGGGTTTCTATTTCCTTCGCGACCTAAGAAACTTGAGCTTCCCCCCCCCCCGAGGCAAAGTTCAGCTCTAGCAACTATTGTTAGCGCCCACTGGAGACCAAAGCGACGTTTGCGGTGACGCACCGCAGGTGAAGTTGCAGGTGCTCTCGCGCGTGTGGAGGCCGTCGGCGGAAGTGGGACTCCTCCGCTGACGTTCGTTGACTCTCAAAAGATGCGAGCTGTACCGTTGAAGATTAATTTAAAATGTGTACGAAAAAATCAAAACTGACACTTTAGGATAAATAAATCCACTAGAGTCTCAATGTATCGGAAAAGAAAGGAACTTTTATTTATAGAAACTTTTACCGTAAGGGGATTCTTATTTTCATTAGTAAAAATTTGCATGTAGGTTTGTGATTAAAAATTTCGAAACTGATTAAGAGAGAAAATTGTTGCTGCTTTTATGATAATGAAGCGCTTGTAGTTATAAGTTCTTATGCACGGAATTAGTAGGACATTCATACGGAAAATACTCATATAGTAATAAAAAATATTACATTTGTAAGAGAAGTATTTTAGGTATTCATTTTTGAAGTGATTTTAGAATTGATAAAATTTGAAACCATAACAAATAAAATGATATTAAACTTTATATATGAAAAAACTGAGAAAAAAGGCTATGGTATTTATTGTGAAGAAGATTATCATAATGTACTACATGTATTCTTCTGTTTCAAGATTTGTCCCCACAATTGCCAATTCAATCAAATTTAAATTTTCAGACCGATGGAGATTAATATGGAACTCATTCCAATTTTAAGTGAATAAAGCAAGTGAAGGGACATTTATGTCATAGTATTAGGGTAACAAAGAGGAGAATATCATGTCTTAAACCCTTTAGTGCAACCGTCACCTCACAGGAGAGACACAGAGACCACATATTAACATCATAGTACTAGTAGCGGAGCCGGGACAATGTCGCAGCAGCTACAGGTGTCGTCTGGTTTCGCTTTCTCAACGAGGCCACCCCATCCTACCCTCGTTGTCACACAGTAAAACAGAATATAAACTAACGTGCAAAAGTTTTATTAAAGCCTTTGTTTTGTAAGACTGACTTCCAAAAGAATATCATAATATCATAAAGAACATGGAATATTATTATTTTGTCATTAATGAAATGTTTACCAATTCTATAATCGATTTGCGTAATTCACGTAAATTGAGAAATCATCTTGCCACAATTTTCTTAAAGATAAATAAAAATGTTAAATGAATTTAAATTAATTTCCGTAATAAGTGATATTAGTGATACGTAAAGAATTTGTACAGAATATCTAAATCAAATAATACATTAAATATTTGTATTGACATATTTGTAAATCACGTTGTCAGACCATATTTGACTCCTATCAAACGTTTCGTTTATTGTTTAAGATTCTGCGATGTCAGTGTTTAATGGCACGTTGACAAAGCGCCAGATTTCAAAGAAATCATAACGTTTTTCCCTCTATATAGAAATTTGAAAGTGAATTTAACATCCATATTTCAGAACGAATGATCTTTTGACATAGCGTTAAATATTGTACTGAAGTTGAAAAATTATAAAAACAATTTGTTTTCCTTCATAATTCAGGGTCGCTACAGTTCAAAGTACTATTATTACATTAGAAAATTAATAAAACGCCCTACAAAATTTCCATATAATTTTATTTAACGGAATTTATTACATATTTTATTTAAAGTTTACTTTACAATTTCAATAAACAAAGCACACATTGCAACTATAAGACAGCAATCTAATTTATTTTTGTTTTTTAAATTTTGTATTCATTATTATAATCTTGATTAGTTTAATTCTTATTAATAATATTGAGACCAAGCCAGTATATTTGCCACTCGTATTGCGACCACTCGCATCGCCGTTCCGCCCCACTGCGTGCCGCCCCCGGCGACGCGACGTCGGCAGCGGCCCCGTGCGCGGGCGTGCACCGGTCCGCCGAGTTGTCACCTCCCAGCCAGCGCCCGCCGCCGCCGCCGCCGCCGCCCACCCGCCCGTCCACCTGTTACACGGGCCGCGCGTCGCCCGCCGCTTTCCACCTGCCCGCCTAGGACGTCTCAGTCGCGTCTTCCCATGCAGCGCGGACCATGCATCGCTCGGGACGACGGAGGAGGCAGGCGGGCTGGTTATATCACTCCATGACGGGGCCTGCGTAGGCAGCGGATAATGGGGAGGCGATGTTGGAGCTATGTTGCTGAGGCAATATCATATAGGCTAGTTTGCGTCAGAACGAACATGAAGTTTGTGTAATATTGAGATTGGACACCAATATAATCAACTTGTCGTATAACTTACAGGTGATTCTAGTGCACTATTTGAACGAAATATTTCATTTTCCTGTACTTATTTCGTAAAATCTACAAGCAAGTAAAAAAATACAATTCCAAGTATTCAATGAGATGATATCAATAATTATTCAACATCAATTTCCTCTATTTGTTTGTAAAAATGAACCTGCCGAGAAAAATCTGTACTTCCAAATTATTCTAATATATAGTTTAATTTGATATTATAAATTAAGAATAACTACCACATTTATTCTGCTGAATACGGACGTTAATAATTCAAATTTTGGTTTGTTTTAGGAAAAATTACGTAAAAAACATTGAAGGATATATAGTAAGGATTTTGGGTATACTTTGATTATAAACGAGGATTTACATGAGAGAGGAAAGGCTTGTGGAATAAATATCGTTCTTATTATAGTCGATAAAACACACGTTTTAATCTCAAAAAGAATAAACAAACTCTCAGAAAAATCCATAACGTACCCATTATTTCCACTTTCTATTTTATAAAACGCTGTGCCATGACAAAGCAATCAAAATTCCCTTGGGTAAGAAGTTCTACGCAAAAACCTTCATCACTAGCGGCGAGAACAACAGCTTTCGCGAAGCGGTGGAATAAGGATATAAGAGACGAAACAAAAGAGTGGACGAAAGTAAAGAGACAAAGGCAGAAAAAAACTGGGAAAAGTTTGTATGAAGACCACCGGAGCGGCAGGGATTGTAGTCTCTCTCCTCGTTGTTTTTTATTCTACCTGCACCACCTTATCGCACTCTCTTCGCTTCCAACGCCTCACCCCATCCCACTCCACCTCACTCTTTTGCTTTCTGACTCTCGGCAAAACTCATCTTTGTTTCATTACTCCCTTGTTTCTAAACTAATTTCAAAAATATTCCGGTAACATTTTACAGGTGCGCATACACTCGTAAAGAAATTATTTCTTAAATGTAAATTATCTCTGTAAATAAAACCTGTAAAAGTCCATTGAGGGATTTATTGTCGAAAAAAATGTTACCTAAGAATTCAACGGAGTTCTTGCAATGGGAAGACTGTTTTAAAAAACTGATGACTGGATATATCTGGCGAATTATAATACTCATAGAAGAAATAGTGTAGCTTTGTTTGTAATAACACCGAAAGAGATCGAAGTGGTAAGCCTAACACGTTATTTACGATACTTTAAGATGTATTATAGATCATGAAATAGTATGACCTCTTTACCAATTTAGCTTACATCGTTCTATAATTTACATACGTACACTTCATTTTCTCCAAGCATTAAGTGATAAACAGTATTTGGTTGTAATCAAAACCTAATAATATCGGAGGCTATCTTCTCCTGTTCATGACGTACCGTAGCCTCAGGTAACCCGACATAGCAAAGCTGATGAACAATGCAGGAGGGTAGTTACCGTTAGACCCCAACACCAATTTGCTTCTGTATACGCCTCCGTCTTGTAATCTTGACCATGTGTGTTGAGTAATTGCCCGTCTCTCCCACGCGTGTGCCAGCGCATCGACATGCCCATCACGTGTTAACGTCAGCAACAGGGCACTTTCGCTCTGACCTGCGAGGGAAACCCCGCCAGTGGGAGGGGCTTTCTTCGAACCGGTGGGCGACAGCAGAGAATGCTGATCAGACCGGTGCCCATTCTTTCCTACCTCGTCACAACGTGACGTCATTACTGAGGATACACTTCTCGCCCCTAATGAGGATTATCTCCCTAGAGAATCGAGACCATCACTTTGATAGTGTGTTTACTAGAAGTGTTTGGAAATATTCATAATACTAGTCTGTAATTATCATTATTTGTTAACGGAAAAACAGTGAATGTCCTACTGTAGTTGCAACAAAATTTTATTTTCGTGAAGGAATTTTAAAGACATCAGATTCGGTAATTTGAACACTGTCATTATTTCCTCCGAACATATTTAAATGATGAATATGTTCTCAAGCACTCCACAAAACGCCATCAAATATTTAAATTCACTATTCGTCACGTAGTCGTAAAATGAGAGGCATGTACTCAAAAATAACAGTTGGTGTGTGCCTTACATGTATTCATAATACTATTGGGCACATGAACTCTATTCTATAATAATAACAAAAGTGGTTCCGATAATAGGGAAATTCAGGAAGGTTGAATATACCTTTCTTATCGTTTTACAAAGAAACAAAATTAGAAAGTTCAGAAAGCGACGAGATTAATCGAAACTGAAGCTGTCACAAGTGGTAACAGTCAACCCACTACATAATGAAATCTCACTTTCTGATTAATAAAACCCGCCTGCATCTCTTTAAGTCGCAACACACATACACACGAAATAAGAAACATATCTCACGACGACAGACGGAGTCTGGCTTCTGATGTTCCTAACGATAGTCTCTTCCTCGCCTCGTTCAGTACCGTTTCTAGACGTTCTCATTACGATGTAATCTCTGGAGGAGCAGCTTTTACCGGGCATTTTGTAACCGTCCATTCATTAAGATCAGCATCGGTTGACGTGTGTAAACAGAGAGGACGGAAAACTGAGGGAGGAGGCGGCTGTGAAGACTCCCCTCCAGCGAGCAGGACATATCACTTTCTAATAAATGCACCCGCTCTGGCCGTAGAAAGTGACGGTAGACGGAGGACACTCTCCGAGCTCGTATGCCGGACGTTGCAGTAGACCAGAGGTTTTTAGTGGGGTCGATATCGACCCTATTCTTATTTTGAAGATAGTGATGATCTACGGGTCGTTTGGGGGTCGAAAGTCAAGTATATACGTTCGACTGTTTAATCAAGATGGCATTGATTTGAGTGTAGTAGTGTTGAAGAAGGTGGTCGTTTTTATTCTGATTTTTTTTCTTCTCAAATGTTTTCATCTAATAATAAATTTCATCTTTTCTCCTCACTTAAAATTTAACATAATTTACATGAATGAAAATAGAACTTTTGTACAATTAGTTTTTCAGTGAGTTTGATTCTCAGTACTTGTGTATACTTGGTATATTGAATTAAAACACAAATCTAATATTTTTCCTAGGCTTTCGTACTTGTTCTTTGGGAACACTAAGCCTAAAGCCTTTTTATGTCATTATTCCCCAATAAATATGTAAAGTGTTGTAAATTATAAAAAAGGACATAAATTATGAATAAAAACTTCATTTCAAAACAGGTCGATGACAAAAAAAAGGCTGGAAATGCCTGTAGTAGACCGTTCCGAGTTACGCATCTCCGCGCGTTCTTTGCCACGCAGTGCGTGACGGCTGCGCGTGGCTCGGACTGCGCAACGCACGATACAAAGAAGAGTTTATTGGCCGGTGGTGGAAAGTTGCGAGGCAGCTGCCAAGTTTCATCGCATGGATGCGCGCCCACGACGATAGATTGTGCTTGTAATATTTAGAGACTCACAACCGTCGGGCTGGAATGCGATTCTTTCTTTCGGGGGTTTTTACTTTGAGATTTCTATCTTTGGAAAGCATTAGGTGTGAGGAGTTATAGATATTGGTAATTCCTAAGAAACCTGTGAATAAACTAACACATAAATGAGTAAATTTACGCAATTTTCAGAAATAGATCCGATACGTTGATATATAAATGAGAACACCATATTTACGTAATCCAATTCGTGCTCATAAGACTACCATACGATTTTTTAGCAAGTGAGGTAATATGATGCAGACACGTTGAGTATTTGATGAGACATCTGAAGGTGGTTGATCCTTCTGATCTGAAGGAGGTTGACGTAACAGGAATTCAATGTAACCAATAGTAAACAAAATCAGCAATAATTACAAAGTCACCAGCTCCCTAGCACAGACGATGCCTGACGTAGCTTCATTTTTGTCTCCTGCGTTAACTAACCCTCCACACAACTTTACTACGTCCTCTCTCCCGCGCTGACAAATGATTCACGCGGTGCAGCAGGATCAGGCGGAGAGCAGCGACCCTCAAGTCCACGAGCTCCGCGGCGGGGCTACCTCGTCATCGCGGTTATCGACTGCCTCGTCCGCTCCGACCGCAACCACCGCGCCGCCCCGCGCCGCCCGCCACCGCCCCTCCAGCCCGCCACGACTCCCGCCGCGCGCGACCTGGCCGGGCCAAAGACCACCGCGCTCATCCTGGCACCGCCGTGCCGTTTATCGAACGCTGGCGGCGTGCAGGGCGGCGCGGCGGCGGCGGCGGCGTGCTGCCGGCCGGCGCGGCGGCGCCGGCGGCGGGCCGGGCGGGCGCCGGCTGCGGCGGCCGGGGCTCGGCGGCGGCGGGCGGCGGCGGCTCGGCTGGCGGCGGGCGCGCGGCGCCGGTCGGCCGGCGGCGGCCCGGGCGCGCCCGGCTGGCTGCGGCGGACGTGCGGCGCGGCGGCGGTGGCGGCGGCCGGCGGCGGGCGGCTTCGGCCGGCGCCCCCTCCCCCCGCTTCGCGCCGCCCCTACCTGTGTGCTTCGCCCTGCTCCGCCTTGGGTCCTCTCCGCCGCCACGCCCGCCGCTCCGTGATAGCCAGCGGGCGTGCACCCTCCATAATTAAACGGCGACTTCACCCCACCGCCGCTGTCGGCCCTCGGGCAAGAAATTCCGCCACCACCTCTTCTGCGGCCGCCGGCCCCCCCGCCCCTCGTCGCCGGTGCCGCTAGCGTCTCACTCTCTGGGGGGAGAGCGAGAGAGGGTAGAGGGCGGGGGGACTTTTAAATAGGCCCGCCACAGCCGCCTCCGTCGGAGAGATGTCTTCTCCCGTTGTTGCCGCGGCCTCCATCTCCGCGTTCACCTCCATGCTCACCGATGCTGCTCTTACCGTCCCTCTCTTTGGGGAAAGATCAAGGGCGGACAGTCGGACGTGAGAAATTTCAGAAATGCCCGTCACAACAGCTATCGTCTCGGGTGGCATAATTTTGGTTGTCGCCACCGCAACATCTCCACTTTTAACACCAGTATCATTGGCGTTACCCGTTTGGATATTTCACTCTATGGTCAAAGAGAAAGAGCGAATGTTTTATCAGAAGAACATCACCGAAATTAATTACGTCGCCGCCACCACCTCCACTCCCTCCACCTCCAAATCCACCGCCAGCCTTCTCGATATTGCCGCTACTGTCGCTCTCAGTGGAGGAAGAAGAAGAGTTGGCGGATTTTCGGAAACCACCGCTTCCTCCGCCATCCTCACCACCGGTATAACCTCTGCCCCCCCCCCCATCTCCTTTCCAGTCGACGATGTTGTTGCTATGGACTCACTATCTTGCGGAAGAGCAAGAGCGGGTGAGTACAAGAACTTTCGGTTAGGATTTGCGTTCGGAGGGGCTGAGCAGATAACTACAGGTAATTCAGAGCTCGAAGATATGTAGGGTGTATGGTAAACGCGATCATGGTCCGCAAGAAGATTTTTTTGTGAGGTAATTTCACTGTTGCTCTAAACTCGTTTGTTCAAGGGATGTGATATGAATAGGCATTAAGATGCAATTGATAATTTTAAAAATTTTGAAGAAAAGTAGCAAGATTTTGTCTTTCGACTGCATCGGATGATTGTTTTCAACATGTTCTTCATCAATAACGGTTGAAAATAATATACTAAAATTGTCCACAGCTAAAAGTTCATATTTGACATGATTTACTTACATTCTCACGAAATGTTTATGTAATATTTATATTAACGTAAATTAAACCTGTATTTGCATACAAAGGTAGTGAATATTTATAAAAATCAGTTTCATAGATCAATAGTAAGAAATAAGGGGAAATATATTTAAACCAGATAATTATTATACGTAAATCAAGAACATCTATGTACCAAACGACATTTTGTCTTTTTGATAATGTATGTTCTCCCTATATAGAAATGTAACAGTATTCAGAATTAACGAATTTGACGCAGTTTAGACACGTAACTTACTTTAAATCCTAATAAAACTCTTCAGTCGTGTAAAATCACCATACTCACATATGCTCATTCGTAATATTACTGCCACATTTTGTTTATGCGACAATTTAGTTCGATTTCATCAATATTCAATTATTTAACCAATTGGTACAATCTGTTATTGTAATAGATAATTTTAATTAGAAATAATAACAATAAAATATGTAATGGATTTAGAAATAATATTCATAATACAAAAATAAACATTCATTCCTATCATATTATGATAAGCGTTAACACACTGATATTAAAACAATGCATGATACAGAAAGACTAAAAACATATGTTATGCGTAATATTTTTCTGACTACATGGTGTGTTGCAATTCACCATTGTACGGGACCCGGTTCCCCTTATTAAACTGTATCGTGACCTTTATGATCACAGCAAGTTGATAACGAAACATTTCAACTTTCTAAAACTTCATTGCCTTATTTGAATCAAGCTTATTACAAGAAATACTTCATTACATCGTGAAGTATATTGTTAACTGGCTAACAAGATTGCTTCGAAGACATCACTAACTAATGCATTATTAACTACTGCCAATAAAATAAAAATGAAATTTTACTTTTTCGCCGACAAGAAATAGCATGACATGGAAAGTATTACGTCTGATCAGCTTTTGAAACTGCATATTCACATACCTCTTTGTAAATTCAAATTTCACAGTCAGCAGTTTCTTAAAAGTACTTACGTTGAAATTGCGTAGCAGATACACAATTAACCTGCATTGAGCTAACAAGATTTTACTGCATAAGGAAACGTCCGGAAGTAAATGGTAGCCCCAACTATAAGTGATCGTAACCACGAAAGTAATCTGCTACACTAGGTTCCGTTTCACAAAAAACCTTCCACTGCTGGTAGCATCAAGCGGAAAGAGCCAACCGGCAGGCAAGCGAGATTTTTCGATTCGAATGGAAAGTGCTAGGGGCGCAAAAAAGAAACAGACTCGCCTCTTCGGAGGCGAAAACGGAATCTGCTTCGCGACAACGCCGCGTGTGTGCAAAAGGCTTTCGCTTTAATTGCAGCCGCTGGCATTGGGCGCGCGCGGCTGCAAGGTCTCGCCGCCATCTTCTCTCCAGCTCACTCTCCTTCTTGCCTTCGCTAACATCCAAAAGAAGATTGTCCTTTTTTTATATTCTCCAGATTTTATTGCTCATCATTGGGTTGTTTATTGTAAACAGTACCGTATTTCGGAAGAGAGCGTAGGAAGAAAATTAAAGTTCGGTTCAGAGAGTGTATTTCCTATATGGCGAACGTAAAATTCTTCCTGACTAAAATGCCAATATCCTCTAAAATGGGTATTATTATACGATAAAGAAACAAAATAAACATTATTTTCAGTATAAGAGACGTGTTCAATATTATATTTGCTTAGTTTTGAAATTACAACAAGTCTTTGACCGTCTAGATAATAGGAACATGTTTAAAACTGAATATTCACGAATAATCAGTGTAGTTCAACATAACACAGTAGACATTTTCAGCTTAAAAATATACATATCTATTTTAGCGAACTATTCTCATAGGCACAACACTTTAACAAGTAACATCGCCTGTGCCTGCGCTTCAGTAATCACCTGACATCGATATCGATATTGTTGTTATCTTCATCATTCTTATCATTGTTACGCCATTCCTGTCACGTAGTTATGTTTTTACGTCATTGTCGTCGTTATCTGTCACACTCCGTCGTCACATTCACCACTCACAAACACCAACCTCTCCAGCGCATTCTGATAGTGTAGCTCATGCCACCAATTCATGTTACCGCATTGCCTCTCACCGGTAGGTTGTAGGGCTCGAGTCCAGATTGGCAGCAGAATTTTCGATCCTAGCTAGATCCAATTCTTGTACTGCGTGGAGGAGAACTCTAACAGTCGACTGCTCTGATCGGTAGTTTTCCGTGTTTTTCCGATCATCACCAGCAGAATGCATGCCTGAGTAGTGCACGAACAAACGGGCCAAGAACAGTGAGCGATCTTTCGTTTCTGTTCCTTGTTCTATCCTCACACTTTACACACACAAACACACACACACACACACACACACTACGCTGTCACACATGTCGGGAGGCCACTTGCATGTCGAAAGCTCATTGTTTGTGTCCAGCTGGTGGAAGATACCTGAATGGGGAAATCCTGCAAACCAACATGCAGGCGGGCGCCGAATCTTACCATCTGCTGGGAAAGAACACAGCCACACACGTGATGACAACATGCATTACAATTGTGGAATTAATAACCATCGACATGTCCGGAAATCTGAAATGTTCTATCAATCAAGCCACCGCCGTCACCTGCTCTTCCACAGCCGCGCCCCCACGGTCCCTTACATTGCCCCGCTTCCCAGCAAATCGCCCGCGAGCGTGTAGATGCAAGTCACGCCGAGAAATTAATATTTAAACGGAAGCGCGCCGGTTCCCCCTCCTTCGCTTTCATGAATGGCGAGCGGCGCACGTTTTTGCGATGGGTTTCTTACGCGCGCCCCGCCGGATTCCAAGGCCCCGCCCCCGCCCCCGCCGCCGCCCTCACGCGCAACAAAGCGGCCGCGCAGGCCGTGACTTTCGCTTTAATTGTCTGAGAAGAGAACGCCGCCGTAATGGCATATTTAGCGCTTCGGAGTCGCGTGTATCGAGGGCTTCTAGAGGACGGAAGCGTTGACCCCGGAAGAAAGAAGCTCGTGAAAAACTAACCCTGTCCAAATAGAGACCTGGTGTTAAGTGGTGGCAGACGGCGACGGTTTTTAGGTGTTGTCGTTGTGAGAGAAGAAGCGTTGCCATTAAAATTGGGTACCTGCGGATCGTTGGTATCATACCTGTACATTGTTTTGTACTTATTCGATTCTGATAATTCGAAGAACAGGGTGGTAACTAATTTAACCTTATAGAACAAAGTATTCTTGAAAATGGATGTAATTATTTGTTACCTATTCTCTGCGTAATGTGTTCACTATACGTAATAAAATTTTAAAATGCGTACCCTGCGACGTAGTTACGAAAACCAACTTTGAAGCACCTATTTACATTTCAAGTGCAATTTTTGCAATCATTGTTTATCCATCGTGAGCAAGGAAAACTGCATTAATAGGACTTTGAATAGGTTCGAACCTAAATAAAACGTTCTCTGAAAATTGGTAAACCTATGGATGGGAATATATTCATTCCAATTGGTAATCTTCAAACTAAAGCTTGAAGCGAAAAATAATTTCATGATGGGCATAAGAAACGACCATCATCTAACTGAAATAAAATTGAAGGGAAGCTGAAAGAAACAATTTACCCAGCAACGGCGAACAATGCTTCTGAGTACAAAATAACATGAAATTTAAAAAATGAATTAGCGAACAATATCTGTCTTCTCCCACTCTGCGTTTTACCGTTTCCAAAACTAAAGTGAGCAGGATCGAAAACCTCCCGTCTCGTTACTCGCAAGAAGCGAGACAAAAGCGGAAAATTGCGGCGTTTTCCCGGGAATCTCGCGGCCGCCGCCGGTCGAGAGTCTTTTGTTTACCGCGAGTCCCTTCCCCGCCGCGACGCAGCGCTGACGTCGGTTTCCCATTTCCGACCTCGCAGGCTATAAGCCTCCAATCTCTGCCGACGTCGGCCGTCTCCTCCTTCGGATGTTGCGGACGTCAAAGTGCCGCTGATGGAGTACGAACGAGATTACTTCCGATACAGAAAAGTTTTCAGACATGGCGCCGTAACGGAGTTTAAAGTGTGTCTGCCGGCTGGGATGAGAATGCGAGTGGGTCTTGCCTTATAGCTCGGCGATAAAACTGTGTTACTTTGAAGGAAAGAGGTCCCTTCATCGCTCGAGTTGACCAACGCTTGGCAGGGTCTTTTCTTTGAAGAGCTGAACTTGGATCCGTAAGAGACAAATGTGTCGGACGTGTGTTTGTTCTCTCAATGAAATTTGGAGCATTTTTACGGACGCCCTTCGCAAGTTACGTCAATTTTTAAGACGGAAATTTGATCCCGTCTCTTGGAGAAAGACATAAGCGTCTCAGAGAAAAAACAAAGAACACTTTGACCTTACAAGATGTAAAATGTTATTGTCTCATAAGAACAAATTCCTGCAATATTACGTGTTAAATGTTTGTTGTGAATTGCGGTCTTAAAAACGAGTGTATTCTTGAGTTAGCGGAAACTTACAAAATATTGTGTCCAATCTCAAAGATAAAAAGCAAGTATACTCTTCAGTTTACCACACAAACAATTGTTTTATTCGGAAAATAAAAATGTTAGCATCAAAGTAAAAATGTAACGGGATTACTATATCTTTTTTAAGTGTATTAACTTTCACTTCATTTAGTATAATATATCTTTACTCTGAAATATTCTGTGGTAGGAAAATAAAAACTCATTCACAAAACATATCAGATTTCATCAACACAATTACAAAAATAAGCGATTTTTTGCCATTCAAATTAAATTATCACAAATTTCTCAAATTACAAAGTAATAAACCAAATACGTAAGGTATATATGCAAATAATTGTACCAGTTAAATTAATATTTAAATGGGAAATAAAAACCTACTAGAAAATAACAGATTGCGTGTAAAATCACAAGATATGTGATTAAAATCTCGGCGTTCGCATTTAGCAGAGTGAGTAATCAAAGTTCCCCCTGAAGATAATTACAATACGTGAGTAAATAGTGTGTAGTCAAAATACACCAATAACGATGCTATTTTGCCGCGCAGTTACCGCGCCCCGAGGCACGTGGTAAACATCGAGGGGTAGCGTAGTGCAGTCGGCAGGTGGACTCCGGCGGGAGTGGGGGCGTGTCAACACGAGGCGGTGATTACGCGAAGGGGGAAGGGCGGGCGCATCGACGGGGAGCAACTCATTAGAGCGCGTGTTTGTCTCTGGAGCAATATCGGAGGAGAGGACGGAGGCGGCCGTGCCAGACACGGCAGCATAGGGTATAGGTGAAACAGCGGCGGTAGAGACGCTGGCTGCGGCGGTGCTGGCGACGGTTGGAACGACTGTGGCGCAGGCTTACGGGGGCGAATAGGGTGGTGGAGGGGGCGACGAGGGCGACGGGTGCAAAGGCAGGATCAACCACGATGCGAATCTAAGACGGGAAAAATTAGCGTGTGGCAGTAGTCGATGTGAAGATCGAAGGAAGAAATGGTTTAGTGACGGTTTCAGATGCTGGTTGAGGTTGCGAAGGCAAACGAGGCGTAAAAGTGGTGATAGAAGCGAAGTCGGCGGAGGCAGTGGTGGCAGGAGCGGCGATGCCGATTATTTAGTTATTTACCGTTATTTACCTATCATTCAGCCATGTTGCACGGGTAGATAAACTCAGTGAACGGAGGTAGGCTTCTTAAGTCCAAGGATTCAAACAGTCCGCGGCGAGGCTCGAAGCGGTGCGGCAAGATCAAAACCAAGAATGTAAACACGCAGCAATTGTCTCTACGTGATCCTCTCGCTTTGTGTCTCCGCAGCATCCCACGCACGTCCTGTGTGTTCGTATCTTCAGGCAGTTAAACAGGACATTTTCTGAAAGTAAAACCAACGAATTGAACTTGTGCAGTTATACATTTCTCGATGCGGTATCGTAGCGTAATAGAAAATCTGTGTGGATGACAGTAAAATTCAAGGAAAGCAATCATATGTTCAGTCAACGGAGAATGTGGTGCTTTCGTCAAGTCATTTTACATGGAGTTTGATTTAGATTGTAAATTTGCATTTGAATTACATTATACAATTCATGGCGTGCAGTACGTTTCTGTGTGGAATCGCTCAAAAGCAAGTTGAAAATGGTTTCCCGATACTCATATCTAGTGTAATCCGCAAAATAACGTACAGAGGTTTCTCCATAATTACCTCCATTGCCTATCTGCTCATTCACGCGGTTTCTCTAAGGGCTGTAAATAGCACAGGACGCGCATTGTTCTTCGTTTAATTGCGCATTCCTGTTCCATTGTGTCGCTGAGGGCACGGGCGTGTTGCAAACACATAAAGCATGGAACGCACCAAACTCGTGGACATCGTATTCTGAAAAAAAAAAAAAATGTACTGCTTTCGTTCGGGCGTGCATTCCGTGAGACACAAAAGGACTTCTAAATTCAGCATACCTTCCCAGGTCACCGACGTTCGCCATTTAATTTGGAATTTTCGGAAGCTCAATACTGCTAATTTCTGACGGATTCTCGGTGCTTATTTTAATGACTACTTCCTTTATGTGAGAGTTCGCTTGTCTCGAATTTTAGTCGGCTTTCGGAGCAAGCAATGAATAATATTTAGAAGCATATTTTTAAAAATCGAACTACATATGTTTGTAGTATGTATTCACTATGTATCCAGAGGATATGTTTAGAACCCTCTATTGAGAAAATATGAGCTATCTGATCAAAATGATCGTTTTATCGCGGATAAAAATCATTTAATATTATTTAACTATCTAAAAATGATTACTAAACGGCATATTGTTAGGAAAATGAAAATGTATTATTGTAATCATAAAATTCAGAAAAGTTAATCAAGTAGTAGAAATACGAATAAGTAAAATGATGTAAATATGAATCCCATATCAACCATCCACTGCTCATTAATTTTGTTTATTGCATGGCATTCTGTTGAACAAAGGACTAATCAACATTTATATATAAAAGCCTTTTGTTAAAAAACATTCTCTCAAATGCCTGTCGGTACCTTTGTTCTTTGCACCGAAGGGAATTTGAATCTGGTTGTATGGGTATTCCAACTATTCTGAATACCATCCGTATTTAATTAATTTTTATTATATTCTCAATCAATTCTTAGATTAAAATTTAAAATTATTTTAAAAAAATAATAAAGTGTCTTCAACTTTTAACTGCACGAATTTCCGGGCTCAACATCACTCAGGAATGATATGTTTTTGTCTATTTATTATGTATTATAATTATTTTCATGGTTACGCATTTCAATATTAAATTGAAGGATTCTATGATTTAAAGGATCCTCGGGTCGATCATAAATAATGATATTTTCTATTAACAAATTCCATTGCAATGCAATATGTTTCAAAATGTCTAAAGTATATAAGAAAATTAAAATTAAGTGAAATAAACTTAAAAACATGTATAGATTTAATGTACAAAAACATTTAAGATCGAAATGCATTAATAAATAAGATACATTAATTTTGTTTAATATGCCAAAAGTTTACTTTAAACAATTTTTCAACGTTATATTTATAGGTTTCAGAAAGAACACTGCATGGCTTCTTAATTTTACAAGTTGTTTAAGAATTTAAAGATTTGAATAACAGAATAGTCCAACTTAAAGATAATTTTATATTTGATGGCATATATACTTGTATTAATAACTATTCCAATTTGTTATACTTAAAATCATTTTACATTTATATATACAACTGCCAAGAAAATGAGAAACAAAATATACATAAACCATAAGTTGTGTCTGAGATTGGTGTACACAGCATATCAATATGTTTTAAGGAACAGCAAGAATACTTATCTTTCACTGTATTCGATTTCAAGACTATTTGCACTGAACATTTTGGCAGGAGATCCTTCAGATTTCATATTATGCACCTGGACACTTCATTTGACAGGCCTTCATGGCACAGACCTTACTTAACTCCATTCACTCGAATATGAAAGAACACTCATTTATTCAAGCCCTATATCTACTTTTCAATTATTCACAACACAATTTTAGAAGTTTATTCACTAGGGCTTTTCTATTATATTTCTAATTACGAAATTGAATTTTTATTTACTTTTCATTTTTAAGTATCCGTTTTGGGCCCGACGTCTTGAGGCTTATTTCATGCGATGCAGAATCTTTATCCCAATGCAACAGATTGATTCCCCAGGAAATTTGTAAGATCCAGTTTTAACATACAGTGCGATGTTTCCGTGCGAAATTGTCATTCCAAAGTAACAGGTAGTGTTAGGGCGATCTGGGCAAGCAGGCGGGGGCTAGAGGGTTGGCAGCGCTGTAAACAAGCACGCCGCCAGCGAGGGCGACGGCCGCTAAATACGTGTGTCAACACGGGCGGAGGCCTCTGGATCCCCCCGGGCGGCTGCCTTCCCGGCTCGTAGAACCCACCTCCCGCCGCGGCGCGTCTTGCGGGACCTGCTACTCCTTTGCCCTGTGTCCTTCCCAGAGTAAACGCCATTCAGCTCACTTTAGAACTACACCAGGAGCGCGGTGAGTGTTCCATTTTTGAAAACAGCACTGCGAGATTCATGAATTGTGGCTAATCCCTTTAACTGTTCATTACTTGAACACATCTAGTAATTAGTTATGTGGAAGAATAATTAGCTGTTTTTAGTTGAAGGTAAATTTAGTATTGCCACAAAGATTGGAAAAAATGTAGAAATAATTGCCTAAGTAACATTGAAATTTAATAGGGTATTCTACATTCAAGAATCTCACTTCTAACAGATAAGAATTCAAGATTCTCACTTCTAACCGATATTAACAGAAATGCTGAAATATCTTCCAGCCCCTATCTTTTCAAGTTAATAGAATCACTATACCGTCAAACTTCAATTCCTGCTATCGACGCCAAACGCATTATTCGTTTATTCGCTTATCTTTAGGGGACGCTTGGCTGCAAGTGTCTATGTGTCTGTGTGTCTATTTATTTAGATATCCCACGTGCACAGGCATCAATGCATCAACGAACCCAATCACCTACGGACGCCAGATCACCGAACATCTGTGGCCCTATCCCACACACCGACATCCACGTGTTGCCCGGAGTAGCATTGAAGCTTTCATGCGCAGCCCCATGCACGCATTGGACTCAATTCCAGCCGCTCCTATTTGCGGTTTCATAAATAGTAATAAAGCTTTACTGGGACTGGCTTCCATTAAACAAATTGAAAATAACATTGATGAAAGTAGCAGTGTTTTTATGTCGCATGAAAGAGATGACCTACAAATTAATATTCACTAGCGGTGAAAACAAATTCATAGACGTTCAAGATTGAATGTGTTTTGAGAATTCTGAAAGCTATTACCAACTGGAAGGATATTGAACAATTACCAAGGTAACCTGAAAACTAATTTCTAATTTTAACGCATCAAGTTATACAGATTTGATTTTAGTAAAAAGTTCTCGATGGTAATTAATTTTAAATTGGATATATCATGAGAGCTTATTACTACAAATTTGCATTGCTAGTGAAAGTAATGCTGAGTAATGGAAAGAGAGTAAAACACGCAATATGCCAGTAAAACTTGCGAATATATTTGGTAGTTCTTGGTAATGTTTGCACGTGCAGAAATAGTAATATAAGTAAACACATAATATCGTGAGATGGTTAAACGAAATACACCGCAAGTGTGAGAGAGAGAGAGAGAGATCATAAATGGGGTGATGCAAGTATGACATTCAGAAGAAAATTACAGTTCCCGAGAAACTAGGAAGTTTTTAAAGTGAAATACATAAACAGAATTGTTTCATCCATGTGCTATATTTTTGGTCGTGATCTGTGATTATGTGAATTTTCTGATAGAATTTTTTCTAATGATATAATTACAAAAAGCTTTAACACGAATTATTTTTTTATACTTTTACTTGAAATAGAGAATACATAAGATAGTGAAAATTATATATTGCTGCAAGAAGTCGACGTCAAGATTTGGACGGATATAAACGCGAAGGGGGACATCATATGGAAAAAGTTTTGTTTTCTTTAATACATCAGTCCGTCAGTCAGCAATGCAAAGTTCGATCATATTTACTTTTACAAATCTTGTCCTGATAACAATACATATTTAGCCCTTGCAAATTAGCATCTACTACTTCACACGAACATAATATTCTCCCAATTTTAAATGAAATATTGGCCTGTCGTGAAACGTTCGAAGAACAGGTTAAACGCTGACGTTTAGCCTTGAAGAAGGTGAGGACGCAACCCGCACGACCTCTCTGTAGATTCCGCGCCAGGCACGCACGGGAATATGCAAGATAGCTAAGGGGACTAAAAGTCTCCCGCATTTATCAGTGCGCTTAGACGACTCGGAAATATGAGCACCATTATAATTTCTTCAATGGACCATTTTGTATAAATTATATCAATTAATTGCAAGAGTAGGTCTAAGTATCTGACCTTCTTGAAACCTGACTTGTGTACGAGCAAATGTCTCATTCACTATTTACTTCAATTAAACAAAATAATCGGGTTTTCTAGTCATTTTTCTCAACATTTTCCGGCGGAGTTTCCTTATTTGAAAGGTCTAATGAAGGGAAACTACTTTTCGATAACTGAAGATCGACTTATTGTTTGGAAATTGTCGATTTTATTTTTGAATTAATTTTCTTAGGAACCCCTGTGTAACGAATTAAAAATATGCCCAAACTCACCCTGTCATTTCCACGGCGGTTTTTAACAGAAATGTGCAGACGCCTCCGTAGGTCCGGGAAAAGGAAATTCCTAGACGATAATAAAAGGAGTGAATATTATGGCAAATACGGAAACAGAAAATTATTTATTATTTTATACAAAGTCTGTGTTTTCTTCCTTATTGTTCTTGTTCTCATCACATTTATATCAATACATTTACGCTGGTGAATTTAATTTCATCAGAAGATTAATATCTAAGAAAGTAATTATATGTAGCATCAGCTTACGAGAGAGGAGTGTGGAATACATTGAAATTAAATGGCTAACAGCACGAGCATCAAACCATGAAAATGTGACGACGCAATGAATGGTAATAGTGAGCTGGCAATATGGCAAGGCCGATTGCAACATTGCAATTATAGGATAGTTACATATAAAAGAGTGAAATGTGTAAGGGAGCTTTGTATAGGAAGTTTAATTTCCAATATCGGAGCTTCACGATTTAGTTGATTGCAGAGCTGTGAAATTCGGGCGTGGCAAGATCCTGTAAGTGATTGCAGTAGCTAGTTCGTCATTAAAGGGGACGAAGATGCGTATGGTAATAATTTTGAGTCTCATTCTTCACCACAGTCAATTTCTACCTCCAGTTTATTACTGCCCAGGATTCACGAACACCCCAAATGATAGAATGTTCAATAGAGCATGTTCAGGGAATATTATGTAGATTTTAATATCTAAATGAGACTGGAGAAATGTTCAATCACTGACGCCCGAGAATGTATAATACAGGAAAGAGAGTAAATATTTTTTCCTATATGGTTTTTATTGAATTTTTTAGAGTGATGCAGTTGAAACACATTTAAAAATACAGCATCACAATTTAGATTATGTCGTTAACTTTTTTACGTTCTGAATTTCGTATTCACGTAGAAATATTTCTCGTCTCATAAAACTACCTCATTAATATTATATTATTGTTTTTTACATTGTGTAAGAGTCATGAATTGCCTACACATTTAGTTATCACCATTAACAATGAATAATATCGAGTTTAACATATAAATTGTAAAGTACTTCATCAAAAAATATCATATAGTACATTATTACATATTTCACTACTTAACCGAAATATCTCGTTTTCAAACATGGTTCATATAGCAGAAATAAAAGAACAAATTAAGTCGAAAATAAATAAAATAAATACTTACACGTTTCCGTGTACAATTTAACTACGTTTACGTCACGAACTGTAGTTCAGGGTACGAATTCTACACAAAAACTAGTGTTTCACAGCAGAATATAACATTAAACAAAACTAAATATTAAATGAAGATAAAGGAAAATCCCTTCTGTTGAAAGTAAAGTATTAAAGCGTTAAGCGTACATAGTTCTCCAATCCTTCATCCTTACATGGGAATGCGCAAGAGCAAAGTTGAACCACTTTTCTAGCTAGTCTAGCGCGAATAAAAGCAATCGATAGGCAGCGGCGGCGCGAAGAATCCCGTTTCGAGTGCATGCTCACCGATTCACCCTCCGCGATCTAACCCGTAAAGACGTGCACAGGTCACTTACACCTGAGACTCGTTCGCGAGAATATTCAAATGTAATCGTTCTGTCACGTGCATCGTACATGGTCGCGAAGAACTGGACTTACAAATAATAAAACGTGACTGAAAATATCAATCTTCAATTTATTTTTCAAATATGGTGTAAATAAAATCAGCGAATGAGATACTGAAATATCAACAAAAACACTAGATAATAAAATAATATCGAATTAAGCGCATTCCATTGAAAGTGTAAATGAGTTACACGCACAAAACTCATCTATTCATGCAAGCGTGAACATTCATTGGGAAAGAACGAAGTTGACAGTTTTTAATGAGACTAGCACTAAGATAAAGTAAGCGATACATAGCGGAGGCCTAAAGAACTAAAGAATCCCATCTCGTGTACGCGCTTTCTAACTCTTCCAATTACCTTCTACCCACTCCAGCTCTCAGAAACCTCACTCTTTGATTCACTCTCCGAGTTTTTGGACTCTCGTACCTCGCTCTTCGACTCACTCTCCGCCATATTGGGGAGGGGGGGAGACAAATCTAAATGTTTAATGAGCTAACTTTAAAAATACACATTGTGTTTCTATTTAAAAAAGAAATTGTATAACTGGTTAATTTTATGTACATGCATATCTGTGCATGTTTAGGTGTAACTAAACATATGTTCTTCATAAAAATGTAGGCATGTATACTACGTAGGGCAAGTGTGTGTTCGTGTTATAAGTGAACGTGAGAGTGAGCATTCATGTATAAGAATGTGTATGTATGTGTAAGAGTGGGTATATATATATATATATATATATATATATATATATATATATATATATGTGTGTGTGTGTGTGTGTGTGTGTGTACATGTGTGCCATAGATGTACACAGGTCTGTGGATATTTATATATTGGGTGTATATGCTCCAAAGGAGTGTATTGTAAATTGTTTTCGAATTGAAAGTGTACATATATTGTAAAACTGTAGGGTTATGGCTACCACCTGGCAATCGCCCAATTGTAACCAAAAATATTATTATTATTATTATTATTATTATTATTATTATTATTATTATATTCGACTCTCATATCTCACTCTCCGTGAAGTCGTGCACTGCCCGCGCTCCGCAGAGTCCAGGCGACAATGCATATTCAAATGTGACCTTTTCGTCACGCGCGCATCGTCCCCGCTCGCGAAGAATGGGACGTGCTCGCGAGCGCCCGCAACAAGAGGAGTCTGTTGGAGGTGAAAAATGAATACGTTGTGAAGGCGGAGCGCCCGTTTCTTT
The DNA here is from genome assembly GCA_017312745.1 of Gryllus bimaculatus. NCBI lineage: Eukaryota > Metazoa > Arthropoda > Insecta > Orthoptera > Gryllidae > Gryllus > Gryllus bimaculatus. The sequence continues at coordinate 4,263,276 of BOPP01000084.1, read as the reverse complement.
TATGTGCGGCGGTGATACGAGAATCTTTTTTCTTCGGTATTTCAAAAGATTCGGCCTTCGTTGCCTTACGTTAGGTGTATTAGTCACGCCTACATTCAAGAATGTTATGTGGAATTTGTTGAGAAACTTTTATGAGATAATTGTATTCCGTTTACGGTGGGATTACCAAGATATTAGGAACTCAACAATGGAATGTAAGGATTAATAAAGTTTGAGTTTATTTGCTGTTAATTTGTTTTAATAAAGATCCGTCTAAAGTTACTTGGAATAATGCAAGGGAGCGCAGTAAAATAATGTTGAACACTGCAAAGAAAACGAAAATGGAAGAGCAAGAATCATGATTATTAGAGAGCTTTAAATGACTCTTTTGCCTCAACACAGAGGGTGTCATGCAAATGAATACTTTAATTCTCTGGACACAATCCATCTTGAATTCGAATATATTCGTATTTTCTAGAATACTCTGCGTATGTAGGTAACGAAACTAGTGGCAATATGTCAATGAATAATGTTTCTTAAGCAATGTAGAAATACAGAATCCTCGATTAAGTATTCCTTTCGGGACAGAGTAGGCACTGCATTCTGTATATGATATGTTCTTTTCGAAAGGAAGATATACTGTGACAATGGAGTTGCAGTCTACGACAAACGAAAGGAAGCATAAAGGTGAAGGTCGCAGTGGGTTAAAGTAGGGATGCCGCTGTCTGAGGCCGGGAAGACGCAATAAAATTCCCGACTAAATCGACGTAACCCTCACTCCTGGGCAGGGAACCTGTCGTTATCGCCAGTTTTCAAGATTACACAACGAGGAATGGCCGTTGCTCAATAGAGAAGGAATTGGGTATAGTCTCGGCTCGAGTACTTCACAGTAGATTCAAAGTTTCCCTTCATGATGTGACGTAAATGAGTAACAATTTTTGCATAAATATGCTGAATTTTTAAATGTAACGTTAATTAATCGTTCTGTGCTTTATGAAAGTTCCGTACTATCTAAAATGTTCCCTTTGTCATGCGTAATGTATATATTTCAATCATCTACTATAAGATGATATTTGTATATATATATATATATATATATATATATATATATATATATATATATATATATATATATATATATGTGTACATATGACTCCCAAGCCTCAACCCAGAGTATGTCGTTTAAATGAATTTGTAAATCTCTGTTACAGTAGTTGCAGTAGATTCAAAATACCATTTATTTCACCTGTCTTTAAAAGTAATCACAAATTGTTCGTTGTCAGCTCAAGCTGTACCTCGTCTCCAGGGCAGTAAATCAACGTAATTTATAAAATTCCTGGTATTGCAATAAATTTATTTCACGACAGGTTTGGTAATTTTCCAGTGACAACATTAAACGACGTAAAATTACATGGATACAGATGGTTGGGACCCACAAAGCGAACTGCAATTACATCTGCAATGTAGGTCGTGTGAAACAGCATCGGTCGAACGGCGGTGCAGCAGCGCAACAAGCAAAGGATCTCGAGGTTTCCGCACAGTCGCGAAGTTCATGAACGTATAGCAGGGACTTAAACGGAACGATTATAGTCCGGCTCGCCCTCGACAAACCGGTCGCTTGGGAAGGGTAGACTTCTCTCATTAACTTAATCCCGGAGTTAAGTCGGCGGCGAAGCGTGAATCCTAACAGACGACGATGCTGATGCGGGGCTGCATGCTAAGGATGCGCTAAGGATTCTACTAAAGTTTCCAGGGACCGAAGGAACGTAGGACGACGGCAGACAAAATACCATTGCAACGCATTCGTTGATGAGTTGCTTTATTTATTGCAATTAACCTTAATTAAATTCGTACACACCCATCAATCTGTTTCTGACGACATGAAGAAGTTATTGTTACCTTGTACACCATACTCGTAAAGACTCCTAATATCTCATCATCATGATGCAGTGATGAACGAACTGCAGAAATGTATTGAAACATGATATAACACAAAAAAATATTAAACGATCAACTCTTTTTGCATTACTAACCGTCTATTCAGGAATAAAATAGAAAAGAGTTTATATATTTTCAATCTAACAAAAATTATCGGGAACGCAAGAAATTGACATGGTTAGTAACCACGTCTTTTTGTAGTGTTCGAGTAAACACCCAAAAGGAGCGAAACCTATTTTTACATACATGCGGTAAAATATTAATTTTCCTCTTTAGAATGCCTCTTCTTCAGAATTTCAGTAACGTGTCACATACTACTGAGTGTTGCATAAAAATACATCTCTCTGACGCATCGCGTAACGGAAGCATAAAAATCATCTAACCTACAGAAACGCTCATCGGAACTATAATAAGTTTTTCACAGACCAAAGAATAGAGCCCACTTCTCCAGACTATGGATGACAGAAAAAAATAATGTTTTCAAAATTGCCTGATAATATTACGCCGCAGAAATCACCAATTCTTTTATTTCTACATAGATTATCACATCGTGCCAAAGCTATTCGTAGATATATTCGCAAACTCTACAGATAAATATTGTGGAAATAATGGAAATGACTGCTTCATTCCTTTTATGAAAAATCGAGCTTATTTTTGCATTTATTATAAAATAGCGCCATTTAAAAAAAACGTTTATAAATTAATGCATGCCCTTTCGACGTCCTCTGCAGATCCGCAAATCCACCTCTGATGCAGTGAGTGTGCGGCTGGTGGCGGGGGCGGAGGCGGGTGTGCCCCCCCCCAAAAAAAGAGGGCGTGGGGGCGGACGCCCTTTCTTCGGCGCGCGGGTCCCCGGAGCATTCTGGCGCGCCAGCCGAGACGTCCGACCCAATAACCGATTCCCTTTGTCAGATATTGCGGCGGGAGCTTCCGCACCGCCCGCCCACGCCCGGCCTCCGCCAGCGCTCTCCCACGCTCTGCGGTGCACCACGAACCGCTCTCGCCCCGCCCAAACCCACGCCCCCACCCAAACCCACGCCCACGACTCTGCAATCCCATGCTCCACAAACCCACTCCCCGACACACACGCCCCGCTCAAACCCACGCCCCACCCAAAATCACGCCCTCACCAAAACCACGCCCACCCAAACCACGCCCCGCTCAAACCCACGCCGCCAAATCCATGCCCCACCCACGTTCTCTCCGTGCCCATCCACTCCCTTCCGTGCCCCGCGCACATACACCCACATCTACCAGCTTCTCGTTCTCATCCGTCCTCAACGCCCTCGCATCCTCTCCTCCCACCTTCGATCCCCTCCGCCCTAGCCACCGCTTCCCCGCCCTTGCCCACGGCCCCACCCTCGTCTACTTCCTCCGCCAACGCCCGTCTTCCTCGCCTATGTCCCCCACCCCACCCCGCCTCGGCGCGCGTGCCTTTCCACGAACTCTCTTCTTTCCATCCCCTCCCGTTCTTCGCTCAATATCTACCACTACCACTTCAAACGGTACACAGATGAGCTTGTGAAAATTTGGAATTCTCAGAAATCATGGCATTAAGACTTTCATCATGGGCTCATCAGAGATTAAATTCACAGAATGAAATTATTGACGAATAATCTACATTTTTTACTTTTTTCATTTTCGCTATGTAGCCAGAGATGAAATATTAATATTTTCGTCATGATACTTAATATCTACAATTTTGTGACATATTTTAACTTCACGTTTTAGAAAGTTTTGTCTCTTTAATTTTCCATTTAATTTTTGTTTTTATTCTTGCTTTTTTCAAGTCTTTTTAATTGTTTTTAAAGTACATTTTTTTAGTTTGGCAAAGATATATCCCTTCAACATTTTTACAACTATTTGAAATAATTAATTAGACTTCCATTCTTAGTGATCGTTAATCTTTGATCATATTTACCTTTTCTTATCAACATTTTCTTAGCTTTAGTAAGTCATCATTTCTTGTATACTGGCTTTGATATTCTTCTTTTCTACCTCCCGAATCTCGCCTGAGAGGATACACTGAGCGAGAACGTTACTCCACCTTGCCGGGCTTTGCATATTTTCATTTTGTCCTCACATCTTCTTTGCCGCATGACTCCAGATGGATATGCCATGTTCTATACTGAACTGGGTGATCTCGCATCTTGACTTACATTCAGTGTATTCAGAAGATCACATAACAGAGTGACCGAAGACCTACTGTGACGGCTCAGTAAAAACGTTGCCATCTCAGCGTCGCCAACAAGACCATTTTAACCTTTCATCTCCCCTTACTGTCTCTTTCTCTCTCTCTCTCTTTCTCTCTCTCTCTCTCTGTCTCTCACACACACACACACACACACACACGCACACGCACACACACAAACTCACACTTAACTACGATGCAAGTCAGTAGGCTAATTAAGAGTTCGGGCTTGTCCCAGCTGGTATCTGGCGAGAGAAGCGAGAGAAAAGCCACCAAGGCGACATGTAGTTCGGCGCAAGATCTTACGTTTCCGCGGGGGATGAGCTCCACACCTCCCGGGATACAACACGCACTAGACTTTTGGTCTAATTGTAAAGTAGTCAGCACCTAGAAACATTGGGCGCACGCACGGCTTCGTCCAAGTAAACTATTTCCAAACGGTATTAAAATTCACTAATTCTTATCGTGTTTGTGGACATTAATTTCAGAATAAAATTTGAAATAAAAATGACAAATATTTCTCTGACATCGAGTCCTATGCGATTTTTTTCTTTCGCTCCTGCAGTTATTCCTTTAACTCTCTGCAGAGTAACATATTAATTAACACACGTTGCTACAAGTACACTCACAAATTTCATCGCAACTGAGAAAACTCTCAATTTGTTTCTTGTCGGAACCCTACCTGAAGCGGAATGCAGAATGAAGGGCTCTGAAAACTCGCACAGCACGCTCCGCAGTTAGGTGGAAACATATATCCGAGCTTTCAGTTTGTGCACCTCTCAGCAATGCACGTAGTGGCTTCCCATCGTCACCTGTAATTTTCCCTCGAATTTATTATGATAAACCATGAGAAAGGAATGATGATAATTTGGGTGGATTTTTTTCCATGAATTTGTCCGCGCCTCCCGGGAAAGCAAGTATAATCACGATCCTGCCATTAATTAAAATTGTGAAACATGTCGCGAAAGGACATTAATACGATGTTAATACTAAAATGAACGTAAAGTGAATATATTTTAGGCTTTTTGTGTTTGAAATGACGTTTTTAATAAAATTATTCTTCAGACGATAATTACAAAAAAATGTGCACATATTATTTCCTCCGATGGAAGCTCTGTAATTATGACACATTCTATATTGGAACTGGTGT
>BOPP01000084.1:4206832-4257993 GCA_017312745.1 Gryllus bimaculatus | reverse complement strand
TTTGAGCCTTGTTAAAAATATAATTCAAAAAGCATTCATCTTTTCAGATGAAATTTTATGTTGAAATTCTTCGAAATATTCTATTGTGAAATGTCATCTGATGCTGGTATTATATCATTATAATTTTCATTGATTGAAAGTCTCTAAAGGTGAATTAACTAGAATCTCATCTACGCTCCACGTGCACTAGCACCGCTTTTACACTATCATCCGGAGTCCGCATTTCACAACGTTTGACAAATTTCTACGTACATCCGGTAATAAGACACATGCCCTTTCTACGCACACCCCTCACTCGCTAACATAGAGTCTCCAAGCACTTTTACTTGCCGGAGTAACCGCGATTGTCCTTGCTGATGATCGCAGCTTCTTTCTTCTCTCACATTCATGCTGAAGTCGCACATTTTTTTCTTGCATATCTTTCAGTTTTCTTCCGCAGCACGAGGTCTTCTCTGTTCGTTTCCGTATCACTTCTTCCTGATGCTTGCAATTTGCCCTCATACCGGTCTCGCCGCACATCTTACATACCCAGCCGTCAGGAGCATCGTGCTTTTTAGTTGTTGCACCCAATGGTACCAAGAACTGCATAGCGAACATTGAATACCATTCACTACGCCACTTTTGCATTTCCCACATATTGGTTTTTGCGGACATTCTTTCGCTGCGTCCGGTTGCAAGCTGGCCCGGGTTTGCCTCGACACCACCGATGAAAAGCAGTATCGCAGCACCCCCAGAAGGTGAAAGTCTTACGGACGGTCCTGCATAGCAGAGGACAGTGTAGGTGAGGACGCCTGCTTTGCGCCCACCGCCGACACGCCGCTGGTTATTGTTCCAGACCGCACGCCATTCCTTGTAAAACTAATCCCAGGAGCACCACGAAAACACGTCCGTCAACCACGACGACTGAACAGCGACTGAGCATGGCTGAATATCCTCTCTATTGTTGACTTAGAAGAATAATGTTCCTTAATTCAAAACATTCCACAACACTTCTCTTCTTTCTATCATTTTACGTTGAAAGCACAAACGATAATTAAAAAAAAATGATTTTATCAGATAAACTAATTTCAACATGGTCTACTGCAAAAATATTTCAATGAATTTGAGCGTTGTTAAAAATATTATCAAAAATCATTCATCTTTTCAGATGAAATTTTATGTTGAAATTCTTCGAAATATTCTAGTTGTGAAATGTCATCTGATGCTGGTGACATTATATCATTATAATTTTCAATTGATTGAAAAGTCTCTAAAGGTGAATTAACTAGAATCTCATCTAATCATATACTTTTATTTCATCATGTTGACTTACAAGAATAATGTTCCTTAATTCAAAACATTCCACAACACTTCTCTTCTTTCTATCATTTTACGTTCAAAGCACAAACGATAATTTAAAAAAATGATTTTATCAGATAAACTAATTTCAACATGGTCAACTGCAAAAATATTTCAATGAATTTTAATATATATATTTATAAATAATATATCTTTCATAATTTATTAGTTTCCACGTGAATGTTTTCCAAGTTTCTTTTGAAAGCAAATTCAGAGCGCTTTTAAAACCTTCAAATGAACTTTGTGTATTTTGCAAATGTACTTTTTAAGCTCTCGTCGTACAGCATGACGATCTCAAAGCCCCGCGATGGGGAAAGAGAGAGAAAGAATTTAGGCCACTTCAACCGCGGAGCGACGGTGAGCAAAGCCATCGTTCACGCAAAGCCATCGTCGCATTAGCGTCCGACCTTGCGGGCGTCGCCCTATCTAGCGCCGGGCGTCCCGCGTTGCGCAGTGCGTGGTTCTCGTGTCGTTGCGCTCGCCGGGACGAAGGGCGCGGTTCCGCTCGCAGCGCACGGACAGGAGGGCGCTGTTCGGCCTGTGCGGGCAGGCGGACGCTGCTGTAAGGGCGGCGACGGACTCTGTGCAATTTGACTCTGAAACGCACTCTCTGGAACGCCCGTCCGAGTCTTGATACGGTGCGTCCGTTAATGCAGGGGAGGGCACCAACGCAAACGGCGGGCGAAAGCAATGGATTTGCGCGCGGGCAAATGCGACGGGCAGGCACGCGGGCGTCCGTAAAGAGAGACGCGAGATGACGCGACAATAGACGGAAGTTTGGACGGGTGCTTCTCCGTGGCCGAAGCTGACGTCATTAAATTCAGAAGAAATTTCTCGTTCTCAAGATTTCACAATTTTAGAAAAGGAATTCGTAAATTTACTACTCCATTTTCAGTATATGTTGATAGTGTACCTACATATTTACAATTAACCTCAGATAATTGTTAAGTTTTAGTTGTTCATAAAACGTCCAGAATCATAACTTAAGGAATGAATATGGATACATACTTTAAACACATGGGTTCTGAAGAAATTTATTCGAATTTATTTGTATATTACTCTCTTTCAGTCTGGAGTCAGTATTCATTATATAACATCTACTGTAAGTTAAATAATTATAATACTATCTAGAATGCAATAAGGTTCTCATTTGTACAGAAATGTTTCCGACAACGAGAGAAATAATACAAGGAGCTAGTGAACACCGAGTGTGGTTACGGTGGAGAGCCATGAACAAGCGTCCGCCCACAGTGTAATGTCTGTGGTCGACACCGTGCAATTTGAATTCAAAAGGCGTATACTGCACGTTGGCCAATATGAAACTGACGTCAGAACGATGGGGACAAGACGTTTGTTACTTGAACATTGTATTTTCGGCGGTAAGTAGACAATACTGGAAAAATACTCTGTGCAAGTCTAAAAAGTCGCTTTGTTAAACAAGTTTATATGGAAATGCAAGATGTTACCCAATAATTTGGTTTTAATTTTTGGACAAATATTAGTCACTTAAAACTGAATGAATACCTATATTGACCATTTTTCATTTCTCTTCGACTTGTTTCTATTTTGCAGCAAAATCCATTACTTGTTGGTTAAAAAATTATTTTGTTTAAACAATTTACTATCCATTCTAAAGATATTTTTTCGGCTTTACTTTGTCCGTTTGTCAAGGCATCTCAAGAGATGTTGATCATTGTCTCAAGAGATGTTGCTGTAAGTATTGCCAATTATTTTAAAAGCAGCATACCTATCAGGAATACAATATCTGACGTTATTATATGACAGATTGTGTCAACTATAGAATCTTGAAATAAATTGTACCCATTGTAAAATTCCATTACAATGGGTACGTTGGTGAGTTAAACATATAATTTGAGAAAAGTCTTTTCAAATATATGTGTCGACATTCTGCGCACTAAGGCAAAGAAGGGGGCAAATATCGCTAGATAACTCGTATAACAATTACTTCACATTTCTCATTTCAAAAGAATACATGAGCAATCTCTTCAAAGGCTGAAGTGCACTTTTACAAAGCTTCACTTAACAGCGATCACTGTGCTCAATGGCATAACAAACAAATAAGTATCTTAGTCCTCCAATGTGTATTACATATTCCAGAATATTCATAATAATATTTATAATATCGTGTTTCTGGTAGTGGTGGTGGATCCCGAACACTGCTCTGAAATGAACTCAAATTGAAAACTGAAATAGGATTTGTTTCTCCGCGCTCACTTATTCCCAATATCAAAACTAGCTTCCATTTTACTGTGTTGTTTGATTACTATCGTTTACTCTGTTCTCGAGTTCCACGACTGACTAGACACCTACCAGATCGTGATCAGAAACTGCGAGATGCCCCATTTTCTATTTTCACATTCGTTGTCAGAGAGAAACAAACGAACCTGCATCTCTAACCAAACGGCATTGTTTCTTCACATCACAACTAGCCACTCATCTTACGGACTTGTTTGGTTACAATCATTCTGGTCTGTTCGAGAGTCGCGACTAACATGTCCCCTGCATTTGCGTGATAATGCCGCATGTGTGGGTAACGTGGGATTCCATTCCCTCACGATGTGTATGTGTGTGTTTGTGCACGACTGAGATGTTCACACGCACTAGGAGTGTTTATTCTGGGTGCCGGAAGAGTCCGCTCTCAACTTTCTCTACGCATAAGGGAAGAAGCTTTTCTGCGTTCATCATCCGAATACGAGTAGTTTTTGTGCAAGGACTGGTCTGCTGCAATCCGGTCTTTCCTCTACAAGGCTCTGCACCGCTCAACTCGTGAACACTAACTGGTCCGTGAAATCAGATTCCGTTTTGCGGAAGCAAGCACGAGAGTGAAGTAATGCCTTCATGTTTCCGCTGCACTCTACAAGTTTCGATTGGATTTATTACAGGCAATACCACGAGTACACTGGAAATTTCCGAGCCATCTTACTGTAACTGTGATATTCATTACAAGACATATCCTATCCAGCATTAGCTACAAAGCAAATTTTGTAGCGGATTTTCCAATGCATGAATGGTTTTTAATAAAACTAACTAATGATGTCCCATAGAGTTTCAAGTGTCCGTGAAATAATGTTAATTATAAATGTTAATAAAGATCACTTTCATTAAAGTCCTCCTCCTGCGATTTGTCAGTGGAGTGAAGGGGTTAAAATATAGGATAGAAAGAGCGATACTTTTTTGAGATACACCACTTTTATTGGTCTTCAGCAAATGTATTGTTTAACGCTATCTACATTAATGCCATGAGTGCGATAGATTAAAACTGAATTAAAACCTTCTAAACGTAACGTAACGTAAAAATCGAATTTTGAAAATAATATAATGTGTTATATATGTTCGTTCATTGATCTGTTTATTTTTAATATTTGTGTGTACTAGAATTTACTTTCTTTTTAGATTGGTAATATTTTTTTGCTAAATCGCAACAAATCGTTCATTTACAGTAATAAATGTTTTTATTATTATTATTATTATTATTATTATTATTATTATTATTATTATTATTATTATTATTAATTATAATTCTTGGTTAACAACAGTTTCAAAAAAATTATTAAACTGTATTTTACGAAACATATTGTGGAAATGATTATTTCTCAAACACAAAAGCTCATTAAATAAGTAAATGAATAAATAATACATTGCAATTTGTAGCAGCCAATTAGTAGTAATCAAATATTAATATTATATTTTTGCTCAGTCTTTGTAATTATTTCACAAACTATCATAATAACTGCTAGAAGTCATACTGCCTTATTCAGCGTGAGATGGAAACGACTCGACGACCGCAAACCGCGAAGATGTGTTTACCTTTACGAGCGCATTGGAAGGTATATGTTCGTAAACTCTAACATCCCACGTTCGCTCGTTATCTCCAAGACGACATAACACGTAACGTCGCCGCTGATTCCATCTACAATATTTTTACAATTACTAAAAGTATTACATCTAGAAAACAATCTGGTAAACGAACTGTTGTTGCACTAACATTTTCAAACTTCCGTATAGCTTATTTTACGAGTTGCACAAGCGTAAAAGAAAACGAACACTTTAGCAAATAACCGTTTACGGCAAACAGTTGCACCTATGGCAGATTGGCGCTCTCTTGAGCCGGGGTGAGGAAATGTCAGGCTTTGGGTTCGGCTTTCTCGGTGGTTGGCGCCGGGCAAACGAGTGACGGGGAAAAAGCAGTTTCGTCGAGCGTCGCCGCAAGGTTACGCTCTTCGCGCTCAGTGGTTCCCGAGTGGTCCGGCCTCCGGCGGCCTCCTCGGCGGCGGTGCGGGCGGCGGCGGTGCGGGCGGCGGCGGTGCGGGCGGCGGTGCGGGCGGCGGCGGTGCGGGCGTTGGAGGAGGAGGAGGGACAAGGGAAGGGAAAGATGTCGGTGGCGGGGGCTCGTGGGAGGAACGGGGCACGTGAGCCAAGACTAGGGCAGCAGGCAGAGACATAGAAGGGGAACGGCGGAAGGGGCAGAGGTAGAAGTGTCGGTCAGATTGATGTTCCTGGACACGTCATCTACTACGGTCATTATTAACCCAGTTACTGTTTCAAATGTTTTTATTTCTGGAAGTAACGGTGTTCCTTTCTTTCTGGATGATGAGGTTCGGAGCCGACCTACACGTCGGCTAGCAGGGATGTTCTATTCCAGGTAGCTCCCCCAGCGGGTCACTTCCTCAGCGGGGACTCACTTTAAATTTCTGACATACTGTATGTAAATGGAGGGGATAGGACAAGGAAAATGAAAGAAGATTTCACGCTATCCGTGGCGCATTTTTTAAGGTACTACTCTGTCATTCGCCTATCATTTATAAAAAAAACAAAGAAAACTGCCGATCAGAGCAAGTGGCTAATAGAATTGCCCAAACAAAGGCTAAATTTGACTTAGCTTGGTATCGAGTATCGAAAGTTCTTCACCGCGGGACTCGGACACTAGGACCTCTCGGTCCAGATTTATCAGCAGCATTGTTGTTTCTAAGCTAAACCCTCTCTGAGAGAGGGAAGGGATGAAAACCTTGGGCCGGTCAGAAGGCGTGGTGGGGATGTGGGAGGGGGAGAAAGTGGGTGACAGAGAGAAGCGGGAAGGAGAGGGACCCAAACCTTGGTCCGGCAGGAGGCTTGGCGGAGACTGGGAGATAGAGGAAGTGGGTGCCAGAGAGAAACGAGAAAAGGAGGGAGCAAAACCTTGGTTCGTACAGGAGGCAAGGTGGGGAGTGGGAGAAAGTGGGTGCCAGAGAGGAGCGGGAAGGGAAGAGGCCAAAACGCGGGTCCGGGGCAGGAGGCATGGCGGGGAGCATGGGGGGAGGCGGGCCGTGGAGCAGTTGGCTGCGGGACGCGGGGGAGGGCCAGCGGCCGTGTCTGGGGTGTGGGGCAGGAGGCGTCGGCGAGCGTGGGAGGAGGCGGGGCCACGGAGAGGGGGCACAGGGCGGGGGCGCTGAGCGTGGGAGGAGGCGCGAGGCTGCGTAACGCGTGCCGCTGTCTGAGCCTCAAGTTCTCTCTCGTGGTGTTCCAGGTTCCCGCGGGCACCGCCGCTGCGCCAGTCCCGCCGCGCGAGGCCCCTTCGCTGCCGACAGGCGCGCACCGCCCGCACAACTTCGGTGAGTACGCCGCTGCTGCCTCGCGTTTTCTACCGCTCTGCCCTGGAGGCACGAGCAAGTGCCTCAGGCGAAGCATGTGGAAGTGCACCATTTATGGCAAGCGTTGTGAGGGCGAAGCATCTGTAACTGTTACGAAGATGCATTACGAAATAACTGATGTCTCTTACGGCGCAAGGAAATAATAGGTACATCTACATTTTATCGCAGAAATACATGCTTTAGGCTTTCTTATTTTTTTTAAAAAAATGCTGTGTTCCTTGACTGTTTAAAAGTACCTCGACCAGAAGTTGTTGAATTACAAAAGTTTTACGAAAACGTATCTGAGGGACCATGTTCTTTAGTTTAGAGAATTTGCGTTGTGCAAGCGTTTATAAGTCAATCAGTGGTAGTAGTAGTAGTAACCTCAGACAGTATCTTGCATACATTTATATTCAGCATTATTACTTTGAGAAGAATGATATTGCAACAACTGCCAATGGAAACTTAACGACTTTTCAACGACTTGCGATTACTTGGAAGTTCAGGAATCGTCTCTTCACGACGAAACGGTCATAAACATCCAAACTGGTCTGTCATCCTCGCGAACAAATAGTTATACGAAATCACCTGACGTCAACGAAAACCTCCGCTTTCCTTCGTTCTGAAAAATTATTAAGTTTCTTATTTTCCTCCTTCGAAAAGCCTTGGCGAGCTACGCCCCGGCCACTGGCGTAGGTGATGCTGGCGCATTATCAAGTAGTGTTTGTGTATGCAGTGCTTCCACAAATGAAATGTGCTGATGAATGAAATGAAATGAATCGAAGAAAGAAATGCTTCAAGAAATGAAATGAATGCGCAGTGCAATGCTCCAAGAAAAGTGCGAATGACAAAGGGTTGTCAAGGAGTCTGCAACAACTGTGACTGCGGTTGACCCAACACTTTTGTTGACTTCATCACGTTCCAGAGAGACTTAAATAGAAAGGAATCTCTTTTGAATTACATAACATATGGATGGAGAAGAAGGTGATTTGTCAACATCTATTCAGGGTTGAAGAGGGGAGAATACAATCAGGAGAGAATATTATTGTTAAAATATACCATTTAATCGACTCGGAGAAGTTAAGACATTGATTGAAAATAATTTTATCTTCATATTTATTTACTTTGTCTCAGTGTCGCAAAGGTCCAGCCTAGTACGCATAGCAAAAGTCTTAGAATTTGAATCTCGCACAAGGAAAGTATAATTTCACAGTGTAATCATTACATACATAATTGACTTATCATACTATCAGGTATCGCTACTAAGGCATCATTCCATTCATAAACTTCCATCTATCAATCTTGCATCATTCATGACAATCTTTACTCAATCGATAGAAAATCTTCTCTCCGATATCCGTCTAGGACAGGAGCATAAAGACAAACCTCATCCTTCGCCTACATTCTGGTATCGAGTGTGGCGTTAATCGTTGTTGGCGTAGGATATTCGCACTTCACATTAGAGCTATTAGCACATCAGGTGGTTCATGGACGGCGTGCTAGCGATCTCCGTGGTTCGACTTTGGGTTCTATTCCAGGATGAGGCAAACTAGAGCTGTAGCTTTCTATTCAATCGTTCCAGTTTATAAAGCTATGAGATGAAAGAAGATCTCAGGCAATCCAAGAATGCCATAAACGGTGATGGGAATACGCCAAGCTCGCCACATGCCTCCTTTACATCCAGGCGTGGATAATAAATAAAAAACAGAGCCCAAGCCTAAATACAGCTCTAGCTGGCGTATTAATCCGACTCAAAATGTCTAAGAGATATATTCAGATCCATCATCGGACGTTAAGAGCACTACGTTTTTAACATACGTTTTTATTCCATTACTGGAAGTGTTCTTACATATTCCTAAAAATGGTTGTTTGCCTCTGAGGTTTCAGTTCCGAGTTTATTCCACGTCGAGCGAAAACCAAACTACCCTCGCGTCGCCATCCCTGCCGCACGCTGGGTTCGCCCGCCCTGTTGCCACACTCTTTTCATCTCCGCCTCCACCTTCATCTGGCAGGGAGGCAGCGCCTGTAGCTGGCCATCTCCGCGCTTCCAGGCTAATATTTATCTCGTAACTTTGTGTTGGATCATGCGCGCTCGTGGAATCGAGGTACTCGTACAATATTTACCGTGCAAGATTGCTATCGAGACCCCTCCCGAGCGAGCACGTCTCATGAAGAGGCGGTCGCGGTGCGGATGGGTTAAAGAGGAAGGAATGACGGTAACTACGCCATCGCGCAATTAGAGCAAGAGTCCTTGTAGGTTGAGTGCGCAGACGGCGAACGACAAGAGTGAGTGACAATTTCTCATTCGCTATGAAGGCTGCAGGGTGTAATAGACTCGTATCGTATTGATAGAGAGAGGTCATGTGAAATACTGATTGTGTTATTAAAACTTCAACCAGTTATTTTTAAATTTGAGAAATTTACAAGTGAAAGATAATAGTTTATATTTTCCTACCTATGTTCTAATCAATTAAGGAATAAACATAATTCAGCCCGCTCGGTGACATTTGTAACAGCGATTTAATATTTAATTTGGTTTAAAATATGTTTGAAATGAGACGAATGAAATATATTTTTTTAAATCATTGAGAAAACATCTTTATTAAACTGAGAATGCAAACAAAACGAAATTTATATATTTTTTTCTTTTAAATTTCATCTTTTTTTCGATGAATTGCCATTATTTATTTGAGACGTAGATTGAAGTATTCACTGTCACTAAATATGTATTAGTATGCGTAGATACTCTGCTTAGATAAAAAGAAATAGAATTCACATTTTAAATAGTGTATAAATGAATTCTAATTTTTTTACATGTATCCTGAATATTTTTTCACATGTCGAAATAATTTCGACTCAAAGCATTGTGAAATCGCTGAATTATGCTCTTACCGCACGTATACATTCCAGCGGATACATTCGAGGAGAAAGTAGCTTCACATAACAAACGAGGTGGGCCCAGTGCTGCCCCCTGCCCTGCAAAGGGCTGCCATGACCAACCTCTCAAGAGCGTAATGAGGAGAAAGCAGCCCGCAGGGTGAGTTAGAAGAGGAGAGTTGGATAGGGTGAGGTTGGGAGTCGTATGAGGAAAGGCGGCGAGGGTGAGAGTAGGGGGAAGTGGGGAGCGCCCAATAACATAATCGTAAGGGAAGTGAGCTTGCGAGCACGTAACCGGAGGAGACGAGCATGTGGGAGTACGAGTAGATACTGAGAAAGAACAACAGAGCGAATGAGTGAATGTATAGAGAGTGAGAGGGAAAAAGAAAGAGACTATTCTGAGGAGAGTTTGGACGGGTGAGCGTACAGATAGGGAACGTGAGCGACAAATAAGTCAAAACGTACATGAGAGGCAATCAAACGAAATGATTTGGGACAAATGGTAGATGGATGAGCAAATTGTAGGATATGGAGATGAGGAGGTGTGCAAATGAAAAAGTTTGTCAACAAGAGAAAGGTCGGATAATGGGAAGTGAATGAAATATTGTTGGATAAACGATTGGACGAGTGTGCGGATACATTGAGAGGATGGTCGGATGAGATGAGAGTAAATGGGCGAATGAGCAAAATGGAGGGTGCGCAGATGAAATGGTGGGGGGGATGAGCGGTTGGGTGGACGAGAGGGTGAGTTGATGAGTTGGTGGGTGGATGAGAGTCGGTAGGTGAGAGGGTAGATGGATGACAGGGTAGTTGGGTGAGAGGTTAGTTGGTTAAGAGGTTCAGTAGACGAAATGCAGGTGGACGAGATGAGAGGGTAGGTGAGTGAAAGGGTGGGTGATGAGAGAGTGGGTAGATGAGACGGTAGGTGGATAGAGGATAGCCGGAAGAAATATCGCGCTTAAGAGCGGATTGTTGGTTGAGAGGAGTAGATTAGCGCGAAGGCAGACGTTCGGACGAGAGAGCGCGCGGCTGCCTTCGGCGGCGCGCGCGAGCGGCAACTGTCGTTCCGCCGGCGTCTGAAGCGCGCGCTCTCCGCCCGCGGCGCCACGGGGTGCGCCGCCTGCCCCGCGCGATGCCTCTTCCGGCTTCTCGGAGTTGCCTCACCGCGCACAATGAGACGCTGCGAAAGCGAGGCGCTCGCTGCACTAGTGCACTACGGTGCCTTGCGTTTTTCCTCTGTTGGAAGTACGCATCCGCCCCTGGCTCAGAAAAGGCGGGAGATAAAGTTGTCCCGCTACTTTGCTCATTTGGGTCTTTGTACCTAGTAGTCCGCGCTAATTCCTGATTTGTAGCATGAAAAGATTGATGAAATTTATTTATGGCGATTATATGCAGGTATTTATTTACTCACCCGATATTGACAGACACTGATGTCATTAAACGTTTTAAATTTGAATTACTATTATTTACCAAAATGAACGCTACAAGTTAAATAATATTCATATATTATCTATGCTCTCTGATATTACTAGTTCGATGTTTTATTACTACCCTAACGGTGTTTTTACACGTTTGTAATTAAAAATTAAATATATGTACGTGTTTAAAAAAAAATTGCTACGCGTGTATGACAACAGCATGAATGTTTTACTTTATCAATTGATAAGTTTCAATTTCTCCGATATTTTAATATTTTTTGGTGGAAAGTTTTTCTTAAACAATTCTTATATTTTTATATTTTCTTCATTAGCAACAAATTGATAATTGCTTTGGAAGTACAATTACTTAGATTAACGATTCACTGTCTTCTTTGGACATAAACATATAAAAAATTAAGAAGAATCAAGAAATAGATATAAACAATTTTAATGACCTATTTATTTACTTCTAAACTATCACACAAATCAGATGAAAAATGTGTATGAGAAAGGTATTGATACATTTGAATTCTTAGTTCTTTATTAATGAAATGAACTGTACCTGCGAGTACCTGTATTATACAAATAAGGTAGATCTATGTTTTTTTACATATTAATCCGTTTTTGATAATTCTTCAGCCGTTATCGTTCATATTCGTACCGTGGACTTAACGATCCGTCTGACACCCCTGTCTCAGTTGAGTTATTATCCCATTATTCGAAGTGTGGGTGGCTCTGCAGATACAATCTTATTTACGATACGATACTGCTTGTTGACTAGTCTCTCTCAGGGAAGCCACTACTTTCTCAATGACACCTACCACCACCAACTGCTAGGCGGATGTTAAACTGTTTTAATTATCCGCCTTCGCCCTGAAAATTGCGTATGCGAAATATAAGCTAGAAGAAAATCAAGTACAATAAAAAATAAAGTACAGTAGAATGCAGATAGTGTCACAAAATAATTACAACCCAAGAAGAAAGACAGAAACTAGTAATAATGCAATATGAAGAAAGGAAGAAAACAAATTGAAAGTTAAACAAAAGTGAAAGGTAAGCGTGCATTTCTTGTGGTAGAAAAACGAAATAACTTTCAAAGAGAATTACAATGCGCAGCCGCGACTGTGTACAACTCGTAATATTTCGTCGCATGTTCCGCACCCCTCCCTCCGATGCTAGGGCAAAAACCAACAGATGCAACTGTAATTTAAACAGCGCTTGAGCGTAAACACAACGCGCGAGTCGCCAACTCCACGCGGATTTCGGTTGCAGCCGTCGCTCTCACTAGGAGCACAAACTCCACGAAACACTTTTACTCTCTCACGTGCTTTCACGGGGCTTTCTCGCGGAGGATTCTCCCGCGAGTGGTTGCGGGAGCAAATTGCGTGGGAATAATGGGATCTCTATTGCTATTCGCGATGGATAGTGGGTCTGTTGAATGGCTTACTCATGAAATTAATTAGAAAAATGCTGTATGTAAATGATCTTGTTAGGTAATGAAGCTGAGATTGGTTTTATATTTTTGGTATAAATAAAAGGGCACATACGATGTTCTACATACTTTCCTAATCTGGGTAGACAGAGATTTCTGAATTTCAAACGTATTACGCCTTCATTCTAGTAAAATTTTTGATACTTGCAATCTCCATTTCTATTCAGAGGAAACTGAAAAACTGAAAAAAAATGTATACCAAGTCGTGTTTATGACCATTCCACGAAAATGATCATGAGTAAAACGTATTGTTTAATATATCGTCTGCGTTATGGGATTTAATATAGCGATGAGGTACCACAATGTTGTCAATAATGTTGACAATCTTACTTGAAAACAACAGAACGTTGTTTGGTATCCACGAAGATAATTAAGATCTGTTTGTTTACAGTTAGCGTGAGTGTGTCAGTGAAGGATGTCCTAGGGTTACCCGGTCGCACTTTCATTATCATTATTTTTTAGACTTTCTCACAAGATTCCAGAAACACATCGGATATCTTCCACTGCTATTAACACGCCATGAGTTGCAATGAATGGAATCTTCCTTGGAAATCTCTGCAACATTGCATTAATTATCCGAAATGTCCTTCCCCATGTGCATTCTCTTCCGGTCTTTTATAAAGAAACACATAGGAAAGAATCAAATATTTTGTCTTACGTCAGCTTGTAAATAGAAATCGCTGACGCCTGAGTTCAATAGACTAATTCGAGATCTAGCTACTTGTAGAGATTAGTAAAGGTAATGAAGGCCTTTGAGCCATTTCAGCTTAATTCCGGAAGGAAAATATTTAGGTGTTTCGTATATGTAGTTTGAAAGAACATATAAACATTCCTTAAAGAGCCTGACAGGAAAAATCACTGTTTAAATAGAAGACAATAATAAATAATTACAGTAATCACGTGTTACAATAATAAAACACTATTTACAGTAATCACGTGTGTTCGTTTTTGACATAACAAGGCTCGATAACCGCAAACACAATTGGCACGGGAAGTCCCAAAACAGCACTCCCACCCAAGAGGCGTTACTTGCCACCACCGATCCGTCGGGATATGAAGCTCTCAACGAGCTGCGAGGGCGGCAGCATACGCGTAAATGGGTCATATTCTCCGCTGGCAATCCGCACCGCAAAATGGCCTCGCAGCGCACCGCATCGCCGCGATAAGTGGCTGCGTGTTTGAATTATAAAGGCAGCCGCATTCCCACGCGCGCCACGTCGGAAGGACGTGTCCGGAGCGCGCAATTTTCGGACTCCCGCGCTACGATCCAGCCGTTCCCACGTCCGCTCGCCCACGCGCCGGCCTCCCTGCACGTCCGCTCGCCGGGCTGGGCTGCACCGCCTGCGCAGCTGTGTATGAACCACCAACGCGTCCTATTTAAAAGCAGTGGCACTTCCAGGTCATGAGTAGCACGGAGAAGAGGTTAACTGTCATCCAATCGGGAGTTTCGTTACGACTTAAATTTTTGGTATTGGAGCTGCCGATTGGATGACAATGCCCCCCTCCTTCCAGCTCGTGACTGTGAAGGGCCACTACGTTTAAATCGAGGTATAGTGCGTCTATGGTACATTTCCGAAAGCACCTCACCAATCTTCAAAATAAATATGTCTTATTCTTTCTGTCATAATTTATATTCATTTTTCCGATTTATTTTCGTTTTTGTAATATATATATGTATCCTTTCCAATATGTTTTTATTCTTGATGTATGTAATTTATACCCTTCTTTGACCGTTTTTAATTTTTTTACTGAACTGCGATTTTCCGATTTTCTAGGTTTTTTTCATTCACTATCGTATTTAGCCAACAGACTTTAAATCCACCCCCCCCCATACAAACTTGAGCGTCTGGTTTACTCCTATCTATGCAATTGTGTAAAGAAGTCTACATTGTTTTGTTATGTCATTTACAACATTTACAAAGTGAATGCCACTTTAATTTTCACTATTTCTTTTTTTTCATTTCCTCATTAAGTTTCTTCTTTCCTGCTTTCTTAAATGTTTCTTCTCTACTTCAGCCGTGGATATTTTTTTTTACTTTTCTTTATTCCCATGTTATTTTTAATTTTCCATATTATTTTTTCTCTTTTTTCTTTCCATACAAATTGTTTACATCTTTTAATATCTTTAATACTTTGTCTATCTTTTGTTAATTGTGCGTTCTTCAACTTGTCTTACTCGCCTTCTCACACGAAAGCCCCACTGAAACATATTTTCTGTATACTCCACTATCTCCCTTAATTTCTCCATATTCTTCTTTTGAATTAAAATGTGTATACTTTAGTGACACAACAGGCTTCTGACGCATTAACACACTCAATGGACTTCTCCTCTGGTGTTCGCACACCGCTTCTCCAATGCGCGCGTTCTCCTCTTCCTCAGGATAAACGCCTCGGGCCCGCGGGCTCACGCTCTCGCAGGAGAGGATTTTCCTCGGATTTTCTCCTCGAAACTCTAGAAGCTGGCGCACCCCCTATACGGCAGCCCTTTCTCTTACAAGCACGCATACATGCACATGTTCGCACTGGTAGGATAATTTCGAGTACCATAGTGCACATGCGCAGCGTGTGCTTTAAACTGTTGTCTGTCGCATAAATTAGTGCTAAGTGAGGAGGAGTGTCGATTCCATTATCACATAATCCGTCCGCTTTATCGGGTCGTTTTATCTCCTGTCGTTGAATGGCTGCAACGAACCCTCCATTACAGCGCATAAAAATTTTACGATCTAACCGTAACGATGCTACAAGTGCCGGACAGAAAAGAGCAATTGCTTGAAATTTGAAGTCAAAAATCGATCAAATACAGTATGGTTATGTAAATAATGTTCATTCTATGTTTGACATTTCATCGTGGTGTTTAACTACGTTATTGTAGCCTATGTGTACGGATTGAACGATGAAATAATATATTTGTTGAGAAAACTATTTTGTACTTTTATTTGCAAAGAGGGAACAAATATACCCTGCAGACATGTTCACAAATTACGGACTTTTTACCCTTTACCATAATAAAAGTGAAAGTCCATGACACGAAAATGGAACATGAATGACGTACATCGATAAAATGTGCAGACCACATTGATGACGCTCAGTGCAATCTCATATAAAATACGAAAGTAAACATGTTAGTATTCAAATAATCAAAAACCCAAATAATGAAGTAATGTTGTAAGTTTGGCAATAAAATCTACACTATTTTTTTCATAATGTTTTTTTTTCCCAGGAACATTACCTAACTAAATCAACGTTATTTTCAGACCACACGTTACTATGTACGATGTCAGAAAACCAGATCACCTGCTCGGGCAATCCGTTCCCACTTACATGGAAACACAAAAGTATGTACTATTGTACAGAGATACTGGAAGAGAGTCTGGGTGTCTGAAGAAGATTTGGGCACTGAAAAAGTGCGCTGTCCTAAATAAAAATATAGTTCTTTTTCCCCAATATCTTAACACAATAGAAACAAAAGAATCAACTCTTTTCAAATAGCTTCTCGTTTTCTCATACGTTTGCCATTTGGAATGAAAAACGTACTAAATGACGCATTCGCGAAGAATTATTTCAGTTCCTCACGACTGCCAATGTCACCACAAGTGACGGCCACCGGGACGGTGGCACAAGAGCAAGGGAACCGCGGCGCATACGTAACGAGAACTGCGTCAGAGAGCGCCACAAGGCAGGTGGATGTCACCCCGCGCAATCGCGTGTCAGGCCGCGTGCCCAGATGACGAAAGTCTCATTGTGTCGCGATGAGCCACTTGTTCCTCTCCCGGAATCCGACGCCAGCACCGTGGAAGCAAGCCGCCGCCTCCACCGCCCCCGCTACCCCACCGCCCCACCTCCACGCCTCACGCCGCTCCGCCCACCGCTCCGCGCGCTCTCGACTTCGCGCTCCGACGGGCAAGTATGTTGTAATTCCATCCTTGCTCACCGTATATGATATTTGGTCCGGCCATAAATCAAGGGTGAATATTAATGCACTTTCTATTCCATCGATCGTGTCGTTTACACAGGGAACAGGCGCCTATCATCTTGCATGCCGCGGCAAGAGCACGCGCGCGCGTGGGTGGGGCTGGGGGGTTTGACGGAGTGGGGTGAAGCGGGGTCGGAGCGGAGCGGGGACAGGAGACGTTGTGGAGTCGCAGTGTGACTGAGGGATGGTGCTGTTGGTGGGGGTGGGAGACAAATCAAGCAGGAGGTGGGGACAGATGTTGGAGGGCGGAAACGGGGTTAGGGCCTGTTTGCAGCAAGGAGGGTGGGGAAGTGGGGGTGCCGGGGACAGTCAGGGCGTGGCAGAGCGGGGAGGTACGCGGCATGGCGGGGGCACAGTGGGGAAGAGCTTGGCGGTGAGCGCGTCGGAAACCACTCGCAGGGGGCGCGTTGGTGACGTAGGCAGGGTGAGGTGGGGCGGGCAATGGCGGGGGAGTAGACAGAGCGTAACGCGGGGATGGAACGACGACGGCTGTGGCGGCTCGCCCTGCCATCGGGTACGATGAATAATTAACGACTTATAAATGAACGTGACGGATGTACAGTGCCGCCCTGTCGGGGTGGAGGTCGGGTGGCAGATAGGCGTCGCAGGCCGGCCGCGGCGCCTGGGATTTGGGTGCGGGCTCCAGGGGAGGAAGGCGAGAGGGGCGCTGGGTGGTGGACGGCGGCGGCGAGTGCTCGGGAAGGGTTAATGGGTGTGGGGCGCGTAATCTGATAACGCGCCGGCGCCAGAGGTCGCGCAGCTGAACTAGTGCATTTCCGACGTGCTGGTGGAAGTGGACCGAATGGGAACGGAAGAACTAGATTTTATCTTGTTACGCAAATAATCATGGAAAAATAAGGTTGAGCTGACTATAGTTTCGAAGTAAATAAGGATAATTGTTTATGCAGTATGCCAGTGTTCAATGACAAATTCACGAAATATATTTGCCTTAAACCATTTTATTACTTTACGACGAAACACTTCTCGATTAAATACCTTAACTAACTACATATGATTTTCTCTTCACAGCATGTAAATATATGATAATGAACGACGCACTCAACGCAGAACTTGTAAGCCTTAGCCCTCTACCTTAGAAGCAGATTATACTTATTTACAAATATAATTTTACTAATTTTGTATTGTAAGAGAAGTCACTCGATATGTATGTCAATTGAATGCCTTACAAATAAATAAAAATTAACGAATGAAAATAAATTTTAATTCATAATATATGAAAAAAATATATATGGACTACACAAACCGCATATAATATCTCTGCACTTGCACAACTAATAATAAATTAGTAAAATAATTTCATGTATACTTGAATTATTTAAATAATTAATTCAAATAAACATGAAATACATGAAAAACCTCATTGCAGTTTCACCTCTTAATCTCGAAATTGTAAAGGCGCTTCATGACGATCACACTTATTAGCAGGGGTATTACAAAAGGCTAAAGGCTGCTTAGAAGAGGCAAAATGAAAAGCTTATGGAGCGTAAGTGGACGGAGATGGAAGGCTGACGAAGGGCTGAGAGTGGCGTGGATGGCTCGGGGGTGGAGAGGGGGGTGCGGGCTCAGCGCGGCTGTCGCCACCGCTGGGCCGCACGCGCGCGCAAGTTAATAAGCCGGGCTCGCGCCACCCGCCCCTCGCCGCACCGCGCCGCGCCGCGCTCGGAAAGATAACTGACCCCAGCGCCGCCCATCCATCTTTCCGCGCGCCCCGCGCGCCGAGCTGCCCGCCGCTGACACGGGAACGCCATTACGGCCGGCTGCCCGCAGCGCCGCCCTCCGACGCCACCCGCCGACCACCACCCCCACGCCACCCCACGGCGTCACGCTCCCGCGTCACTCCCGACGTCACTCTTTGACGCCATCTTCCGACGTCACCCTTCACACACTCCGATGTCATCCTATGTCGTCACCCTCTGAAGACACCCCACCGAATCACCTTCTGAAGTGACCCTATGAGGTCACCCTCTGAATTCTCCTTCCGAAGGCACCCTCCGAAGTCACTCTCCGAGGTCACCTTTCCACATCACCCTCCCACTTCATCCTCCAACTTCACCCTACCACTTCACCCTCCCACTTCACCCTCCCACTTCACCCTCCCACTTCACCCTCCCACTTCACCCTCCCACTTCACCCTCCCATATAATCATCCCTGATCATCCTCCGATGTTACCTTCAGACGTCACCTTGAGACGTCATCCTACAGCGTCAGTTTCCGAAACCACTTTTCGATGTCACCTTCAAACATCTCCTTCCGACGCCACCCGCCGACCACCGAATACCCGAATTCTCACTCCCCGAAGCAGCCATTGGGCATCTTTAACAGATACCAACCACCGATGAAGAAAGTCCTCTTCTCCACCTCCCTTCCTCACCACGGAGGTTAGAGCATGAACTCAACTCCGCGCCGTCTGAATCTTCCAAGGAGGTTCTCCTCAATTGCCATCATAGTCTCTTTGCTACTGCTCTCATTCGGCTATTGGTGCCGTCAACATCGGCCGTAGGTTCTATCTTTTCTAGCATTTCTCAAGTTCCTCCATTCCACTTTTAAAAAAAAATATTTTGGCTCAAGAAAAATGTTCTGCTAATTTCCACTGCAAGTAAAACCAAGAATACTTGGTTCTATATTTTCAACTGGAATCAACTCTCACAGTATATAATTATAATTCAGCGATTAATTCATTTAAAAATAATATTCATAAATATAGTAGATATACTGTCGTAACATCACCACAGGAAAGAAAATTCAAAGTATTTCCATCCAGACATTCCGCCTCTTTTCTAGTACTCGAGGCTGCCTGGTTGCTCTTCAACCTCGGGCCTCGGGCCGGCGTTGCCGCGACCGTAGCGCCTCCGGCGGCTCGTGGTTGAATCGAGGGGGCGCTGGCTCATTCCCCACCCCCAGCGCGCACTGATGTGAAAGCGTTGTAGGCTGTGAAAAAGCAATCGCCGCCACGTGCGTTTCCACGCCAGGCCAAAGAGTGTTTAAGCTCATTTTGCTGGTCTTTTTACTCCCGTTTCGAGCTGCATGCGTCACCATATTTCATTCAGATTTGTATGAAATGCATATAGCGAGGGAGGAAAAAATATTGGAATTTACCGATGCGATTGATAAAACACTTCTAAGGTAAATATGATAAATTATGTAATGGTCATTCGACATTCCGCAGAAGCTTAAAAACGTTATAGCTGTCGTCTGTATTCATATATTCGTTGATTATTCTCCCGTGGTCAGTATGAAGTTTAAGATATTTTGAAAAAACATAAAAATAATTCAACACAAGTACTAAATTGAGAAATAACATTTATCCAAAACCACTGAAGCAAATATGCACAAATAATGGCTAAGTAATGTCTTCGAAATACATTTTTTATTAATTACGTAAACACATGTTAAAGAATCATATACAAAAAAGTGTAATTCCCAATATTAATAAATTTAAAGCAGTGGTAGTACAGTTTTACAAATTATTAATTCCATTTAAGATAACATTGACATAAAATATGTTTTCAGAATGTTCGAAGTTTCAGTGTGAACATTAAATACAGTGGTGATAAGTTTATACAAATTATCAAATCACGGTTATTTGATACTAAGAGTAAGAAAAATAAATTCTTTTCCAAAAACAATTACGACTCGTTGCTCAAAAATTAATAAAATGCCTCAGGAAGTGACTAGTAAGAATTTCAATATTATTTTACGCAGGGGAAAATAGAGTGACAATATTTTTGTATTGTTTTTAGGTATCCTGCACCTCCTACTGTAATCATCCCACGCAATGTCGGAACACTTTTTAGCATATTCGTTGAGAGACAAGCAGCCTTTAATATTCCCAAAGAATCCCTCTGATACATTGGTACGAGTGCAATCAGCATTCACAGTTGGTCAACCTGCTCAAATCCGCGCCGCGCGCCGCCGCGCACGACGGCAAGCGGTCGAGCATCGAACGTTGCCGGAATCATTGTCATCAACGTCTGAAATACGCGCGCAGCGCCGGTCGCACCCCTCCCCGCCCCCAACCAACCGCCCTTCCCCGCCCCACTCTCTCCAGCCCTGTTCCACTCCACCCCGCCCATTTCTGCCCGTCCTTCCTCGCCCATCCCGGCTGCAGCCCTCTCTCCCGCCTCCACCCTCCTCGCCTCGTGCCATCCTGCCCTCTGCACATCTCTCTGCTCCTCCACTCTATGTCCCTGCCTGCCCCTTCCCCTCTCCACCTGCCCCTCTCCGCCCACAAAACAACGCGACACGACGCGGCCGCGCCAGATAAATAAACAGGCGGGAGAGTGGCCAGAAACGCTGCCCTGAATGGAGCAGTAACGCGCACAATTGGCTTCCAGTCGGCTCAGTCGTTTCGCACTGCACGAGCCACGAACCCCGCCCTCCACACGCCGCTCTCGGGGACGGCTACGCTCCTATTCCCGCTCCGCATCCTCGTTCCAGCTGCCTAATTCCTGACACTCCCTCTCCTCCTCTCCTCGCCCCTGGGCCACGCCACCAGCAACGATGTCGCAGCTCTCAAATTCGATTTCGCTGCCTGAGGGAATTGTGTTGTTGGGTGCGTTGGTAGGTGAGAAAAGTAATGGCACGCTGAACATCTGTCTGAATGCAGTGAAATATGTATTGGTCTTTTCAGTTCGGGAAACAACCAAACCGTGAACAGTAATTAATCCTCAATTGTTGTCTTAAAATGATGCGTAAGTTAAGCAATTTAAAACGCGACGGACCAACAACAAAACTTGGAATATTTTGGATTAATTTTGTGTCAATAATTTCAGAAATATTACTCCAATATATTTTCTTATTTTATAACAGCAAACATCGGTAAATTGTATTATTATTAGTATTATTATTAAATAATTGTTGTATATAGGGCATCGTATTGGCTTTTAATTTTCACGTAATGCTTGCTCTTCTAAGCATGATATAGCAATCTTCCAACAAAAATTCCATCCCGTATGCAATTGTCTTTGAGTTCCCGTATACATTAAATTCCATCTCGTATACATGGAATCTATTGAGATTTAAAACCCTACGGTTTTTTCAAGTTATGAATTTCATCTGTTCCTCCCCTTCCCAAGCAATCCCCCTCTGAGAGTGGTGTGACTTCTGCGGCGATCCTCTCGTTTTCACCCACATTGCGTCGTCAGCCTCCCCTTCCCCTCCTATCATCTCGCCTGAATTGCGTCGCCCTCCTCGTTCTCGCCACGTCCCCGCAGCCCCTGCCACCCCTGTCACCCCGGCCGCCCCCCACCGCCCCTAACCGTGCCACTCTCACGACCTTCGCAGCCTCGCGCTCACCGCCGCCCTCGCCACCCGCCGCCCTCTCACGCCCCGCGCCTCGCCACCCCACGCCCCGCGCCTCGCGCCTCGGCCGCCTCGCCGCCTGGCCGCCCCGCATGACCGCACGCTTCCATTTCAACAGCAGTTGCCGGCCACCTGCCACCTCCCATGTCAATCCACCGCTTCCGAAAATGTGCTCGTGCGCGCCGCCCCCGCTTCGCCCTCGCCGCATGGCCCCCGTCGCAGACAATGGCGGCCGCAATTTGACGCTTCGCGGGTCCGCGGCGGAATGAAGTTACCGCCGTCCATTACGCTTCGCGTCGTATTAGCCGGCCGGTTTTATAACCCGCCTGCTACGCCGCGCCAGCCGCCCTCGCCGCCTCCTGGGCAATCTTTGCCGCTGCTCGCCCTCACTGTCACTGCCACCGCCACCGACGCTCGTGTCGTGCCTCGACCCCGTCATCAACACCATTCTTTCTGCCTCTTCCATCGGCTTGTATTATCCACGTTCCTCGTGTCCCCCTATTACAATATTGTCCAACGTCTCACCACGCCTTAGACATACTATCTCTTTCTTAGCTCTATTATTCATCCTTAAGTTTTTTCTATTTATTTTGCTGTACTTATATATTTATAGTGTGAAGTTTTCGTTCACCTTATATTTTTATTGTTGAATGTTTCTGAATTTTTTTTTCGGATTATACAATGTAAGATGAACAGCTCTTATTTACTCGTTTACTTTTTATCAATACTTAACTATAATATTTGCGTCATACCTCTAATAAGTTTGAATCTTCATTTTATTTATCGCCATTGCACAGCATCCTTGCTCTCCTGTTCACAGCACTTTTCATTCCCTGTCTTTGCGCTCAATCAACACTTCTTTTTATTTTTCGCAGTGTCCCCTCCTCGCCCTCGAAACCTTCGTTATCCTCCCCTCCTGCACGACCATGATTACTCCGCCATCATTGCACTTCTCCCCCCTCGTTAGTCCTCAGAGCGAACTTCCACTCTCGTCACTCAAACCCTCTCTCACACCCACACCCTCGCTCCCCGCGCGCCCTGCTGAGCCGGCCGCACCGCCGCTCGCGCCTCCCCCCCTCTCATTGGCGGCGAATCCATGACGAGCGGCCAGAACGCCTGTTCCGCCGGCCCCTTCTCCCCAAATGGCCTTTGGAATCGGCGGGCCATTACAGCGCGCGACTACACCGCTTGATTTCTCCGCGATGGGTGCTCTATCGCCCGGGCTGACCCTCGCGACCACCCCGCGACCGCCCACGTCC
Source organism: Gryllus bimaculatus (assembly GCA_017312745.1). NCBI lineage: Eukaryota > Metazoa > Arthropoda > Insecta > Orthoptera > Gryllidae > Gryllus > Gryllus bimaculatus. The sequence goes on along the minus strand of BOPP01000084.1, from coordinate 4,234,686 downwards.
TGGAAACGCGACCGGGCGTGTACGCGAGCGACCAACCGCGCCCGCCAGTGCGTCAGTGCGGGATGCGGGCGCAACATAATTTCACGTGCCGCAGACCAGCGCTACCGGTTATACGATTTGCTCGGCGAACGTCCCGGATGAAGAGATCCGTTTATGCGAAGTCAAAGTTCCCGGGTGAAGATGAACGGTATTGCTAATGAGATAATTTATTTAAAGCTAGCGAATCTCTTCAAACGGTTGTCATCCCAGCGGGCTGGTGTTGACTTTCACAAAACAAGCAATTACCAGAGTAGATTTACGTCTCCCCGGGGCTGTCGGGACAGGGTTGACGCTGCCGAGGGCACAAACCCGGCAATAAGCCAATTCCGAATGTGACGCGCCTGTCGTTACATGAAGCGCAGTTGAACCAGTGAAATATTGCGAGATGTAATGTATATATTTAATACCAACAGCAAATATTTTATACTTTTACATTTTTCAGCGTCAGTCTGGGAATCAGCGCAATCCGGTGAGGGAAATTAATGTACACACAGGATTGTGTGTGGGGGGGGGGTCCATCCCCGATGTCATGTGAACTACCAACTGCGTGTACAGAACTGTTACTGCCCCGAAGAATTTACGTTGCGTTTAATCGATACGACATTTCTCTTCATATTTCAGGATAAATGTTGAGCGTTGAGTGAAAACATACTTCTGCCAGATTACGAACACCATTTGGCTTTAGAAACGGCGGAGTCGTTAATAGGAAAATTAAATTAGTTTTTTTTCGTAATCTGTGTTGCAATAGAAAAGCAAATGCAATGAATGAAGAAGCTGCGATTCGAATACCTTTTGTACCAGTGCTTATTATAACTGGGATTAAAAGGGATGTGTGGTTGCTGACTTCGCAGGCAGAGTTGTAAGAGTTTGTACGGTTCACTGTCCGTAGAGAATAACTCTTTTGAATGCGTGTGCTGCGGATTCATCCAAATGTATATTCTGTTTTCGAGGAACGGAGTGAAAGTCGAGCTTTCACTAGCATAACTTTTAAAAGAACCTTTCGTGATACTGCTCTAGCGTTTTGCGCCATGTAAAAAAATACGTTGGCGCTTTTTCATTTAATTTTGATGGCGAATATTTACATGCATACCATTTTCTTTTACTTACCCCTCGTTTTAAATTAATAATTTATTATTTTTTCACTTCGCAAATATCAACGTTCTTTGAATAATTACCGAGTAAAAAAATCTATATAAAAATATTAAAGATAATTGCAAACACTTTCCAATAACCAAGTAAATCATTGCCGTTAAGAAAAAAAGCAATTTTACTGCGATTTTCGCAACTCTACCTCTGGCAGGAATCAGCTGTTGACGGTTTTATCCAATCGGGAGCTCCCGATTGGATGAAATCGTCAACAACTGATACCTCCCAGGGCAGAATTGGGAAAATCGGAGTATATGTGTGATCAATTTACTCGTGACTAACATCCAGTATTGATAAATTGCACCAGTAGTGTTAGTGACCAGGCAGTTGAACTAGTGAAATTCATAAAAATAACATAAAACAACCATTACCAAATTACCAAAACTACTTGAGTTATTAGAAAATATTGAAAAAGAAGTGTAATTAAAGACAAAATTAAACTTCAAATTTCAAATTAAAATAGCCGTTTAGTTTTGTGTATCCTCAATAGATTAGATGCAATGTGACGATGCTCATGACATAACCTCAAAGCAAATGACTCCTTTTTCGCTCCCAACGCAAGACACCTGTTGGCTGACGGGCAATGTTGCCACTGGGCGAAAGGCGGGCGGGCGACAGAACAGAGGGTTAGATCTTGTTACAAACTAAATAAATAAAATTCGGGTTATTATCGAGATGCCATAAGCCATTTCGATAAGGTTTTCTCCAAAAAAATGGAGTATTTTGTTGGGTGTAATTTAAGCTACATGTTTTGAGAAAATTTCATATGTAAAAACAGTGTTTGTCATTTTCTACGCACATATAAAGTTTTGTACCAAGATTAATTCAGTTTATGACCTTCCGAACAATATAAAAATTACTCCCTACAAGAGATTTTTTAAACCTATCTTCATCTCCTTCCTACTCTTTAAAGAAAAATTGAATTTACTCAAACTGTCTGGTACAACTGTATCGAAAACAGTGAGGAAATATGACAAAAATAATTTAATGTTTCTTAAAGCCTACAACATTTCCTACCAAAAGCATTTTCATTCATTCAAATGTCGCAATTATCTTTTGATAAATTGAAGGATAAATTGTGACTGAAAGTTTCCTGAAATTATTCAACAATTCATCCATTTACCGCTGTACATAGCAACGTTGTGATCGTATCAAACATTTCAGAGTGGAGCGGTGTAGGGCGGGGCTGATCTGGCAGGGTGAGGAAGGAGCAGTATGGCCGAAAAAGAGACGGGGAAGGGCAGACCAGGGTGGGGCAAGGCGGAACAGGGCAAGGTACGTTAAGTGTATACACCATACGTAAAATTCTTCTTTGGGTCTAAAATTATTATGATTCATACATTTTTCTGGTATCATTCAACAAAATAATAAGCGCGGCATCGTTGCTGTCCACAGATCAATTTTGTCGATGGAATTGCTTTTGAAATTTTCCATTTCTGTACGACATTGTTCTTAAATACCTTCATAATTTTCATCACGTAGGTGCATCAAGGTAATGCGGTCATTCTACTTCAAAGAATGTATGTTTTCGTTTTTACATTTATTACCTTTTTTATTCAGTGTTTTCATTCATTGGTTTTCCTTTGTTATCTCTAACTCGTCTGCAAATTAATATTATGTTAAAACCTTTTTAAACATTGTTTGCTAACATTTGCAGGTTATTTTACTTTCTATCTAAACCGAATGATCAAATTAAATAAAACAATTCAATTTGATCATTATCACAAGTTTTATAAAAATTGTAAACAGTATTGCTTAGGTAAACCACTTACATAATTCATTTTCATTTCTTTTTTCATTTATAACATTTTGCACGCCCTGATATGATTCATATTTCTCTTATGCTTTATTCTCAATTTAAAATAGTTTATAGAGAAATGTATTAACATACATATCTGAGAATGCGCTTGCCGAATTAAATCTTGAAAGGGCACAGATGGACTCGACCCCAAACTCATGGAGGGCATTTATACTGAGAGAACAAAGGAAAGCAAGGGTCTAACGGTTTAATCTAAAAATCTGAACGTAATCTCCACTTTCCCCTCCATCCCTTTGATCACGATTATAAAATTATTATTTCCTCTGGGCTTTTATTACTCGAACTTTGTGCATTAATGAAGGGAGGGAGAAGAAAATGCATTTATGAATTTTAAATACTCAGTGTTTTCGAATGTGTTCATACACAATTTATGAGCGGGCTCTTTCCTAAAGGTCGTAATTTGTCGGGGTCATTTGAAAGTAATTTACTGGAGTAAGCCGATAGCAGAGCTCGCCAGGGATGGTTTCTGGACCTCCAGATCTCCTGCTCCACGGTTCCTCACACAAAGTTACGTCGCATTTAGTTGTATTTTCATCGTGATGTCCGAAAACTTTTATTTATATATTGGAATATATAATTCATTATTTTCCGCAATATTTTTCTATTTAAAACGGGCTAAATGTATTAGACTCTCACACTTTTCTACTTTTTACCTTGATTTTTCTCGCTGACTATCTGGTATATTTTTAACAAATTTTAAAACTTTATTATGTTTCTATACGTACTCTCTGATGAGAGCCATTAGCTTGGTCTAAATTATGGTCATCCTTTCGAACATCTCTTTTCCTCTACTGATTTTGTCATAATTGACAATGTTCACATTCTCATTGCCGACATCTACCAAATCACCGCTCCAACCTAGAACCTTCCACCTCAGCATTGTCATCATTCATGACACCCTCGATCTACTCAACTTCCGCCATCTACGCCACATCGACTCACCACCCTATGACCGCCCTGTCACCAGCCTGTATACTCTCATCAGGTCGCGCATAATTGCCATTTGCATGAGTAACGTATTCCGAATACGGAAAACAGTTTAGCCAAACATTTTTAACCGCTTGCTAACGCGCCGTCAAACCCGGTTAGAACGCAATGAAACGAGCGGCCTTCGGTATTCCCCCCTCCGCTACCCTCTCCGCCACCCAGCGTTGCACTTTTCAGCGCGAAGCCCTTTATTTTCGAACAACACTATTCAGAATATTAATTTTGCAATTTTATGCCTGGATTCTCCGGGTTTCCATCATCATAATTAACATCATCACGCTCCGAGAACCCCCCGTTGTTCATTCCGTGGAGTGGCAGCGCCGCCCAGCCCTGCGAAACAGCTGGATTTAATTTTAAAATTCGCGATGAGAACTCTCCACGAAGGAAACTGGCTCGTGGATCACCGTACGACCCGAGTGGTGAAGCTTTCCTACTACGGATTCGTGATGGGGAGTGTGAAGAAGAAATAGTCAAAACAGATAAAGGCTGACGTGGCTCAGGGCATCAACTGATGTTTCTCTACTGCCTCTGACCATCTGATCCTAAGGTTTGAGTCCCCACGTTTGAAAGATTTTCAGCACTAGGTAGATAGATAGGTCGAATTCAGCCGCTGTCTGGAGGAGAACTCAAGTGGTAGTTTTCCTTGGTTGTCCGATAAACACCAGGCGAATGCCGGAGTAGAACGTTAAGAAACAGGCCAAGGACCTCGCACGCTCTTTCCTTCCCGTTTCTTATTCCATTCTCACCATTACATGCACTATTCAGGACATTTGCATGCACTATCGCATGTCAGAAGCTTAGATCCATTCGGAAGATTGGAGCTTGTCCCAGCTGAGGAGATGATCCGCAAGTGAGACACACCTCAATGAGGAAAAATCGTGTAGGTCGGCTCCAAACCTCACCATTCAGTGGAAGAAGAACACCACCCCTTATCATGATAAAACATGCAGCACACTTACGGTACTAATGGCCATAGCAGTTGATGCGACCGGAAACAGGAAATAATCTATCAAGTAACAATTAATGAACTTTGAAATATTTGAGAATTCGAGATGCAATATCATAATCACGCATACGAACGACACGCGACAATGTCAAGCAATATATTGCTGTGTGTGTGCTTGATAACGTTTTTATGCAAATGAATTCGAGTGGGGACAATATATTATTGCTGAAGGAAAACGTTGACTTGCTTAGAAATGTTTCTTTAATCTAAGATCCGAAAGTACTAGGATTCTCTGAGATATTACTTTTTTACCCCAGTTTAGGGGACGTTAACTGTGCCACACAAAAGACCTGACAGTGTGTAGTTATCATAGATATTCCGATATTCCTTTAAAGTCTAGTTAATTAACTAATAATACGTTGCCCGGGGCGTATCGCAGCCATCACTTGCGCTTATTTCATTCAGGAGATAACTGCTTATCAACCATAAGAAACTTCTTTATCACACTGTAGTCTTCAGTTATGTAGCTCATTTGTGTGTTCAAAAGAACATCGGATTATCAATTCCCGAAAGTTAATAGCTTTCTCTGTTGTATTATTATGTGTTGCAAAAATACATTTTCAGTCACATTCGGCAATGCTAATAGAGAAAGCAATAAATATTAAATTATGAATCGTGCGACAGTATCAGCGTATTACATATGTCCCCAACAATTTTTTTTAATTGATAAAATTGCAGGAAATGTACCTTACTACGCATTTTCGAAAGAGAGTAATACGTTTATAAATTTTTCCTCAATGTAGCAGTAAACACAGAAAGGCAGTATATCAGTAAATATTTAATTGTTAGATGGGAATTTATGTTCTACTGAAACAAATTTAATACAATCCCTGTGCCATTTTAATTATTGGGTTAATAATAATTATCGTTCGTTAATTACGGTTGTTTTGATTTATATATGTACACATTTTTCACAGTCGCTGAATATTAATAATAAACATTTTATACAAAGTACAGTCATAAATTGCTCTTTTGATGAGACATGTGAAGCTATATTTTGAAAATTAAATATCTGGTAACAGCGAGGTGCACGTGTCCCATGAGGACACTGTATCGGCAAACACATCTGTCAAAGGAAAAATCACTACACCATCCAAAATCAACGACCGAAACACTCGAAATTTCTAGGGAAATAACAACACGCTCTATTGGAGATGTAGAAAAAGGTAATTTGCGCTACAGCTGGTAACTTGCATTTTAATGTTAGAATTAAATGCGAGTAGATAGAGTTAAAATTACTTATTAAAATACTTAAAATCAAACAATTTCTTGAGGAGAAAACATATTATTACATAACAAAATGTACATATCAGTTGTTATTGAGTGTTGAAACTCAAAATTAAATTAAAAAATATTCTCGCAACCATATAGAATATCAAATATGCTTTGTATTTACTTCAAAATACGTCAAACACTGTAATAAAAAGAGTTCATCAAGAAAATATTTGATATAAAAGTTAGATTGAACTAATACGACTTTCATTCACCTACTTCATCATTCACGTTGAAATCCATGCTCGTGAAATTTCCATGCTCGTGCACCAGAAATACGTTTAGAAAATATGTCTTTGACGCGATGAACGTAAATATTGTATGTGAATCCAATAACTGTATCAAGGGGTTCATTCGAGTACATCGAACGAGAAATCAGCCAGCGACCGCTGCGGAGGCCGCGTGCGAATTGAAAAATTGTGCCCACGTGCCGCTAATTACACTTCGCGCCGGATCACGCGGTCTGTAAAGACGCGCAATTACTTCGCGACGAGCAATCTGTAATTATGCGCGCGCTGCCTGATTAGGTTCGGCGAGCGGGCGGCAGACGGCGCGCGTTACGTCACACGAAGGAGAGCTTTCATTATCCGACGGGGCGTATCGCAGGGATCATCACTGGGCCCGGTGGGACTAATGCCCCCGGGATTAGGCATTTCCTTATCAACCGGAATTACGCGTCCATGCGCTTTCGGATACTTTCATTTACCACCCTACCAACCGCGTTCGGAAAACCGTATATCTTCGTGGCGCGGGTGGAGTAAAGAGGGTTGCGCTCCGTAAAAATAACATAAAAAGCGAATTATACGATCAGTCGTAATTTTCGGTCCCGGTCGGCCGTTCCTCTGTACACGGCCCCGCTCTGCCAAAGGCTTTTGTGCGTAACAGAGATAGTGTGGCATTCGCGGGGCGCCCCCACCGGCCCTGCCCCGATACGCGAATTGCAGCCGCCCCCACCCACCCTACTTCACCGAACCGGTGCACAGAGGCGGCGCCAAGCCCGGCGTCGCCGCTATGAAATGTGTGGGCGTCCGCCCCTGCCACCGCTGCACGCCGCCCTCGCAGCCACCCCGCTGGCTGTAGCGGGGCGAGCTCGTATCTCTTACTTTGTTAACTTGCGTAATTATCTCTCCTGCCGCGGCGCGGCGCGCAGTCGGGGAGGGTTGAGTTGAGAGAAGCGGTACGTGGAGGAGGTGACGGAGGTGGAAGTAGGCAGGGAAATCGGAAACCTTTGAGGATGGTGGATACATTTATGTGATGAATGTGTCGAAGGAGGGATAAATAAAAGAATGTACGAAGCGGGAAAGAATGGAAGGGGAAGGAGGAACGCAAAGAATGGGGGAAAAGCACGTCTAAAAATCCAAAAGACATGCAGTATAAAGCGTGGTGGGTGACTAAGAGGCCATAGCGACGACAGGAAGTGAGGTACAACACCGGTGGGGAAATCCGATCGCTTTGCGGAGGGTTGCGAGAGTGGCGGCGGCGGCGGTGGTGGCAGCAGCAGCGGCGGCGGCGGCTGAGAGTTTGGGGTGGGGGCTGAGTCGGATTCGTCGCGATGCTAGTTAAAAGTTTCTGGCGCCGTGACGCCTCTTTCGGGCGGTTGAGCCCTTTCTCGCGCCCTCCATCCGCCCTCCGCCCCACGTCCTCGACCGGTCGAAGTTGGGGGGTGTCACTTGCTATCACACGCGCACCCAACCCCCCGAGACTCTGCGAGGCGAGTTCAAGATCCTTTCATTGAAAGCGGGGTGGTTTGACGGATGGGGCGGGCGGGGTGGGGTGGGGGTGGGGGTAAGTACGGGGTGGAGTGGGGTTTTCTCCATCAATGCGTTCTGATATATTGCACCCTCCTGCGATCGTTGGAGCATTCAAGTAGCGTCGTTTCCTGCCGTTGAGTTATAACGTTGAATATTCTTTAACGATATGTGGTATACCTAATAACGAGAGCGTATTATAACTTCTAAATTTATACTGCACTTTTTTTTAAAAAATTGTAACAACGTCTAGTTAATAAAAGCTTACCAAATAGAATGGTATTAGTATATCTAAATTCATCTCTTGAAAATGCAATGCAACTAGCCTTAAAGACGTCGAAAATGTAAGAAAATGATTCTGATGAAAATATTAATATAAGCATATAAATTTATCTAATCACCTATCTTAGCCATGATCATTTATTATACTACAGTCGAATTATTTTTAAAGTTTCACCCTGCCTCACTCCGTCAAGATGCTGCATCGAGTAGAGAAGAAAACTAAGGTAGAGTCAGCCCCATTGAGTTAATACTTGATATTTAGGAAATATAACTGTGTTGCTATCCTCGAATGTTATTAAAATATTTGCAATATACACACATATTTGTAAATATATTTCGTGTTCATTAAATAAGATGCTGTTTTTTAAACAGTACAATTTTTTGTTCTACGGATACACAGGGATGTTAAATATGAGATGTATCCCTAACAATCCAAGTGTACGCCAATTAATACGAGTTCGTAGCTCAGATACATTTTAGAAAATTTACAAAATGTGTAACTCTCTATGAAAAAGAATGACGTGATATCCTCATAATGCGTCTCTCTAGACAACGAATGAGACCATCGAGAGAAGAAACAGAAGATCGTAATTAGCGTTACTAATCGAGAGGGCCTTCGTTTTCCGATTTTCTTCACCATTAATATTAGCTTTTATTTATTTATAATTTCCAACTACATGCTAATATTCGTGACCTACGATGCCCACTCTACCTGTAGTCTTAGGCAGCACGAGGCGTTCAAAATAATTGATTAATATTTCCGGACGCTTCACCTGCTGCTACTGCTGCTGTGTTAAATTGTGGTAGGTGTTTTATGTATTTCTTCTGTTATCCTTCCGCTTGTATTTCGCCTGTTATCCGGAATTTCCTCCTTCAGCTATCTCTACCAACGAGACACCGCCCCAACTGCGATAAAGTTCTTCAATTGCAAGGTTGTCTCGCAACATACGTGCTACTAGTGTGCATGTAAGTGTAACTATGTGTGAGTTAGGGGTGACGGTACAACAAGAAATAGGAAGAAAAGATAGTGTTGGTCATTTACCCATTTGATAGGATACCGACATTCGGCAAGGTATCCGACATTCGTCAATTATTGGCCGGAGAAACGACAGAAAAGTACCGATCAGAACAGTCGGCTACTAAAATATCCCTCCAAACAACACTTGCATTCGACTTAGCCATATATGTCGTAAACCCGCCATCATCGACACTCTAATCCCAGGACCTGTCTGTCAGAGTCGCTGCAGTGGCAACAGCTGTTTCCCTGAGCCAACTCGGCCGGTGCGTCGTCCAGGGCGGGTCCTCCCGGAGCGTGCGTCCACTCCGAGGTGATAGACGACCCCGGCATGGCCCCGCGCCTGTCCGGGATATCTGTTATTTTATTGAATAAACGCGGATCCGACCAAGCAAACTTTTGTTGGGTCCAGAAAATCCTTACAAGATTGTCCCATAACTTGTCCATTCACGGAATGACTTTCAGATTAAACGATTTGTATTCCTGTCAACGCGGCGGCCCCGCGGGAGATATATAACTTCTTGTACGCCGGTCTCTGCGCTGCCGCCGCCGCCGCCGTATCCAAAACTTTTCTGCCCCGCGTCTGAAACAAAAGAGCGTCCTGTCGGTAGGACGAGGCGGGGAGAGGGTGAGAAGACCAGGAAGGGTTTGGATGGGACGGGAACCGTGGGGTGGTGATGGTTGAGATGGAAACTTCAGTGAAGCGCAGTATCACAAAAGATCGTGATCGAGAGGGATAAGAGAGGGGTGAATTGAGGCAAGGTGCAACAAGAAGAGACAAAATGATACAGGGTGTGGTGAAGTAATATAATGTGCGACGAAGTATATCGAGATGACACGAAGTAATACGATGTGAGACGCGCATGGGATTAGCATGAGTGGGAACGTGGTGGACGAAGATGACGAGCTGGGATGAGCTTGGACGAGGTGGATCAAGACTGAGTTCGGCTGGACGAAGCTGAACGAGTTGAATCAAGTAGCAGTCAATTGGTTGGAGTGGCACAATGCGGAGAGAGAAAAGGTAGTAGCGAGTGAGATGGGGAACGGGAGAGAGAAGTGGATCGTGGTGAGAGAAGAAGTGTATAAAGGGACCGTACTCGACAGAGCGAGGTCATGGCAGGTTGAGAGGGGGCGACAGGCGGAACGCGTGGTCGTGAATAGAGCTGGAAGGCACGGACCAGGCGCGTCACATCAGAGTGAACGGAACGAAACAAGACGGGACAAGGAATTAGACAATGAATCATGTGTAGAAACCTGGCAGGAGAGAGCGGGGTGAGACAAGGCGGAATGGAGCTAGGTGAGGGGAAGCAAAGGAGATCAAATCGTGATGGGGCAGAGCAACGAGAGGTGGCGCTGGGTTGACGGAGGATTGGGATGAAGTGGAGTGGGCTGAGGTGGAACGGCAAGGGGGTGCAGGCGAGGAGGCAGCGCGCAGCTAGACGAGGCGGAGAAGGCGAGGCGAAGCGGTGATGGCGGAGCGGGGCGGAGGGGCAGCGGCAGACGAGGCAGCTCGTGCGTCGTCGCGGCGTTTCCGAAGGCGGATGCGACGTGGGCGCGCGCGGGGAGACGGGGCGGGATGGAGGGGCGGGGTCGGCGTTCAGGGAGTTCCGGGTATTAAACACCCGCGACATGTTTGCGAGCTGGCTTTGCGGCAAGTTGCGGATCCCGCCGGGAGGGGGCGCCGGTAAATCACGGGGAGCGCGACCTTCCGCCCGTGGCGCGACGGGGAGGGGAGGGCGGATATATCAGCCGGGAGGAGACTGGAGAGTTCTCTTGCGCACGGGTCGGAAAGTAGCCAATAAGCATTCGGGGGCCGGGGCCGAGGAAACTTAAAAAGAAATCTTTCCCTCGGCTGATATTTGAGTCGTTTATGCACTTTTTCAAAGTAATAAATCGAAGATTTGCGTGAGAACTCTTCGATAACTTTTTGTATTCTTTATATATTGTAATCATGAAATGTAAATGTGGTTGCCGGAGGGAAGACACATCTCATGCTGTGGATAATCAAAACTGAAAAATCCATGCTACTAAAGAAATCACAAAGAAAATATGATCCTTTATAATTGTACGTACTGAATAATCTTCTCATTTTCACTTTTATTATTTCGGCTGGAAGACATAGTTTCTAATGGTAATGTTATGTCATATTGGAAAATAGAAAAACTAATTTTCTATTCGTTTATGGTTTCAGTTAAACGTAAAACACAATGCATTGAATACAACCCCTCCATTTGATGACTACCAAGATGATAAGAGAGGCTCTAACCTAGAGGTTCTGTGGTTTGAGTCCCGAGGAAGAATGTATGACACTTGCCAGATGGCTGGCAGTCTGATCGGTAGTTTCGTAGTTTCTCTGATTAATACCACGCGAATGCCGTGGTAGTACCCTAACAAACGGGCCACAGACCGCGCGCGATCTTTCCTTCCCAATCGTTGTCCCCTTACCACACTTAAACTTGTATACACTACACTACCGCACATGCCGGGAGACCACTCGGGAGCTCAGAACTTGTACCTGTTGGTGCGGTGCCCTGATGGTGGGACACACCTAATTGACAAAAAACCCTCTAGTCGATCGTAGGTCGGCGCAGGATCTCGCCAATCCTGCAGAACAAGATCAGCCAACCTCCGGAGCAAAAACATGCATTACAGGTACGGGACATTAGCAGTTGACGCGTAAGGAATCATTAGGAATAAATTAATCAACGATAAGAGATTTATCAATTTTCGTATTTTTTACCGCGCGATGTCTCCGAAGAGTCGTATTTATGCAAAAACGCCCAGAGCAGAAGCGGCGCGTCGGCCAGTCGTTAGCCCGCGCCGCCGAGAGCCGCGCCAGTGGAATCGATTGCGTCGGAGGCCGTGCGCCCGGCGGGGGCGCGACCTCTTGGCTGGCCGGCGCGGGGCTCGACCCCGCGACCTGGCCGCGAGAGTGACGGAGGGAGGCTCCGCCGGTCATGAAGCGCGGACCCCGCGCCGAGTTACGAGCGCAATAAAAGCGGGCCGCGCCGCGCACGGGCTCCGAAGGGATCGATGACCGCGAGATTGGGAATGAAAAAAAAAGTACGCACGACAAGTAAAGACGTCTAAATACCAAAATGGCAAAGCGCAAATGCACAAAATGTATCAATTTATGTATTTTCTATTTTAGAAATAATGTACATTATTTTTTATTCAGATTCATTTGACACACACAGTTATTCAAAATTAGCAGTAACGTCAATCCCTTGTATAAAATCATGACATTTTTATTTTTCACAATCGGCGTTTTACTTATATCCTTAATTAATTCCATGTAGTTATTAAATGTTTTGTAAATTAAAATTGCAAAAAGTATTTTGTGTTTTTCGACCCACTGTGTGACTCGCTAGATAACGCAACACGACGGAGAGTCTCCGCTTGACGCAGCACGATAATGCCTGAGTTGTATGTCGCGTACATCTCTATTACCACTTCTCGAAGGGGCAGTCCAACGGGAAAAGAAGAAAAAAGTCCTTCATGAACAACCTTTTTCGAGATAAAAATTCGCATAAATTGAAAATCAGTGACATTTTTAACGAGGACAACTACTGAAATAACTGAATGGAAAAGAAAACAATATTTCTGTGAGAATTATCCTTTTCTTTTCTTTACGCTAAAAACATTTTTGCTATTTCAAAGAAGTGAAGAAGCATCTCTTTCGTTACCTACAACTCAGAACAATTATTTATCAAATGGCTGAAAGATACTAAAACTTTCAAATTGTTAACAAAATTTTAATTATCTGTTAACTACCTATCAAATACGGTTCTGTTACATCAAAATTTGCGAACATCGTTTCCCTGTAGGGTCGGTTATTCCCAAGCGTTCACGACCATCAATACCTTCCATTCAGTTCCATCGAATCCTCTCTCAATAAAAGAAGCCGAATTCAGCGCGCGAATGCATAATGGAGGCGTTGGCGACTAGGGATTGGCGTCTGGAACGTAAACCTTTAACCCGAAATGCTTTGCCCGAGGCCGCTGAGAATGCTACGAACTCCGCGCGCCAGCGATGTTAATGAGGCAGCGAACATCAGCGGACGTGTTCTCGGCGCCCACACTATGCGAAGCACGTGGGAAGGCGATAACAGTTGTCTCAAGAGAGCGGTTTAGATAGGTAGATCGTAACTTGATGACTTTCTCAATTCATAAGCTTGTGGAGTTCGGAGACGATTGTCGAAATGGAAATGCTACGATATTGGATGCAATTAAATAAATTTCACAGCGTTTTTGCATTAAAAAAGTGTCAAAATAAATCCAAATTAGCATGTAAAGAACTTTATTTTTACACTAACATAATTTTGAGTCAGTGTGAACATAATATTGAGTGAAGTGAAGAAGTATTATTCACGGCAAAAAAGGGTCCGCTATTATTTTTCACATAACACTTTTTTCAAACATAATTTTGAGTGTAACCTGAAAAATAAAACGGTTTTCATCCTTTGTTGCAAATAAAACTTATCTTTTACCATGCAATATTTTAATTCATTTTTCTCCAAGACAATACCTACATTAAGACCCATACTATATGTATGGTGTATTATATATGTAGGATAGTTGTTGGTATGTAATCATTTGGCATTATCTCTAAATTTATTTTCAAAATTACATGTTTTATTAGCCTACACTATCAATTTGTGCCCTGGATAAATTAAATATTACTTCCTTTCATTAAAAACTTCACTTATCTCGCTTACAATATTTCCTAATTGTGTTGCAAAAAATCTTCATTAGTGATCCGAAGTGAAATTTAATGAACAATAATAGTCGTGATTATTTACTTTAGTTAGCGTAATCCATTTATTTACATTCCCAATTTATTGAAATTATAATGATTTAAAAACCAATAAATGGATCCCATAACTTGCATGATTCAGTACTTTTCGCAACGATAATAACTTTATTGGGAGAAATAAATTATATTTAATAATAGCAAAAGGAAAATAAGGGTAATCACATATTTTAGCAATTTCATTTATGTATATATGAGATCACTAAACTGAAATTATCTTCTCTGTGATTTATAATTAGCCAAACATGTTTCTTCCTGCGCCGTTTTAAATTTGTAATCTTCCTCGCTTCCCGTTCCTGTTAATCAAGTGAAGGTTGAGGTGCCTTTCAATGTAATTGGTGATGGTTGAGAGGGCAAAACATTTTACTCTGCAATCTGACAACGCGGGTTACAGGATAAATATTTTCTTCGTTTTTTCACATTGACTGCAACTATCAAGTTAGGACGAACTCACGGTTTCAGTTCACTCTAATTCGTCAGGTAAACAACCGAAAACAATTGAAAGTAACTCTCACAATTAGAAAATTTTTTGTAACCGTAATTCACGAACGTTCTACCGTATCTTTCATCTCAGCAACATGTCGACAGCAGTGTTCCTTCCCAACGGAACTACAGGCTGCCCAATTATCAATGCAAAACGCTTTAGATTTCTGGAAGTCTTCGGAGAACCAGAACCTACCTCCACATACTAACACAGAAGCTACATAAACTCGAAGCGCCGGAGCAGTTCCAAATCGACAACAATCTTCTCCTCTTCCTTCTTTCTATTTCTTCTTTACGTTCCAATGTTTCTTTCCCGAAGCTCGCGTATCGAATTCCAGCGAAATGCCGTCGGCGACTGGCTGCCTTCCACGTGGCCCATTTCCGCAAAGCGGAGATTGATGGGGTGAGGCCAGGGGTGAGAGCACGGGGTGATGCGGGAGCGGGGACGAAGAACAAAATAAATGCGTGGGCAGGAGAGGGGATAGAGCCGAGAATGTGAGAGGTAGAAAAAGCGATGAAAAGAGGGAAATGGGGATAAAAGATCGACGCAGATCGTGGGGATCGGGGGACGTGGGCGAGGTGGAATGAAGGCGGAGGAAGATGGCAGCTGGGGAGGCGGAGGCAGCGAGGGCTGAGTTGGAGACGAACCGCCGATCCAAGTGGCTGAGGGCCGGTGTCGGGGTTTGTGGCAAGGGCTGAAGGACTGTGTGATGGCGGTCATGACGGCAGGAGAGACGGCATTTGTGGCGGTTTGGTTGGAGGAGGAAGCGGAGACGGTGGGTGTTCTGAGGGCGACACATCGGAGGGTCTGTATGATTGGCGGGATCTAAATTGGGTCAGAGGAGTGGTGGATGGAGGGAGCACGGCGACAGAGGTGGCAGCCTATTAGTATTTTTGATTGGTCGGGGCGGCGGGGACGGTCGGTATTGCATGAGCGACGTATTAGTGCAAGTGATGGCTTATCGTTGCTGGCGGACGCTAAGAGATAATGAAAATCAGCGAGGTGGTAGCGGCGGGAAGGGGAGCAGCTGAGTCGGAAGAAGCGGCGGGGAGCAGCGGGGAGCAGCGGGGAGCGGCGAGTATCGAGGAGGAGAGCGACGGCCGTACGCTGAAACAAAAGAGCGGCAGAAGCGAAATTCCTGCACGTAAACTTCAGCGATACGCCGCGCGTGCCCAAACTCGCAAGCGGGGTCGCTGCCGCCGGCGACCTGCGGAGACGCTGCGCTGTGGCGGCGGCCGCATGCATCTTGCGTCGCGGCGGGCGGTCTGCGCTTGAGCCAGCTCTAGGAAATGCGATTACCTATGCGCCGAGAAATGAATACGTGAGGGGGCGTAGGAACGACGTCCGTGCTTGCGCGTGAGACGCCATGCAAGCAAGAGACGAAGAAAGTATGAGCAGCGCAAACGCTGATTTGCAATCCCGGATTTGGTACAATGCTCTTAGAATAAGGATAAACCTAAGCAATAAAGGTGTTTAAGGCTTTCTTAAGTACACCTGGTGACGGATAGAGATGGTATTATTACGTCTGCTGATTTACTCAGCGCCTTTTCAATGCAGCTTGCATTGAATGTGCTTTCTGAGAGACGGGCATGTGCCATAATTCTACCACTGAATTTCAGTTGCTTTCTTTCTGGTAGTGTCAGTCCAGCAAGTTTTTAGTTCAACTTCTGAGAATGCCCGTATTATATTTGTACGAGTATTGTGTTTTATTAGTTTGGTTATTCATACTACTCACAGCTTAAGAAATTTAGTGTTCAATTACAGATAAAATTTAATACAATTAATGTTTTAAATGTAATGCGTCCTAGGAATCCTACAGGACGTGGTAGAATATAAGCTCCCAACTGAGTTTTCTCTTTCTGTTTGTAATCTAGACTCGTATCAAGTCTTGGGGTGCGGAGATGTTTCTTCAGACTTCTAAGAATGTCAATTTGGCGCCACAATTACTACTTACCCTCCGTTTCCAAAATCTATTCAACTCATCTATATATCGAAATTTTATACAGGTTTATTGGGGTATTCTGAGCTTCTTCTTGTTCTTCTTCTTCTTCTTCTTCATCTTGTTATTATAATAATAATTATATCATATAATAATAATAATAATAATAATAATAATAATAATAATAATAATAATACATCATCTTGGCATTGCGAGCCGAAGGGGGCGCAAGGTGCAAGCGATATCTGTGTTTGAGCATCCAATAAGACGCAAGGGCCCCTAGTGGCATGCACCCCCTTGCCCTTTGCGCCGCATGCTCTTACGATGCAAATACGCCGTGTCACCAGCCGCCAACTTTATGCGCCGCGCTTTAATAAACTCGACCGCCCGGGTCGTCGCGCCGTAAATCTGTCGCTGCGGAGACTATGAATTTCTTTGTGGGCCATCCTTTATGCGTGAACTCAGATAGCCTGCTTGCGTTTATGTTTAGGTTCTTAATTTTATGCTGTTATTTAGGTAATTGTCTGCTGTTGAGAGTAATTAAGGTAACTGAAAAGCCAATTGTTAGTTAAATTATGTCTTAAATGTCAGTTCTAAGCTAGAAGTAACTATGCTACAAATTGTATAAAGAAATGTAGTAATCGTTTATCTATTTTTTTCCAATATTTCTTAAAAACTGTTGTCACACGCTTTGTCACATGCATTAAACCTGAGGCAAAAATATTTTGCAGAACTATCTCGTAATTAGCCTATCAATTTAAAGAATATGTTTATTATTTCTGATGCAAAACGATACGAATGTATGATTTAACTGTTTTGAAAATATCAAACTCCTCTTGTTTATCAATAAATGTATATCTCTTAACTTATGACGAAAAGAGTTCAGTAAGATAAAGTTGGTATTAAAAACACTTTTTACACATAATTATGTAAAATGAGTACCTAAATGGGGAAACAAAAGACAGAAAGAAAAGGAAAATGAACAATCACACTAAAGACACTGAGAACATTCGTTGAATGATGATTCTACTAAAATAATTTATGTAACGTATCTCGTATGTATTAGCTACACAAAGTTACATCAGTGGGTAAACATCAATTTAGTAATTTTTGAGCTTCTATAATCCTTTATTCAATCAATAACTAATCACTGATTCAAATAAGCACTTCCGGGATGATTCAGATCATGTGATAATTGAATACTTTCTTAATTCAATGAGCAGGTAGACTCGTGTACTGTGTGATTTGATGCTTCGCGTATCATGAAACAACCACAGTGCTTGTATACCTGATTTCGTTTTCCTGTGCGGTAACAATTTAATTTTTCTTTAATGAACGACCAGGAGCGGCTAAAGTGAATGCTGTGAATGTTCGAGCAAAGAAAGTTTCATCCCCGTGAAATCCTCGAGACTGGAAAGAACTGTGATCAGTATTCACTTGTGGCGCAACGGCTAACTGGAATTTAATCTGACCTTAAAAAGAGTCTGTCCAACGGCCGTGAACACTTCGTGTCAGAAAAGCGTCTTCTCGGACAGCGCTCCTTCATTATCTGATTTAAGTACGACGCTTCTTATGATTATTTAAAACGCTTGTCTGGAAAGTTCTTTTGATTCAATTACACTAGAAAGCGAGTTGGGTGGCCCTCCTGGCCCTGTAATTAGGCTGTTGGGAGGTGTGAAGATACCACGAGTCGCTGCCTTAGGTGCGGGCTCATTACTCCTTCCGCCTCTGCTACACGCGTCGTTGCGACATATCGCTCGCTTCCTTCAACAAATGTGTCTGCCGCCACGTTCCCTTTCACTAGTTGCAAATCACATTGTAATGGCTTGTAATGGTCAAATGCCAACATTATCGACTTCAATTTTATTGACATGAATAATATAACTATTGTTTATAATATAGGCATTGTTCGAGTATTAGATCCCCATTATTCATCATATAATCACTTTATCTACTGTATCCAACAATTCAACAAACATAGAAAACTGTCTCCTATATTTTTATTTTGTCATAAAATCAAGTATAAATCGTCACTTTAGTTCTTGCTATTCTCCGCCGTACCAACATCACTACCATTCCCCCTGCCCACTGCATTTCATCAATGAACACATTCACAAACGAAGCTATTTCTATAATTTCATTTTATTAAATCATGTTCACAGATGTCGCGAGCGATCCTTAAATTACGCGCCTCGAGAAAGTATCAGTTAACTTGTTCCAAATGGTTACAAATATTATTAGAAAACAAAACAATTGAAGTGACAATTAATAAAACTTATTTTGGAATTACAAATAGCAAGATCTTGTATTATTGATTTGTGATCCCTAAGGTCGACCACGATGGTTAATACCAAGCATTTTGTGCAACATTTACAACATTTCAAAGGGTGTGCAAAGGGAATCACGCGGAGAAACGCTCGTTGCTAACAGCATTACTCTCTCATCCGGACCCCTTCCCCCACCTCCTCGTCTGCCGCCAGTGGTGCCGCGTGACCCACACGTGAGAGTGACGAGTCGATCATTATCCCCGCGTCGCGCTGTCTTTGATGAAAATGATCGTTCCGCCTCGGGGCTCGGATCCTCCCACAGCCACTAGCCGCCAGGTCACTACCCCCCCCCCGCGCACGCCCCGTGCTGGGCCGCGAAGCGATCTCCGGCTGGGCGTGCGGGACGGAGAGATCTGGACCGCGTTTCGTGACCGTTGATTCGTCGTGTTCACGAAAGCTTTCACACGAACTGCAGTCCACCAGGTTAAACCGAAAGCCATCTGGGATAAGCGGCAATTTACGAGAAGTTGATGTACGTGGAACGTAGGTATTCCGAGTATTGGCCTCTGGATCTAAAGAGTGTTATTTTTATTTCTATGACAAATCTTTGCGTGAATACGAAGTTATATCATCATTTACAGAGTGAAAATCAGCGAAACAAATATATAAAAAATAAATTTGTAAACAAAATGTGAAAAGTCGCCTTCAATGGCCGACATCCAATTTGAGTTATTTGTTTCCAAATGAAAAAAAATAGATGCGTCATTCGATTAAATTCGTATTAGTTAGTTAATTCAATTTAACAGAATGATTCTAAATTTAATACTAGTCCTTATCTCTAGGAGTTCAAACTTCGATCAGATTTTTGTTCAGTTTCCCTGATACATTGAGCAAATGCTGAGATGGCGCCTTGTTTTGCTTCTGGATGTAAATGTAGCTTCACTATGTTGGAAGAAACTCCAGAGATAACGGAACACAATATGTGTTTCCTCTCAAAAAATAAAGTTCACCGTAAATATGCTTTGTAGATACACGCTTTCACGTTTCACGTGAAGTTCATTTCAGTCAACAAAACACTGCAGCAAAGACAATTCAGAATTGACAAATACCTCCAAGTCACACTACTTTAAAATTTCCAATGAAATTCATTATTAATTTAATAGTCGGCAAATGTATTGAAAGTCTCTTTAGAGGAGCGACAGGTGAGAGTTTGCAACGTACGTCTACCCAGCAGGATAGCTAGAAGTTGGGCTGTGATTTCAAAGGGGTTTCTTTTAATTCAAGGGAGGCTTCCTTTTACAGAATATTACTACGTCCCCGAAGGCCACTTGACGCTGGTAGTGGCCGTTCGTAGGAAGCTCTCGAAGTCGCTCTGCCCGCCCCTCGCCGGTGGCAGAAAGTACGTTTCTCGGAGAAACCGGAACACTCAGATTTCTGCTCGTCCCGCATCCTTACTTTGAGCATCGTAAGTGTTCTTAACAAGTTTTAATGAGCTGCCTCTGCACTTTATGGGCTTATTTTGACGAGCAATTCGCGTTTTATGGCTCATGCATGCAAGTTGTTTCCCAGAAACGTACTCTAAATTTATATGCTTCCATTGGGAAATAAAAAAAGGGCAACTGGCGAGGAGGAGTTTTCTCTACATTTTAGACCAAAGAACACTTACCACGAATTTTATAAGTTGTTATTGTGGATTCTCACTTGTTAACACTTGTAAAATTAAAAGGGGGAAGAATTTACAAGGGCTTTTGTAACGTCTAGTTAAAAATGTTGAGACTTGGATGGATATTATTTCATTTATTGTTTTAGAACCAAGGAGTATTCGTTGAAGAACATTTTCAAATGCCGTAAGCAAAAAATATGACAATACTAATACCTATCGTTAGACTGCTTTATTACTCTATACATTCCTTCATTTATAAATACGTTTTCATATCCTTAGAAAGACATATTAAAACGATCGCATTTCCTTATGTAAAAACGTTTTCAGATAACACTGATGGAACATCCACAAAAGGTGAATAATTTCAAGTTGAGAGATTCTGTGACACAGATTAAGGTTACGGCGATTTCTTCAAAGCTTGAAGTATGCTGGAGTCTGTAAAAATCTCTTTGACTTCATCTGCCACCTTGAACAAGGAGAAAGAGTAAATTTAAAGTTTAGAAAGACAGTTAAGTATTAACTGTTGATATACCATACAGGAATATGTTAAACGTTTGGCATATTTTTGGAGGGAGCTGATTGGTTGTTTTCCACAGCCATTTTTCCAACCAGCCTTTTATTTAAGTTTACCCTCTGCGCGGATGTACGAGATCTTTGAAGCAAGACAAGTCTCGGCCGTGTCTCTTTTTTAGCGCCTACAACTTCGCTCTCATCTTACTCGCCAGATGTTGGTCTCCGCAAGTGTATCAGTTTCTGCAAGTAATACTAGTCTCAGTAACACTTATCGGGTCGGTAAAACGTATGATAAAGATTGGAAGGAACACTGTAAAAAGAATTTAGCTTTGATGGACCATTGTCAAGACCCTGTTATATGTCACAAGTGTGTCATAACACTGAAGAATTTCATGCCTTCTGAAACCCCACCTTCCCCAGCAATGGTTGAACCCACGAACCGAAGAAATCAGTGCGCCTTTTCCCACTTCACAGGGACCTCATAGTGGGGCACATTCAACAAAGCAAGAGCAATCATTCCTAAATATTCCAAACAATATTCCTAAGCGGACCGCGTGGCCACACGCCGTTTCTCGAGCCCAGGTAACCCGGAAACTAATTTCCACGCAAACTACTATTTCACATGTTTCTGGTTTCCATTCAGCAGGGAGCCACAACTCGACCCCGAGGTGGTTGGTCTATTTTAAAGCGCCTGCTAATTTACACTCGCCGCTAAGTGAATTACAGGCGTAATTTCCTTTAATGGGCTTCTCAGAGGCGCCGCGAGTTTTGGGGGCGGGGCGTGCGCCGGGGCGATGGCGGCGGCGCGGCGGTGTCTCAAGAGTCCGACGCCTCTGCCGCCTCCGCCGCCTGCGCCGTTATCGTTATGAATAATGAATGACGGGCTCACGCAGTGCGTGCCTGACGATTACGCACGCACGCCCTGTGATGCCACGCACCGGACGCGAGTTGCGTTGATTTATGACGGAGGCCCTGTGGAGGAAGCGCCGGCGCTGTCTGTGGAGCAGCGGCGACGTCTAAGATGAACGAGTGCAGGGTGCAGGGGCACGAGACATGGTGCAGGGACGCGGGCGGAGTGAGTCTTGCTCCATACTCTTAGAAAATCAATACTTACGATCGATAATGTTTTTAAACTATTATTTTGTTTCTATTCCCTCCATGCGCATATGTTCCAAAAAAGCAACATACAGAAGTACATTTTAGTCTATTATTTCCATTTTCTCCTTTGTCATTTATAATTTTTTCTCCATTTATGCTTCTCTTGATCTTCTCTTCTCTTCACCATCTTATTCCTGCCTTCAATTCTTTATATCTTTATATTTGTGAAGCAACTAACATATTGCTTGCATCGTTATGCTTAAATAAGGTGTACGAAAGAGTTGTAGTTGCTGTTTGAGCATTACTTTCTTACCAAAATGTTGAAGGTGGAGTTATTATACCATTATCCATTTAGGATTTGTAGGTTAAAGTTCTTAAATTATTCTCAAATTAAAGATGTTTTATTAATGATTCGGATAACCTATCTGTCCCATTTGTCATTTGTGTGATTTTCAGTATGTGGAAATATCTTTATTTCAAGAAGATATTTTTGAAACGAGAGGTGAATGATCGATTTATTTCTTTGAGAGACGATATAATATAGTTTTAATCATCTTTTCGTGGTATTGCCTCAGAATTTTTTTTATCAATTAATATGATTTTGTTAAGTGATTTTCCATAAATAATCAAGATGTCTAATGCTTTACGTTTGATTACTACATAATAATGTCTGTATTATAATTACTATGAAAATATTTATCTTTTTTTTCTTCTTATGTTTCATTCATATAGCTTGCTGTCGATGCAAAAATAATTGTACAAGTAGTAGATTTTATAGGAATAGGTTTTTGGACTTAGGTCTAAATTAGTTGATTTCTCAAAATACTTTTAAATAGTTCAAGTATTCAATCCTTAACGTGCCATAGGTGTGTCTTAAAGGCGAAAGCACAGGAATGTTGGCGATGGGCTCTGTGGGATAGCCTTGTGTAACTAGGTGCATACAGAGAAGGGCGTGGCCGGGCGAAATGAAGAAAGAGTTGGCAAGAGGGTTTAGGTTACAGGATGAAAGCAATTTCTATGGAAGTCGGTGGAGGTCAAATCGGAGACGAGACGTGTGAAGTCAAGTTTATGCTAAGACGGTTGAACAATTATGGACTGTATGTTGGTGTTTTGAATTATAATATTGACCATGGAATGAAGGATGCTGGATAACTAGAGCCCAAAGGAGATATTACAACATGTTGAAAATCGGAAATTTGGGAAGGTGGGATTTAGATCCACAATTTTTTAATTTAATTCTCTGAAATATCCATTATTGGTGAATTATAGATGTATAAGCATTTAATGAATGGTGTATTGTGTAAATACGGCATATACAGTTTTCAAATTGACGCTCAATTTAAAGAAAAATCATCAAAGCAGCCCGCAGGTGAGGAGTTAGGTGCAACAATTGTCAGGTTATTGGAGGAATGACTAAAGAATAAAAATTACTATAAGACAATCGATTTGTTTAAAATTTGGTGTTTAAGAACACATTACTTAATATTTATTAAATATTATACATTTATATACAAGTAACACATATTTTTATACATTTAAGTAATACATTTCTATAAAGAAATATAAGTGGAAAAACGATTCCGACGAAATTTATAGCACATTTATTAGTTTTTCCTTTATTCACAAAGATAAAAATAAATCAAAACGTATTAGAAGTATAAATATACAACGAAATTTAAACGTTTTTTTCAAAAACCCATAAAATGCCAAAACCTAAAATAGCGGTGGATTATTTTTTAAGAAGATAGACGCATCGTTTAGTGCATATTTATATGAAACATATTCATTGCTTTAATAAATAAAAAAAATGAAATCAGAAGAATTGGGAGATTTTTTTCTCAGTTTTCTCCAAATGAGGAATTTGGCGTTTGGCCGGTTTCTGCAGTAAATTAATAAATTTGTAAATGTTCTCGATATTTCCTTACACATTTTTTGAAATGGCAGCAACCGCGACCAAGTCGACCGAGAAGGAACAGCGTCGTGGGGAGACGGAGCGGAAGGTGTCCAGGATGGGTACGATGGGCGGGTTAGGTGTGTTGGGCAGTGTTGGTCGGGTTGCGTAGGTTGGGTCGGGACGTGTGGTCGGGCGGGGGGAGTTGGGCGTGGAGGAAGGGGCGGTCGGGGTGGGCAGGTTGGGCGGAGGGAGGGCTGAGATGGGGTGGGCGTGGTGGGCAGTGGGGCGGTCTTAGGACGCAGTCGGATGCCGCGGGCCGGGCCTTAATATGCTAAACGCGCGCGGCGAGGCCGGGCGAGGCGCGGGCGCCGCACGCCACCGCGTATATCTTTCGCGCCGTCAGGCTGCTTCCGCCACGCAGCCCTCTGTTGTTCGCCCCCCGTCAGGGACCCCTTTCTGCACACTCTGGAATAATCGCTGGTCGCGCTCCTTTCACCTCCTCGAGACTCCTCACCCCCCACCCCCACCTCGCTCGCTATCTCCAGGATTTGCATTGGGACTTCATTTCCTGACGAATTATGTATACAACAGGACGCACTATAGAATACGACCCTTCTTACGTGGGGGAATACAAAAGATGTTGTTGGAAATGAAACTCGCTTTGCGTAAGTGGACTATGCACAGAAGTCTGCAGAGTTACAAAACATTTAATTCGTTTCCCTAAGAACATAATGTGGTCTGAAATATATAGCATTCCTTAAATTTTGAGAATATTTGTTATCTTCACTCTTTGTCTTTTATCGGTTTGAAATTTGAGAATAATAAATAATGAATCACAAGAGCCGATGTTAACATGCAATGTAGATTAATTTAACAGGCAAACGTATTAATGATGTCAGTAAACATTTTGTAATGAACTTTATCAAAATAATATGTAAGCATATACAAAGATCGACATTTTTTAAATCTTTCAAATGATAAATTTTAGCTAAAAGTTTAAAAGTCATCACCATGTATGGTGGTTGATATTTGTTTTCATTCACTTCTCTTTTTGTGATCATTATGCACCGTAAAGTGATTTATATGCTGGATTCATCGATGGCTTGATACGTTTTTGTCGCAGATACATAAATAATGATGGAACAATAAACCCGCTCCGTATGATCATATAAAGTTTTTGCATTGAAAATGTTAACTAATGAGATTTATCAAAGCTCCAGTTGCACTTGCCTTCCTTCTACTCCTTGATTCTTTCGTTCAACAACTTCTTGTAAGAAATATAAAGGCATCGCAAACAAGAAATATAAGAGAAATTAATCACTCTCTTTGATGGATATTCTAGACGAATTTAAAAATTAACGTTTAGAAAGCGTGACTTCGCAGTTTTACTTTATGGGTTTTACCCCACGAAATCGTGCTGGCGTACCTTCCATTTTCATAAAATTTAAGGTAACGACAAGAGAGTTCTAGAACCCGCGGGCCAGGAGACACGCCAGCAGACTTAGTAAAATGGAGCACAATATATTCTTTATTTTGCACACGCATTTAGTGACGTTTCGACTATCTTTGCCCTCCAGGCAGCCAGATTGCCTCTTCCATTGATCACAACTCAGCAAAAATCCAGAGACCGCTTGAAGTATAAATGCTGCACGGATGAGCTCAGAAAGTACTGCTCAGAGCATAAATCACTCCTGTGAACGCGGCACGATACCTGACTGCAACCAGAAGAGCGCCAGTGAAGCAGAAATTTCTGTAATTAACAGAAGGTAGGGCCCTGTCGAAATTGTTGCGGCCATGGAGGGCTGTGCAGCCTTTGACCCGAGGAGTCCCCTTCGACCTCGCCAAGGGGTGACGCTAAGTGTTCTCGACGTGGATATCTTTCTTTCTCTGCGCCGTGACGCCTTCCCCTACTGGAATCATTCCGCGTGGGGTCAATGGTTCTTTGAAGCACACGTTTCTTTGACTTCGTGAATCCACTTTCGCTGTCGGATGCAAAAGTGCGATAAGAGAGCGATCTCATTTCGAAAGAATATGCTTCACAATTAATGAAAATGACTAATAATGTATAACTAAGCAGTATGATTCCCCAAATACATAGTGATGTTTTCTTTGAACGTTTCGCTATTTTAACATGATATTCTCTAGACACAAATTTCGTAAAAGGTTTCGAAGATTAATACAGTTCTACGTCCTATTTAATTTACCAGATCAACGCACAGCCTTAAATAGCCAAACAAAAAATTAAAATACGAAAGATTAAAGGGGACCCATTCCCATCGCAATCAATCCTTTGACATACAACGTACTTGGGGAAATGAAAAACTAGCAAACAAGTAAATTAGCTTTATTGAAAGCTAAGAAATATTAGACCACAAAAATTGAACAAATTAATTTTTTTTGAAATTGGTAGTTACAATGATTACGTATTTAATATTCTGGTGATCATAATATAAATTAAAATCTAGGAAATCTACAACTATGGATGCAATAATATTTATACAGTGATAAAAATCTTAACAGACCTTTACAAAATTCCATTTACTTCGATTAAATGCAAATCACAATTATTGTTGTGAAGAACTGATGATACCAATTTTTTTGAGACATACGTTTTTACTACAATATGAAAACATTAATGATTATCATATCAAATAAACAAAAATATAAATTAACCATATAAAAATATACACTGAGATTTAGAGAATTCAGTAGGAATGAGAATATGCTGCAAACTGACAAGTTATTTTGAGAAATTAAATAAAGTTAAGAATAAAACACTTATATCCGAGATACCCATATAAAAAAATATTGCACTCCATTTCACAACGTCTAAGAGTTGCTCCTGCCATCTATCTTAAGGCGGTCTTGACACTTCCTTGAGCCAAATGCACTCACAATTGTGTTGATCCTACTTCAACTCTTACTTCACCGCACTCGCAACACACTCTTCTCTTCATATCAATTCATCCATGACCACGTCACGGGGCAGAACGTCGTCAAAGCCGAAATGAAAGACGTTCACGACGTTGTGATGGCGAAGTTGTAGACTTTCGTAGAGAGCAGAAGTGCCAATAGAATCGGAGAGGATGGAAGAAGTGAGAGAGGAAAAAGAAAAGGTAGGGGATAGGGAGAGAGTTGGGGAGGGGGAGAAGAAGGATAATGGGGCAGAATTGATTGATTTAATGATGATATATCCTGAGACAACTGTTTTGGTCGTTGTCTATGTTACTGTAGTGAATGTATATCAAAGCAGGTGGAGGTTTTCCTCTCTGCGCTTTACGATGAGATTTGCCGCCTGTATCGTGAATCGGTTTGTGTTAAAGTTCCCCAACCAGGTATCTCCTCTAGAAGGAAACCACTTTGACCGTGGCAGTCTTGAAGCTCCCAATTGATCCCAAATGTTTGACATTGTAGTGCGTGTGAGGGTAAGTGTGTATGTAAACGTAGAGGGAGTTACAAGAACGGTGAAGGAAAGGTGGCGTGCAATCTGTGGCTCATTCGTTAGGGTACTGCTCCGGTATTCGCAAGGTGTTGATCGGAGTAACTACGGAGAAGTACCCATTCGCGCAATTAGCCGCTAGAATTCTCCTCCAGACAGCCGCTTAAATCAACCTAGCTATCTTCCTAGTATGGAATCTCCACCATTGTCGGAACTGGCACTCTAGAACCTCCCGGTCAGATACAGTGCAGAGTCAACGGCAATGCTGGCTCTGAGCCATACTCCACCAGCCGGTGAAGGGGCGGGGGGAGGGACTCCTTGCGCCAGACGCGGCAGTGGCGCGGGCGGTCTTCCGCGCAATCGCGGCGTTCCGCAGGGGTCACGCGGTGACCCGCGCTCGCTCGCGAGGTCCTCGACGCCGCCGACGCCGC